>PYAF01005081.1:1049848-1094533 GCA_007407185.1 Glycine tomentella | reverse complement strand
ATTTAAAAAGACAAACTAGAAAAGGTAACAAAAGAAAGGCACACTCAAAATAAGAAGGCCAAACAAAGACAATACGGAACTAGGAAGAAAGAAGGAAAAAAAAATTTCAATTGCGCAAAGAAAAGAAGGAATAACGTTATAGCACCACAAATAAACTTCCACAATTGTCAAATAAATTAGTGTAAAGGGGTTTTTTTTTTTTTTTATAAGTAGCTTAAAGGAAACACTTCTAGATTTTTCTTTTTGTTTTTTTTTTAGAAAAAAGAAAATTGCTACCCCTTTTTTTTTTACACTAACACAAATGATTTTTTTTTATGCCCAATTGTGAACAGTAATGGTTTAGTTTAGAATAAGGTGCACAAAATAACGTTGTGACAACAATAATATGAGCAGAATATCATGAAGCTGTAAATTGCGCAAAAGATAGAGAACGAGAAATAAAAGAACGAAATGATAAAGAATAATAAATTAAAGATCAGAATGATATAGAACGAGAATTTAAAGAACAGAATGATAAAGAACGGAATGATAAAGAACGAGAAATAAAGAACGCAAACAAAAGACAAAGGAAAAAAAAAGACAGGAATTAAAGAACAATACAAACAAGAAATTGGCCAATTCTACGATCCGGGCTCTAGATACCACATGATATGAACCAATATGGGGTTCATTGTTTTTACGGATCGTCCTTGAAAAGGCTTCTTGTTAAAACATAAGAAAAAGGTGCACACCAAGTGTTTGACGTAAAGAAATAAAGATAAAGACAATATGAAGAAAAGTGCAGAACAAAAATAACGAATTTAACATGAACAAGATGTTAAAGAAAATAGAATAAAAATAAAAAAGGTGGGAAAGACAAGAAATGGAAGAAGACGCCACACCTTATGAAAAGTGATAAGTCCCGTGAGGATTCGCCACAAAGATTATAGAAACCTTTGATAAGAATCAATGTTTGGTCCAATTAAGAACCCAAGAGGAACTTCCTCTCACACACTTTTAAAAGTGTAAAGGTTTTTATTCAATTCAAAGGTGAGTACATAAAACAAATGAATGACTATTTATAGCTAACAAGTGGTCTCTCTCTCCTTTTTCTCTCCAATGTGGGACTTTAGTTACATATTCCTTATACTAAAAACAAAAATGTAATTCATGCTTAACTTTATGTCCCAATTTAATCATCATAGATGCATAATTTGGACTTGAGACTATAAATATAATTTGTAGGAAATCTTTAGAGCTTTCAAACGCATCAAAGAATGCCTAAAACTGATATCTAAAACTCAAGTTATGTTCAAAACATTGGAGTTATCTAGGCTCTTCACTCATTAGTCTTTGATCTTCATCACACATGATGCGGAAAAAAAAACCTTTATTTAATTGTCAACCGTTAACTTACCTATCTCTGGATTCGTATTGTGAAGGAATTAATTTAAAGTGATTTTATAAAAAAAAATGGAATTACTTTAAAATATTTAATTTATGAAATAATTTTACATTTTTAAATAAAATTTATTATTTTATGTTTGAATTAAAAATATTAATAAAAATGGAAAGTATGCCTAATCGAATAAATGCAAAGTAAAAAGTTTATATGGTTTTGAGAAGTGTTAATAACATATTTTAACACATTTCTTTTAAAAAAAACAATATATTAGTAATTAAAATTTATTAAAAATGATACAACAAAAGTATACCTCGTCAAATAAAAAGTGAGACTCATAAAATTATGTGATTTCTAATAAATTTTAGTAAATAAAAAATATGTGTACTACTAATATGTTTCTATATTTTACACAAATACTATTTTTAAAATTATATATATATATATATGTGTATATATATATATGTGTGTGTGTAATTATATATAGTTTAATATTTTTTATTAGTTTTAAATTCTTATAATTTTTTAGGAAATCAAATGTTTTGTTAAAAATAAATATTTTTTAATAATTAAAATGAACACTATAATAGAAATTATTATTGAAAATATGTAATATTAAAAGAGGAATTAAATTATAAATTTATTTATAATATTGGGAATCACAACAGATATTGTAATAAATTATAGGTTCAAAATACTATTTTAGGTATTATTATAAACTAGTGAGGAAAAATTATTTATTAAAGACTTTATTACCATGGAATAAAATTCTATAAGTTAGGTAAATAATATGTTATAAAGTACTTATTTTGTCTATGTTTGATAAATAATCAATTAATTAATTGAAAGATGAAAAACTGATTTTCAACTGTTAGTTATTAAGTTGTTAGCTTATAGATAAAAAATTATTTGATAAAATTTGTTGTTGAACAAACTGTTAAAAATAAAACTAACAAAACAAGACATATTTTATATGGTTTTTATATAAGTACTCTTTTTATTTTTTATTATAATTTTATTTTTTACCTAATTTTGAAACTCTTATTAATTTTTCAATTCATCGAGAGGTGAAATATTTTATTTAAAATAAATTTTGTAATAATTAAAGTAAATATTTCTTCAATAAATTTTTTATCTTGTGCATTAATTATTATTTTTATTAAAATACTCTTATTTATTTTAATTATAATTAAATGCTACTTCAAATTTTCTTCAAATTTTCTTATTTTATGTTTAAATTAAAGATATCAATAAAAATGGAAAGCATGCCAATCGAATAAATGCAAAGTAAGAGTTTATAAATGCAAAATAAAGAGTTTGATATATAATTCAAATATTTTCGATGAAATATTTTACGTTAGAAAAATCGGTCGCTAACACAAACATTTCTGAAGGAATATATTCCATTGGCAAAATCCATCGATAAATCAAATAAGGAAAATTTTCCGTTGGAAATATTCATATGTAAATCACACATTTTCGACGGAATATTTTCTATCGAAAATATTCTGTCAAAAATACCAAAATTTTTTGTAGTATGTAATACAAGTTCTTAATCTAATCTGAAGCAGCCCATGTTAGTCTCAAAGATTGAAGAATATGGAATATTATTCTTAGTTTTGATAATATATGCATCATGCATGGGTTATATGTACATACCTGTGACCTTTATGGAATGTTTCCTAAAATAACTAACAAGCTTTTATTTTCAATTCCTTTTTTCTCCGCAATTAGATTCCAAACTAAATGATGAGTATGGAGACACTATTCCATCCAGACCTCATAACATCAGTGTTGAGGGGGTTGCTGAACTCTCTTCTTATGGCACTACAAGGAAGCTACATAAAGTGGAAGATGTACACACGGGTGAAGGTCTATGTTTCTTGCATTTTATCCGTGGATTGACTTTTCTTCCAGTTTTGATTATTGCCTAATGTGACATAACATAAGCGAGAATGTATGTGTATGTGTGAGAATCTCTCGCAAGTCATAACTATTAGGAATTTGTTTCTTCAATGGTGTTTGAAAGTTTATCTCATTTCTTGTATCACTTCCAACTGAACCATTGTATATGGGTTTTCCCTGGATGTCTTTCTTACTATGGTTTATACTTGTTAGGTTTTTATTGTTATTTAAGATTTCATGTATAAATCTTGGGCCATCCTTCCCCTTGAGCTAGTTGTTGGGGTTGAATTAAGCCCAATTCATTTCTAATAATTGTATTATTCATTATTCAAGAACTGTTTTTATTGAAATTTTACATTTTTACTGAATAATCTGAGTGTAATGTAAAGGTCAAGAGCTTGCTGGTTGTGCCACATGAGTTGCATGCCAGGTGATATAACACAAATACTAATGTAGTTGGGGGTTACTAGGTTAAACCCTGTGCTCAATTTTCCCCAATCTCTTTTCTTCCATCTGCCTTATATTTACTTTTGTTTTTTGTTTTCATTTTTAATTACACTGTCAACAACAAATGAAATCAGTGTTTCCTGTACAAATATTTGAAAATAGGAAACATATTCAAATCATGGTGGCAGTTTAGTAATTGAAAAATGAAAACAAAAAACAAAAGTCCAAGTAAACGCCCCCTAAGGTAATTCACCATTTCATTTCAAAATACTCACCCCATTTTCTTCCTTTAATCCATACAAAGGTTTAGACTTCTTTTTTTTTTTTTTTTTCTGGCCATTAGCACAACACGCATTTCTCTAATTGACTTGATTTGTAGTTGCAACTTTTTCTTTTGTGCTTAGAAACTTTTTAGGTTGGGGTAGATCTTATATCCAACAAATGATGATAGTGTTAATTTAAAACTATTTGGAAGATGTTGCATGATATCTTTATTCTTTTCCAAATCATGTTCAATACACATTTCTTTATGTTTCAAGTTGTTGATAAGTTATATAAAGACTGCTGAAAGCACTATGACTCGATAGAAGGCTCTCAAAGAGCAGTACCTATTCACTTGTACATGTCCTTGATGTTCTCAAGTGGTACTTGCTATACTTAATCTGGGATATTTTCTTTTAGGCTTGTGTTCATTTGCCAATTCAGTTAAGTTAGTTTTGCAGGGTCAATATGATGATATCCAAGAAAATTCAATTTTAGAAGGATACAAATGCAAAAGTGAAAAATGTGGTGGTTTCTTGCTTCGTACAACTGGTACATAACCTATGCCTGTATAAATGTTCCAGTAGCTGCTTTGCCACACATGTTTTATCTAGCACAATTCCTATGGAGATTTATTCTATACATGTAGATGACTAGATGTTACTTGTGCCTTTTTAGTGCAAACAAATTCTCTTGTTGTTGAGTGGTCACTGAAATATATTAGATATTACTCATACTAGTTAATTAGTATGGATTGGTTTACATTCTGTTTTGGATGACCATGTGAATAGTATACCGCATGTCTTGATGACAAATGAAGTTTGTCTCCTTCATATGTATCCAAAGTTTGTGTAACTGCTCTTTTATTTCTTTTTTATTTTAGTAGACTCATTTAGTCATTTATCAATTAAAACCTCTTGACTTGTCTTTTGTTGTCTTATATCTTAGCATCAAGGAGCATGTTGTATTTTCCACATGTAAAAATGAAGTCTATTGTCCATTGAAGCAATAATTTATGATTCAACTTAGGAATAATGGATCTAAAAATATGACATTATATCCTCTGTAGTCACTAATGGAGCTGGAACACTGGAAAAAAGCTTTAGCATATTGCAATTTGACCATACCATTCTATCAAAGCATGTCATGATGAACTTGGATCCTTAGTAAATGACATCATAATCACGTTCCAATTCATTGATCTTTTAAGTAGTTTCAGTATTGCTTTAAAAGTTGCTTGTGTTGCTCTTCAAATGTTATTTTTTTCTTCTTTTTCATTACTTCCTGGTTGAATGAAAAATGAATGTTCCTATTGTAACAATAGTGATGCGAATTATTTTGGAAGCAAAGCAGATTAAACCTACTAGGAAAAAGGTTAAGGTTGTAATTTAGGTGTTAGGAGAACATCCTATAACATTTCTATTAGATGAAGGTTGTACGCATAATATTGTGACAAAATTTGTACGCATAATTTTTTTTAATGCATCAGTAAAGAAGTTAGCCTTAGTAAGTTGTTATAGTTAATTTTTTTAATGATCTAGCAGTACATATTTGAATTACAACAAAAAATATCAACACGAACAATCAAAATCAAACTAATCCCATTAAAAAAATAAACAAGATCTATTTCTAAAAAATCGTCTTAGAAAGGGTACATACTAAGACGGTTTTCAAAAAACTGTCTTAGAAAGTAGACATTCTAAGATGTTTTTATGTTAAACTCAAATAAGTTAATTAATTTATTTGGTGAATGACTTAGAAAACTCATTTCTTCATTCATTCAATTGTCCTTACCAAGGTCTTAATTTTATTATAGAGCTCAAAACTCATTACCGAGAGTTGATGAATTTCATCTTGATTAGCCATTAACTCTACAAGTATTTAGTTATATCTAATGTCCATTCAACTAGTGCTCGAAAGTATTAGGTGTTTGAAATCAAAATATAACAAATGATATTTTAATTACTATGACAATCTCATGTCAAAGAAAATTTACACTTCTTCTTGAGAATTTCCTATTGACAATTTAAGGTAATATTATTCATTAGGAAATCTCGATTGAGTCAATTCAATGATCACATCCCTATGCACATCATCTATATATGTAAATTAATAAATGATATTTATTAATATTCATCCAACGAATATTATCACATATATACCAATCTATCAGAATTATTAATGTCCTATTTATAATAATACTATAATCAAGAACAATTAAAATTAAAATTATAAGAAACTTATTTCTCATTTTCATAATCTCTATTATGATAACAAATCTTTAATTTTAATCAAGGACTTTATTAAGTCAACTATTTTTATCAAACACTATAAAATGATAAAGAAATAACAATACTTTATTATTGGAATCATAATTGATTACATGATGTATTAGATCTTAGACATAAACAATTATTCCCAACAAAATACGAGATTGGTTCAAGCTTGGGGTTGATTTGTTAAAGCCATAAGTGATCATGACAAAATACTTATAACTTGTGATAAGGTAGTAAAACTTGGTGGTTTGTCAAGAACTAAATATAGTCTTAGTGATAAAAATCAACCATTATAACTTTTTGTGTCTGATCTTTGTTTATCTCTTATCTATTTTTATCTGACATTGGATTTGAATTTAATTTTGATGTTGAAAATCTCTTTTATTGTATAAAATAGGTTTTCATCATTTGAACATATTCTTTTGAAGAATGTTTATTAGTCTCACTAAAGTTTTCATTTTTGAAAAAGGCATTAAAAAAATTATAAAATCATAATTCAATCCTTTTTTGTGAAATTTGTCTATATATATATATATCATCTGAGGAGGGACCAACTTACACCAAGAGTAATAAATCACAACCCAACTCTTTCTTGTGATATTTATCTTTCAAAATATTGCTCATATCATATGTCTAACAATTGATTATACTTTTAAAATTAAATTAATAAAACCAATAGAGACATACAACGATACACAAAAAAAGAGGGCCGAAATAATGCAAACCCATATTATAATGGCAATTGATGTATATACCTCCATATTTCAGTAAAATGCCTTCATTTTATATTTTTATTTAAAGAAAAATTCATTTATGTTCAACACCCAGGATTTTCTTCTTGCACCAGCGGAATTTCAAATATACCATTCAAATTTTGTTTAATTCCAAGATTGCCCTTTTGTACTTCTTCTTCTTCCTTCCTTCCGTTTTTCCATTTCTTCTTACACCATTCAGTTTCTTCTTCTCACTTCCTTGACCTCCTCCTTCCGTTGGCTCTTGGTGTTTTGTTAGCTGCATTGTCGCGGTGGTTCGTTACATGCTGCATTGACTTCTTCGTCGTCATCGTCGTGGGTGTTGCGGTGGCAATGGCGGAGGTAAGCTTTTTACTTATACAAAATACCAATTTGTATGGGCCATATGGATTGCCAATCCGTATAACTTATACGGATTGCCAATCTGTATAAGCATTATAAAAATTATAAAAAAAATTGAATGTATTATTTTAGAATATTTAGTTAAATAACAAAAATAGGTCATATTGTATAAGAAAAGTTTTATTTGTTGATATATTTGTATAAAAGAAAAGATTTCATGTACCAAAAAAATAATAAAATTGTGCCATACTATATCTTAAAAAACATATTTATTGATATATCTAGATAAGTGTTATACTAGTATCTTTCATTGTTACATTGATGCTTTTTCTCAAGTGTAGAAGATTTTAAAATAAATTTATACATTGAAGTTTTTTAAAATATATAGATTTTTTAAAATAATTAGAATTAATTAAAAGTAATAACAATTGATATATTTTATTAAGATATAAATTATTATTATATGTATATACAAGTATCAATTATTATATGTTAATCTGTATAGGTTATACGTATCGAATTTCATTAGTTTTTCTTAGTTTGTCATTGAAATATTTGTCTTTCTAATATTTTGTTAAAATGGACGAAGATGTTTGGATATATGAGAGCATTATGTTTGAAGAAAGTAATATGAATGAAGAGTAATGACGTTGAGATAGACATAAATAAATATAGACTAAGTCGACACAAAGTAAAAGAATAAAAAATTATCCAAGGTGGTGTTAGATTCTAATTTTGACGGTTTAGATGTTAGCTAAACCTACTCTTGTAGGGTACACCCTCAAAAGCCAATGCTAGCAAAATTAGCTGATGGGTTTTAGCGGCCACATCGCATATGACATATATCCAACTATAAGGCATTAGTTAGCTTCGATTTTTGTCTATTAGAGTCGGCTTTTGGCCAACGCTAGACGATTGTTTTCTTGTAGTGAATGCATAATTAAAAAAATAGTGATAACATAATCTGATTGTATTTATACTAATAAATTACTATAAGATACACGCTTACATTTCTATAAATATATAAACATGACATATTAAATGAAAATTTTACATAGTATATAAATAAGATTTATTCCTTTATTTAAATGTTAATTATTTATTGAGAATAAATTCTTTTATATTAAATTGAAAGTCAATTTTTTGATGAAATAATAAAAAATAAGTAAATTTTAATATTTGAAAAATAATTAATATCAATAAAAACTAATTATCCATACAATTATAATTAGATCAAAAACACAAACATGTTAATTGTGAGATAAAGTTACTTATCCTTATTCTAATTAAAATTGTATTTTATTGTCTTCCTTCCTCTCTCTTTATATATAGAAGTAATTAATATATTATTAACATTTACATTTCATAAAAATAATCTTTTAGCATTTTAATTATCAAATTTATCTTATGTAAAACTTTTTAACATTCCATGTTCATTCGCTGAGTCCCTATTTGGTAGAAGAGAAATAGGAGAGAAGATGAAATTAATATGTATGGCTTGATGCGAGAAAAAAGAGGGTGCAAATGTATCTAAAAATGGTGGAATACACTTTACCCACCTGTACCATAAACCACACTTTGGAACCCTAGAAATATAATTTGAGTTGGTAATCAAATAATCTAAAACCACTCAGTGCTAAAGACAATCAGCATTTCAGAAAACACACGCTCATTGGTAGGTTAGAGAGACGAATGATGAGACAGTAGCTGTCGAGTATTACCTTTTCTGATTCGAAATTAATGTAGTGTTCAAAAAAGGTGTGCTCACAGGATTTTCCGGCAAGTGAATAGAATCAAATTGAAGAAGAACCGCAAGTAAAGGATAGCTTCTCAGGCACCAAAGGAAAAACTTGATCTATGGTAAAAATTGGATTTAGCTAGTGAGGTATTATTGCGATTGACACAAAGAAAGCTTTAATCGGAGTAGATTTGTGAGATTCTTAGAGGTAGCCAATGACGGTGACGACACAGAGAGAGAAGAAGAATATGAGATCGAGAGAAAGGGAAACCAGATATGTCTCGACGGTTTCTAATTTTCGAAAGTTAAGGCTTTTTTCCGAAAGATGTCCCAAGATACAGAAAGAAATAAAAATCGTCCGAAAGCTTTGAAATTTTCGCGTGTGCGCGAGGTGTCGAACGACCCGTGATAGTCTATATATTAAATGGAAAAACAAAACATTTGTGGCGGTTAAAAAAATTGGCAGTCAAAACAACAATTTCTAGTGATTTTTTATGAACCCCACAAATTAGCCGCACTAAAAACTCTTTTTTTTTTTTTTTGTGTGTGATTCTATCTCTCACATATTTTCGTTCATTTCTTTTTCTCTTTTCTATTTCTCATCAATTAAATATCTTTAATTTCTACTTTATTTTTCACCTATATTTTATCCATTTTTAAAAAAGAAGATTTTTTTACATCCATCCATGTCAAAGCTAATTCACATCTTGAGAGAAAAAGAGAAAAAAAAAATATAATAGATGATATGATTTTTTTATTAGTAGAAATCGAAGATGATTTAAAGTTTTACAATAATTGCTCACCATATTTAATCAATTGAGTTAATCTTTTTTAATGATATATGATATGAATTGATATAAAAAGAAAAATAAAAAGAATATAAGAGTGTCAACTAGCTAGATATTTTATGTTTGAGCGTAAAAAATCAGACTTTTTTTTTTCATATATCCTATTTCTTCCCACTCTACCAAATTAACCCTAAAGTAATAAACTAATAAAGTCTATGTCGTCACTCACCGAAAAGAGAAAAAAGCAAAATACGTACCGCCTAAGCACAGTTAGCTTTACGAGTATACGTTTGAATTGCTATATTTTTGTAAAATGTATTATAACTACAGGATCTAGCATATACGATGATAATTATTTTAAAAGCCATTTAATAAATAGTTTGTTTAGAAGAGTACCTCAAGGAGATAAAATAATCGAATGATCCGATGGATAAAAAAAAATAGTCAAATGATGCAAATTTGTATCCCATTACAGTGTTTAGTTTTAACTTCTACTTATACGGACAAGGACGTCATAGCAAACTTGATCACATGCAAATAAGTGGGAATTTCATTGTTCTAATCACCCTTCTCTAGTCCAAAACACTGCCTAATGTTCTATGCAACTCATTTGGCTTCTTCATATGATATAAACATGTAAGTTTCTTTCCTGGCTGCTGCCTATTTTCCTCGATCATTTTCATCATCAACTTTTCTGGCATGTCTTCCCTTATTCTTATAGAAAGTGACAGATACAGAAACTTTATAAAGGTATTGAAAAAGAACATTCTTTCTTTATAATTATTTAAATATTTAACTTTTAATAAATAATATTTTTTTAATTATTATTATTACACATAAAATTGAAATTAATTTTTATATTAAATGATAATAACAATATACACAACTAATTTTACACAATTTTCATTAATTAATCTTAATCATTATTCTAATAACAACATAAAAATTAATTTTATATAATTTTATACTAATTATTTTAAAAATATATTTGTATATACATGAAAACTTCAAAGGATGGGAGCTCGGAGATCCGTCACTCCTTATAGACCTTGCTTTCCTGAAGGTTGTGTCTATATAAAGCAGAACATTAGCAATGACATTCTGCCTAACGCTCAATCTGCCATGGCTTTCTTCACCTCTGCTTCAAACTCTAATCAAAACCAAAAACAAATCTCTCTGTATATTTATCCTCTTCACTTTGTTCCATACACTCTTTTACACTGTAGTGTCCGTTTCCTTTAACTTTTCGGCCTTCCAACTAAACTCAAATAATCTAATAGACTTTGAGGTTGATGCTTTTTCCTCAAATGGTGTTCTTCAGCTCACAAAGATCCAACTTGATCGCAAAATCACATTCAGCGTTGGTCGAGCCTCGTATAACCAACCAGTGAGGCTTTGGGATAGAAGAACTAACAAGCTCACGGATTTCACAACCCATTTCTCTTTATTCATGAAAGCTATTGACCCATGGCCATCACGGTTTGGTGATGGGTTAGCCTTCTTCATTGCACCCTTTGATTCTGTTATTCCCAACAATTCAGCTGGTGGGTACCTTGGTCTATTCAGCAATATGAGTTCGCATTCAACATGAATAAAAATCAGTTAGTTGCGGTTGAGTTCGACAACTTCGAGAAAGAATGGAATCTGAGCTCTGATCATGTAGGGATCATCGTCAATTCCATTCAATCAGTTGCTAATACTTGGATATGGTACAACTCTACAACCAAAAATCTCTCAGTGTTGCTTACTTATGCTAACAATCCAACCTTTAGTGGCAATTATAGTCTTTCTTATGTCATTGATTTGAGGGACGTGTTGCCAGAGTTTGTTAGAATAGGCTTTGCTGCGGCCACAGGTTCGTGGATTGAAATACACAACATTCTATCTTGGTCATTCAATTCAAACTTGTTGTCTTGGTGCCTATAAAGAACTGACACTTCTCTTATTTTGTCGTGTCGGATACCTTTCTGATACCGACACACCCAGATTGATTTAAAAAGATGAATATACCATTAATTTAGATATTTTGTTATATGTTATTCACATTTGTTGGGATTTCAAGTGAATAAATATCGGGGAGATTAACACCAATAGATCATTAGTAACCATATAAGTGAATTAGACACCACACCTTAACCAAAAACCTTAAGACTCAATTTTGTGGGTCTTCTCATTACTTATATGGTGCTCAACTTTTCTATTTTTATCTGATGTAGGACTTTTACTTCATACTTGTACTCCAACAATCTCCCCCTCAAGTGTGAGTCTCTTTCACGTGGTAGCCTCTCCTTTGAGCGAAAGTCATTATCACCCACGAGTATTCCATGATGGTCATTAGAGTTCACATGCTCTAATACCTTGTACCGCTGCAACACTTGCAGAACTCACTGCCTAGCCTCCTTGCATGAACTCACCCTCCAGGGTAACTTTCGATACAATGGATCCCCATGTCCATGGATCCATCACCGCCATCTTTATTCGTCCAAGCCCGTCACCAAGTCGATCCATCGGCTCTGATACCAATTGTTAGAGTTTTAAGCACACACTCAAACTGAAATTAAAGAGCGGAAGCAGAAATTAAAAGAGAAAGAAATACACAAGTATTTTACTCATACTAATATTACAAGAATATTACAACAACATTCCTCAGGATTAAAGGCTAAACTTTCAACAAGAACAAAACCTTAAAATAATAGGTAAACAAGAAAACAAGATTTACAAGGTACAAAAGAGAACTACTCTTTATCAATGTCAAGAACAGACATTACCCAACCTTCAATCTTCCTCTCAACCAGTTCCTTATAAAGAATAAACCTCAAGAACAGAAAAGGGACCAAACCCGAGAGAGAGATTACCTCCACCTGCAATACAATACCAACAGAAACGCAAAACATAGACCACAAAGATCTATATCATCATTACTCAGTTTTCACTCACCAAACTCAAGATTTGTGCAGAAATGGCAAACCCTAGCAGAGCTAGGTTACATAGGAAAAACAAGAAGATGAAATAGAATAAAAGAAGCTACTGGAATGTGCTAGAGAAATAAGGAAGCTTAAGGTAGAAAAAGTGAAAAGGCACAAATTAATACCACACCAATTTAGTGCAGTAGTGGTTTAATATATATGCCAAGCTATACGCACCGTTTCAATAAAGCAAGCATAAAGGTTTTATTTGGGCTTCACAAGGCCCAACAAACTCCACCTTGAAGCACAAAGAAAACATAGCACAAACAGAAAACACCAGGGTACTACAAGTTCAATGCCAACATAGAGGACAATAAGACACTAGGACACAGAAAACCCAGAACAAACATATACAAAGAAAAAATAGAACAGAACCTACAAAACAAGAAACTGCATTAGCATTTCCAAGTAAACAATTAAAAATAGAAATAACATAGTTAAGAGAAAGAAAGCCACTATTGTTGAACTTTTAACAATTCCAAGGCATTCTTGAATTTGTTAAGAGGTACAACTTTAGTCAAAATATCTGCTGGATTGCACACAGTAGATATTTTCTCCACCTTCACCTTATCACCTGCAATAATGTCTCTAATAAAATGTAGTCTGACATCAATATGTTTAGTTCTTTCATGATAAGCACTATTCTTAGATAAATGAATAGCACATTGAGAATCACGCATAATTTGTGGAGTTCCATCTCCTAATCCAAGTTCAGAAAATATTCATTTCAACCATAGTGCCTCTTTTACAGATTCAAACAATGCCATGTATTCAGCTTCAGTAGTAGACAGAGCTACTACATGTTGAAGATTTAACTTCCAGCTAATAACATTTCCACCAACAGTGAAAACAATACCAGATAAAGATCTCCTTTTGTCTAAATCTGTAGCATAGTTAGAATCACAATAGCCTTTCACAGAAAAATCATTAGATTCATTTCTAGTAAAATTCAAACAAAATTCAGAAGTGCCATTAAGATATCTCAGAATCCATTTCACAACATTCCAATGATCTTTTGAATGCTTACTCGTGAATCTACTCACAACACTAACAACATATGCAATATCAGGTCTAGTACTAATCATTGCAAACATTAGGCTTCCAATTGCATTACAATATGACACATTTTTCATATAGGCATATTCATCTTCATTTAAATCATCACATATAGATTTTAAATGAATAAGCAGCTAATGTCAAGCTAACAGATTTACAGAGATGCATAGAAAGAGCTTAACAACCTTCTTAACATACACAGATTGAGATATAGATAAGGTTCTTTCTTTTCTATTTCTTACTATATCCATGCCTAAGATTCTCTTGGCAGGACCAAGAATTTTCATATCAAATTCTTTCAGCAACATCTCTTTCAATTTGTTAATGCATTCAATATCATGAGAAGCAATTAGCATATCATCCACATAAATCAACAAATAAGTATATTATTTCCATTATCTTTCTTATAATAGACACAGTAATCATACTTAGATCTAATAAATCCATGTGAAAGAATAAAATCATCAAACCTTTTATACCACTTCCTGGGTGCCTGTTTTAATCCATACAGGGACCTTTTCAGCAAGCAGACTTTGTTCTCAGAACCTTTCTATATGAAGCCTTCTGGCTGCTCCATATAGATCTGTTCATCTAAGCTTTCATGCAAAAAAGCAGTTGTAACATCAAGTTGTTCTAATTCTAAATCAAGAATAGCAACAACAGATAAAATTAGCATAATAGAAGTATGTTTTACTACAAGAGAGAAAATTTCATTGTAATCAATTCCTTCTACCTGTGAGTAGTCTATGGCTACCATCCTGGCCTTATACCTGGCTTTCTCCAATCCTGGGACTTCAGGCTTTAGCTTGAAGACCCACTTGCATCCAATGATCCTTTTATCCTTGGGTCTATCCACAAGAACCCAGGTCAGATTCTTCTTTAACGAGGAGATCTCTTCCTCCATTGCTCTCAGCCATCTCTCTTGAGATTTCATGTTCATTGCCTCTTTGTATGTTGCTGGTTCTTCTTGTTCAACCATTTCAGCAAACTTGCAAGGCAAAAGCAACAATATCAGCATGAGCAAATCTGTTAGAAGGCCTAATATTCCTCCTAACTCTATCTTTAGTAAGAAGATAATCATTAAGGTTGGAGTCCTCTTGATTTTTTCACTAGTTTGTTGATCATTTGCAAGCTAATCAAGTGTGTCTACTTGATTTTCGGTTTCACCATGGTTCTGAATCAATACCAGTGGTCTTCTTCACCTCTAACTAGACATTTCCAGGTTCTTTAACCTGTCCAGTATCCTGCACAATATCTTTATAAAATATCAGTTCATTGGCAACAACATTTCTACTAACAACACATTTATTTTCATATATTAACCAGAGTTTATAACCTTTTGTCCCTGCAGGATAACCTACAAAGACATATTTACGAGCCCTAAGAGCTAATTTATCTTGTTTAGTGTGAACATAAGCTAAACAACCAAAGGGTTTCAGGTAACTCAGGTTAGGAGGCTTACTATACCATATTTCCATGGGAGTTTTGAAATTAATAGTAGAAGAAAGTGACCTGTTTATAACATGACAAGCAGTAGAAACAGCTTCTGCCCAAAAAGATTTTCTAAGACCAGAATCAGCAAGCATGCATCTAACTTTATTTAAAATAGTTCTATTCATCTTTTCAACAATGCCATTTTGTTGAGGTGTTTCAACACAAGTTCTATGTCTTAAAATATCACATTGTTTGCAGAAATTATTAAATTGGTTATTACAGAATTCCAATCCATTATCAGTTCTTAATGTTTTAACCTTCTTTCCTGTCTCAATTTCCACTTGGAATTTCCAGTCTTTAAAACAATCAAAAACTTGATCTTTTTGTTTAAAAAAATAAGTCCACGCACGTTTGGAATGAGAATCAATCATAGAAAGAAAGTGATGACAGCCAGAAAGTGAACTAGGAATGTTAGGTGACCCCCACAAATCAGAGTGTATATAATCCAATATATTTTTAGTTTTATTCTTTCCTATTTGAAACTTTAACCTGTGAGATTTTCCCAAAACACAAGTTTCACAGAAATTAATAGGAGCAAATATTTTAAAACTTAAAATACCTTGTTTATATAACTCTTGTAATCCTTGATTACTAATGTAGCCTAGTCTTTTATGCTAAAGAGAAGTCTCACTAGGCTTTCTACTGACACTACAAGACTCAAGTCCTAAAGCTTCTCCATCTAGAAAATAGAGACCATTATCTAACATCCCTTTCATAAGAGCTATAGATCCTTTAACCACTTCTAGAGTTCCTTGAAAACTCCTAAAACTGTAACCACTCTTGTTTAACATTCCTAGAGATGTTAGGTTTCTCCTAAGGTTAGGGACCCATCTCACATCCTTGAGAATCTTAACAGTCTCATGTCCCATCCTAAACCTAACAGCTCCAATTCCTTCTACTTGACAGGTTTGGTTATTACCATCATCACCTTTCCACGTTTAATTTTCTTAAGACAGATTAACCAGTCCTATTCCCATTATTTTGACCTTTTCCTTTTTCTGGACAATTATTCCTAATGTGTCCTTCCTTATGACACAACCAGCAAGTCACCTTTCCCTTAACAAGTGGCTTATACTTATTTTCAGTATTGTTCTTTCCTTTTTCTTTTCCTTGAAACTGACTCCTTTTACTAAAATTCTTTTTAATAAACAGTCCCTCTGCAGTGACCTTTTTATTAACTATCATTTCTAGTTTTTTAGACTTTAAGGCTCCTATTACATCTTCTAATGACAAAGACTCTCTTCCATACTTAATAACAGATTTCACATCCTTATAGGAATCAGGCAAAGCATTTAGAAGAATAATAGCTTAGTTTTCATTAGTAATATTTTCATCAATATTAGCAAGACTAATAGTTATTCTCTTAAACTCATCCAAATTATCATCCAAAGATTTACTAGATTCCATTCTGAAACCAAACAATTTCTTTTAGATACATTTTGTTTGAAAGAGGTTTAGTCATGTACATAGACTCCAATTTTAACCAAATACCAGCAACAGTAGTTTCATCATTAACTTGTCTAAGAATATTATCACTTAAATGCAGAATTAACAGACTATAGGCAGTTTCAAGAATATCATTTTTATCAGTTTCAGGTAAAGATGAGGGTAAGTCTTTCTCACCACCAAGTGCTTTAGAGCACTTTTGATGTACCAGAACAACCCTCATCTTCTTGCGCCACAAGTTAAAGTCTCATTTCCCGTCAAACCTCTCTACCTCCACTCTGGCTGAACCCATTCTTGAGTGTTCGAGGGTCTGAGGTAGACCTTGCGCACCAGAGCCTGCAACGCACAAAGAAGACAGGAACACAAAAACCAACCAAAGCTCTTGATACCACTTGTCAGGATTTTGAGTGGGTAAATATCGGGGAGATTTACACCAATAGATCATGAGTAACCATATAAGTGAATTAGACACCACACCTTAATCCAAAACCTTAAGGCTCAAGTTTATGGGTCTTCTCATTTACTTATATGGTACTCAACTTTTCTTTTTTTATCTGATGTGGGACTTTTACTTCACATTTGTACTCCAACAACATTTCATATTCATATCGTGTCCAGTGTCCGTGTTAAAGCCCGTGCTTCTTAGATTAAAGCCATTAGAGCATTATTTTTGGAAATGTCAGATGATAAAATTTCATTGTCTCTATATATGTCTCCCTAATATATGCATTTCATCAAAGCCCATATGAATATCCATTACTATGGTCATTATAACTTCGATTATATAATTAATTTCTTGGTTGAGAAGTAATTGAATTTGGTCCTGAAGGTCCATTTAATTAACGGTTGTACTTGGAAAAATTCTAATCCCATAATTTGAGGTCTCCAATTAGGCCTTTTCCATAGGTATCTTACATTAAAAAGGGATCCATTATTATCATTTGAAAGAAGATTCCCTTGATAAGAATATCCTACCCTCGAGTGTCGACATTTATAACTGTAGATGATGGAATTTGTTCGAGCTTAGTAGTTATAACTGCATCATGTACTAGAGTAAATTGCTGCCAAGGTTAATGCAAATGTAACATGGGATGTTGGAAACATATCATATTCGATACATTTGAAATTGTTGTCATTAGGGCAGTCGTTGATGAATTGCTAACTTGTGCCTCTATGGTAACAGTTTTATCTTCATCGTTATTCATATTAAATTACCACCTGATTAGGTGACTCGTTGTCTTTTGATGTCTTTGATTTCCTAGCCCACTGGCAGATTTAACTCTAGCACTTTGTAATCTCATTAACAATTTTCTCTACGACTAGTTTCTTTGGCAATATGGCAATGCAATCTCATTGGACGTGCCAATTTGTTTATGATGAAAATTCCTTTGAGTTTTCGATCTCAATTTTTGTTAAGTTTCCACATTTGATTCTAACCACAAACATCTTATTTTATTAGTGGAATCACGATTATGAATTCTTTTTATGAAACTAGCATTGTTATAACTTTCAATGAATTATGCAATGTTAAATATGAAACATAATTTATGATTGACAAAAAAATTTGTATCAAACATAATTTATGATTGGTCAAACTAGCATAATTTACTAAAAAAAAATAACAATGCAATCAGAATATATATTATGCAACGTTAAATATCTTTAGAAATAAAGTTATGAATTGAATGTAAATTCAAAACATAATATCTTCCAATATGTTCTCACCAAAATCTAGAAATTCCATGTGTAAGTTAGGCGTGACCAATGTGGACTCCAAATTCTGCACATCAAATGATGAATCACCCTTTTTTAGGGGATGGACCTGCAAAACAGAGAAAAAACACTCTGACGCTCAAGTAAGTACATCAATTATAAGAGAATAACTGAGTTTTATTTCATAAGAGTAAGAGTATGAGTATTCGAGTGGATACTCAAGTATGAATAGAGTATGAAATTTTTGAGTTAGAGAGAACCTATACGGTTGTATTTATAGCATGGAGTATGGGCCTAAGGCCTTGATTTGTTACTGATCTGTTGATAAGATAATAACAGATAATAGCAGGTAGTTATCTTAATTCAAATAGAAGATAATGTGTATCTTATTGATATACTGTTACTTGTAGATAAGTAATAGCTTGTAGATAACTTGTTGAGATATTATATGATAAGGTGGTTGAACCTATTTGAATAGTTCAACATAGTTGTTATGCTATTAATAAGGAGATGTATATTGTAGACGTCTGTGCTCCTGTAGAAGGTTCATGTCCGAGCTCCTGTAGCAAGGTTGACATGGAGGACGGACATGAGTGTCTAGGTTGACACTTGGAGAGAGAATAAGCATTATTAATGTAGCAGTGCTGATGTGGAGGGTGTTCATGTGTATAGTGGCCTTGCAGTAATGGTCACGTGTAACTTTACCATTTTGAACTATACATAAGCCCCTAGCCTCTGAGCCAATTTATAAGCAAAAGAGGGTGAAAAAGTGTTGATGAAGAATATCCACTGTCATGGTAGTAATATGAGGAGTGCTTCTGCCCTCGAGGGTGGACAAGTGATGTCATGCATTGGGGTCAACAACTTTGTCAAGTAATATAAGGTTGACCAAAGCTTTAGGCTTACGAACCATGAAGGTTCGACGTAGTTTGGATTTTACGAACCTGTGAGTTACCAAGAGCTTGTCTTGGGTCTTCATGCCAGAGGCTTGTCTTGGTCTTTGGACAAAGGGCGGACCTTGGGTTTTGTAAAGTACCAAGGGTGGACCTTGGGTTTATGTGAAGTACCAAGGGCAGACCTTGGGTTTATGCCAAGAGAAACTCTTGGGCTTTGTAGAGTAGGTTGTCCAGATTGTATTGGTGATTGAACCAGGACAAGGTTATCCGGATTATGCTAAGACTTGAACTTGGACAAGATAATCCAGGTTGTTGTTGTTGAGCTATCCAAGGTGGACTAATCTATTCAGTGGATATGTTTGAGCATGGCAAGTAAGTGATGTGTCAAGACTGATGAACTCTAACAAAATATGACTGTTGAAGTGATTATTGAAAACATGCGTTATGTACTCATAAATGCAAGCAGTTGTGTGCCGCCCACGCACCATTACCCATGCACACGTGTCACTCGTGGAGTGGATCGTTTTGGAGATCATGCGGTAGTGGGTGAAGGTGGTAAGTCATAGCGCGAGCTTTTAGAGGATGTTTCAAAATCCCGCCAGTAACCATCAACGTTCCCTATGCGCTTTAAATAGGTGAGATCTTTTGCGATTTCAATCATCATTCCTGAGTGCTTTGTTCTGAGTCTTCTCTTTCACTTTTCTTCTTACTTAAACTTCCATTTTCTCTCAAGGTAACCTTGCAAAAATGTCTGTCTCACCCATCTCTAACTCTGGTGGCTCGATAAAGCAGTATGTCATGCATGAAGTCATCTCCATGGTGACTCTTCGGAGGAGACTACCCATGGCAGAGATTCTGACGGATCGTCTTCTTCCTCTGGGTGGAAAGCGAGTTCCCATCGGGCTGATGAGGGTACTTCTCATCCTCGTCAGTGGGAAATGGTGAGTGAACCTATGCTGCTCACCATAATCCCTACTTCTTCTTCAGGGAGGATGAAACAAAATAGCCCGGGAAGCGTTAGAGCTTCATCCCGTGTGCATCACAGCCTCAGTGCTGGGTCACCATCAGGTATTCCATTCATTCATGGTCTATGATTGGGTAAGGGAGGACGTGTTTAAATAATGTTCTTCCATAACTTCCATTGCTTCCGTAAATGTCCTTCGCTCGACGTTGCAGATGATGGAAACTTGGACGCATATAAGGTCATCATCGAGCCCTGTGGGGAAGATGATTTTCCCTACTTAAGGGCGGCCCCGGGCACTCTGCCCTTCTTTTTCACGTACTGATACCTCTTCGAGGTGTTGTGTCTTCTTCTCCCTTTCTCTCTATTTCAATGTGCTCTGCTGGAGTACTTGAATGTGCCCCCTCCCAACTTCACCCTAACAGTTGGGCAGTGGCGCGGGCCTTTGAGATTTTGTGTTCTCATTTGCACATTCATGCTATTGTTCCCCTTTTCTTGTTCTTTTTTCAGACCAAGCTATCCAGGAAGGTCCCTTGGGTCTCCTTGCACAGTGTCTTGAAAAAGATGTTTAAGGTTGACACCAACGTCTTCCACCGCTTCAAGGATCGACACTTCAAGGTCCGCAAAAGTGGTGTCGTGGCGGATGGGTTACCTTTGATGTGCAACAGGGATGGGGAGGCTCGCTTCCCCTTCCACTGGCAAGCTGACCATACCAGGTTCAGGTCCTTTGATGAGGACATGCTGACCCTTGTGGAGAAGTCTGACAAGGCAACCTTGGAGCTGTTGCCGGCCTCCTTGGACGCGTGTGCCATTTTGTTGCTGCCTTCGGCCGATGACCCTTCTGCCTCACTGGATGGTAATTTTCCTGCCTTATAACTTTTGTTTTCTAATGTGCAAACTTTGACTCCTACTATGGGCAACTTCCAGTGGAGGCCACTGGTGAGTAATATGGGTGGCGATGTTGTGCCGCCCTCTGTTCCCCCCAGCTAGAGAAGAGGGTCGACCCACTGTCCGGGTTGGCCTTGTTGATGTAGCCGCTGCTTTCCCCAGCCCCTCTCCTTCCGTGCTGCCAAAGAGGAAGAGAGACGAGGGTGCTGAGACGTTTGGGCTTAAGAAGTCTCTGGCCGCTTGTGCCCCTCATAGCCTGCGCGTAATGAGGGAGGCTGCTGGGCTTCTGCCTACTTCTTCTCCTCTTGTTCGGGCTCTGAAGCCTGTGGTAGTTGCTGCCACTGCTCCTTCTGCTGCTTCTCCTGTTGTCGTAGCTCCGTCTCCGCTTGTCGTTGTTGCTACTGTGCCTCCTATGGCTGCCGCTCCGACTTCGCCCACCTTCCGACCTGCTTCTCCTGTTCTTGCTACTCCGTCTCCTTCTCCACCTCCTCTGTCTACAATGTCGTTGGCTACTGCTCGTCCTGTCACCTCCCTCGAGTTTATGAATGCTCCAAGGGAGGTTGACTCTTTATGGAGTGTTGGGCAAAGGCTGAGCGAAGACTGTCGACCCCCTTTGGCAAGAATCTGATTAGGTCGACCAATTCTCAATGCTCGTTTGATGCTCTTAAACCTTTTTTTACAGAGAAGTCTCACCATTACGGAAGAGCACAAACAGATGCATCAAGAGGCTATGAGCAGATATGCTTCCTTGGAGCAAGATTACAATAAGTTGAAGGGTGTTGTCCGTAATGCTTGGCGGATGGAGCGCAATAGATTGAACGGCGCCGTGGTGGCCCTTGCCGAGGCTATTAGGTGTAATCGTCAGCTGTCCATCAAGACTGGTGAAGCTTTGTCCAAGTTGTTATGGACTAGGCTTGATGGTGATGATCTGGTCGTTCTCGACAAGGCAATTGCTGCTAAGGCTGATAAGGTTGTTGTTGAGAAGGAGGAGCTGGCGAAGAAGTTGGCCGAGTTGGAGGTGAAGTTGAAGGATGCTAAGGGTGGACTCGCTGCCGAGATTGAGCTAGCTGAAAAGGTGACGAGGCTAGAGAAGAGGCTGAGGGAGACTCAGGTTGAGATTTCTGCTGAAATGGCGGTCAGCAAGGAGCTTGACGAGGAGTTGAAGGTGTACAAGTGGGAAGCAGTGGAGTAGCACAAGAAAGGCTTCTTCAAGGCGGTGCGCCAAGCTGGCTTCCTTGCGAAGGACCTTGACTTGGGTCAGTTTGATCCTTTCAAGGATGTGAAGGATGGTGCCTTGGTTGATGAGAAAGAGCTTGGTTCCGCTGAGGAGACCGCTAGTGATGCAGCTGATGTGTAGGCTGCTTTTGTTTTTTTGCTTCTTTTGTACTCTTGGCCGTTGATGGCCATGTAAAGTTATTTTTAAATTTAATAAAAGTATTTCTTATTTCTCCATCTTCGTTAATCTTTTTTTATGTTGCATGTTGTCTTCTCTTGAGTTTTGCATCTCATGAACTATCGTTGTCATGAAGTAATATTAGATTCCTGTCGTGGTTCCCATTACTAGTATGTACTAAGAATATATCTTAGGTTTATAAATTTTGAGGGTTGACCACAGACATTTATTGTTGAATTCTTGTTTCTGCAATTTGGCTAAGTCTTTCGCCTATTGTGTCAAGGTTTAAATGTAATTTGGAATGTCAAGGGTAGACCTTGGACATCTTTTCCTGCAAACCAAATAATCCTATGGTACTGCGTGTCGAGGTTCCATAGATTTTTTTAGAGTATCAAGGGTGGACCCTGGATTGAGTACCAAGAATGTTCCTTGAGTTTGGCATACCAAGGACGGACCTTGGATTGAGTACCAAGAATATTTCTTGGGTTTTTTTGTGTAGCTCGTAGTTTTATGCAAATAGAATTTATGAGCACTGAAATCATCAAAGGGATGCTTTAAATACCTTCTATTTCCATGATGGATAACTTGGTGAATACGAGGTTGACCACGGGTGGACCTCGAGCTTTGAAAGTTGCAAGTTACCAAGCATTGTTGATAACTATGTAGGTCAAAGATAGACTTTGAACACCTGTTTCTGCAACAAATAATCCTATGGTCCGCCATGTCGAGGTTCCATAGTGTGTAATAGTACCAACATAGTTTTCTTGGGTTTTTGGAGACCAAGGACGGACCCTGGCTTTTATGTGCCAAGTATGTATCTTGGGCTTTATGTTCTTGAGAACTTGTACTCCTACAAGGAGGAAAATATAGAAGTAATAACCTATGTCGGGGGTAGACATGGTGTACCTTATATTTATCAAGGTTGATACCAGTGGAGTCGTCCAAGCTGGGTTTTGTCGAGATTCACCAAGGTGTGGCCTTGAGTTTATGGTCCTAAGAGCTGGTCTTGGATCCATGATTCATTGAGAATGTACTTGCAGTGCGTCCGCCCTCGATTTTTAGAGGTTGACCAAAACTTTAGGATTTATGAAGCTTGACGGTTTACCGTGGTTTCGTATTAGAACCTGTAAATGGACAAGAACGGAATCTTTGGTTGCCAAGACGAATCTTGGGCTTAATAAGGTCAACCAAGTAACTGGAATTATGAGCCTTCTACCAAGGACGGACCTTGGTTCTTCATGACCAAGAACACATTCTTGGGTTGCCAAGACGGATCTTGGACTTAATAAGGTCAACCAATGAGATGGAATTATGATCCTTCTTCCAAGGACGGACCTTGGGTCTTCATGACCAAGAACGGATTCTTGGTTTCCCAAGACGAATCTTGGACTTAATAAGGTCAACCAATGAGCTAAAATTATGATCCTTCTTCCAAGGAGGGACCTTGGATCTTCATGACCAAGAATGGATTCTTGGTTTGCCAAGACGGATCTTGGACTTAATAAGGTCAACTAATAAGCTGGAATTATGATCCTTCTTCTAAGGACGGACCTTGGGTCTTCATGACCAAAAATGGATTCTTGGCTTGCCAAGACGGATCTTGGACTTAATAAGGTCAACCAATGAGCTGGAATTATGAACCTTCTTCCAAGGACGGACCTTGGGTCTTCATGACCAAGAACGAATTCTTGGTTTGCCAAGACGGATCTTGGACTTAACAAGGTAGTTAGGGGGAATCCGTGGGGAAGAGATGAAGGTTGTTAGGGGGAATCCGTGGAATGTCCGCAAATTCCTGACACCTTTTGCATCTTCATGTAAACTCGAAGGCATCAGTCCTGAGTGTTGGCCAGTAGTATCCTGCTCGTACTACCTTGGTGGCGAGGGAGCGTCCCCCTATATGGAGGCCTTATATTCCTTCGTGGAGTTCCCTCAAGACGTAATTTTCTCGTTGACTGTCCAGGCATTTGAGTAGATGTGATGTCAGTCCTCTTTTGAATAACTCGCTATCAATGATGACATAGTATCTGGCTTTCTTCTTTAGACATCGAGTCTCATTTTCATCTACAGGGAGTGTTTCCTTTATGAGTAAGTCTCTATAAGGGGTCATCCAATTGGGTTCCTCTATTCCAATAACCATTACCGCCGGGGTGTCAATGGTGGGTTTCTGGAGTGTTTCTTGGATAATTGTTTTGAGATGCCTCATCTTTTTGGTACTGGCCAGTTTGGATAGCAAGTTAGCCCTGGTGTTACTCTCTCGTGGTATGTGATACATCTCAAAACACTCAAAACTTTCAATGAGTGTTTTAGCCAGATGGTAATATTGGAGGAGTATGGCTTCTTTGATTTGTTACTTGTCAGCTATCTGTTCCTGGACTAGCTGTGACTCGTAGTAGCACCTCAGACATTGAGCCCCGACTTCTTTTGCGAGTTTGAGTCCTGCTATGAGTGTCTTGTACTCAGCATGGTTGTTTAAAGCTTTGAAGTTAAGCTTAAGAGCTTGTTCAAGCGAGATGTTGTCGGGTCCTTCAAGTATAATGCCTGCTCTACTTCCTTGTACGTTGGATGCTTCGTCCACGTAAAGGTTCCACCAGTCTGGGGTGGACTTGTCTTTTCCTGCAAATTCTGCTAAGAAGTCCGTTATGAATTGTGTCTTCATGGGACCACGTGGTTCATATCGAATGTCAAATTCTGACAATTTGACTGACCATGCCACCATTCTGCCTGCCAATTCGGGCTTCCCCAGTACCTATTTGATGGGATAGTTAGTTTTAACTATCACTTGGTGACTGTGAAAGTAAGGCCAAAGGCGCCTAGCAGAGGTAACTAGTGCCAAGGCTATCTTTTTTTATCATCTGATAGCGTTTCTCAGCGTCATGTAACATGCGGCTAGTGAAATATATTAGGAGTTGGTGCTTCCCTTCTTCTTGAACAAGTGCTGAGCTGACAGCCTCATCCGCCACTGAGAGGTATAAGAGCAATGGTACCCCTTATCGAGGTGGCTCAGAACAAGTGGCACAACAATTATCTTTTTGAATGCCTTGAAGGATTGCTCACAAGTGTCATCCCAGAGAAATGCTTCTGTCTTATTGAGCAACTTGTAGAAAGACTTTGCCCTCTCGACGAGTTTTGGAAGGAATCTTGACAAGGCCGCTAGTCTTCCATTCAGTTTCTGAACTTCATTGACGTTGGTCGGGCTATGCATCTGTAATATGGCTGAGCATTTGTCCGGGTTGGCTTCAATTCTTCAGTGAGTGATCATGAAACCAAGGAACTTACCGCCACCCACCCCAAATGTGTATTTTTTGGGGTTGAGACACATGTCATACTTCTGAACCTCTCCGAATACCTCTTCCAGATCTGCTACATGTTGGGCTACATTTTGGGACTTAACGACCATGTCATCTACATAGACCTCGACGTTACATCCTATCTATTTTTTGAAGACGCATTCCACCAATCGTTGGTATGTGGCACCTGCATTCTTGAGACTAAAAGGCATGACTCTATAACAATAGTTGGCATTTTCAGTGACGAAGGTTGTCTTTTCTTCATCTGGTGAGTACATTTTGATCTGATTGTAACCAAAATATACGTCCAGGAAGCTCAAGATTTGGAAGTCGGACGCTCCATCGACTAGTCTATCGATGCTGGGTAATGGGTATGCGTCCTTCGGGCATGCCTTATTGGGGTCTGTGAAATCTGTGCACATACGCCATTTGCCACTGGATTTCTTGACCATGACAATGTTAGCAAGCCAGGTAGAGTACCTGACTTCTCTAATGAAGTTGGTTTTAAGCAACTTGTCTACTTCTTCTTTCACTGTCTTTCGTCTTTCTTCTCCCATATTTCGCTTCTTCTGCGCTATTGGTTTGGCTTGTGGACATATTGCCAGCTTGTGGCATATGAAGTTAGGGTCAATACCTGGCATATCGGATGGTTGCCAAGCGAACAGAGATGCGTTCTTGCGGAGCACGTCAGTTATATGTTTGTACTCATGGCTGGTAAGCGCTTTGCTAAGTTGTGTGCACTCTCCGGGTTTGGGCTCGAGTTGTAGCTTGACTAGTTCTTCGATCGATTTTGATCTTTCATCGATGTTATCATTGTGTGGATCCACATCGAAGGTATCATCATAGTGAGCTGTATAGACCTTCAGCGTATAAGGGGTAGACTCTATCTATAATCATGACCTGGGTGGTGGCCCCCGAAGTGGTACAATGTCTATCTGACCTCCTATCAGGAGGATATGGTGTCACTTTAAGGCTTTCGACGTAACATTGTCTAGCCTACTTCTGGTCTACTTTCACAGTGACAATTTCCCCGTCATGGTAGAAAATTTCATCTTCAAATGAGGAGTAGAGACGATAGCTCCCAGCTCGTTCAGTGTTTTTCTGCCAATTCGGGCGAGGTACGACGTGTTGACATCCACAATTAGGTACCTGAGAGTAAAACTCCTTGAAAGTGAACTCTGTTCAAAGGAGGTCATTATGTCGACATAGCCCAGGGTTTCTACCCTTTCTCCTGCAAAGCCTAGGAGGGGTCCTGGGTGAGGCTGAATGATACTTGTTGAGACTTCCAGCTTCTGAAAGGTCTTGAGGTATAAGACGTCAGCAGAGCTACCCTGATCGATTAGTACTTTCGTCATTTTAAAGTTGGAGATTATAAGGGAGAGGACCATGGGATCGTCCTGGTTGATAGGATTAATTCCCTCAAAATCTGCGTCAGTGAATGTGATGGGAGGTAAACTCCACAGTGGGAGAGCGTCGACATAGTTTATATCGATGTCTCGAATGGAGTGCAAGTGTCTCTTTCGAGATTAACTGGATGATCCTCCATATGAGAAGCCACCTGAATTGTATTAATCACACCGTGAATGTGCTGAGTAGGTTCCTCTTCCTGCTGGCGATGGGTTGACGGTCGTGTCTAGGTTGCGGTTGTGTTTGCCTTCCACTATCTTCTACGCCATTTCTTCGTCTATTATTGTCTCTGTTTTTGAATCGATCCTCTTGTCGTCCTTCTTGTCTATTTTGTGTCGGAGGATTATCAGGTTTTTTCACAAATCGTGATAAGCGTCTTATTTGAATAAGTTCTCTTATCTTATCCTTTAAGGCCCAACACTCATCGGTATGATGGCCATTGCCAAGATGGTAACAACAATATCTATTAGGGTTTCCTCACTGTTTCATGGATGATGAGGGAGATGGTAGCGTCACCTGTACCTCCACGTCCATGATGGTGGCTTGGTTGACCGTCAGGGGAGTGTATCTCTCAAACCTGGCTCTTTTCGGGAGAAGCTGCGACTTGTGAAACCTTTGTCTCTTGTCTGACCTCTATGGGTCAACTCTGGTGGATACTTCGTGTTTATCTCGCTTTTATCCAATACATCGGATTTCATTTCTGAATTTTGGAGTTTCTTCCATCTGTATGTAACCATTGGCTCATTCACGTATTTCGTCCATGCTAGAAGGAGGTTTCTTGCATAGACTGTCTACGAACTTGCTAGGTCGAAGGGCCAACATCATGGAATGCATTGCTACCTCAAGGTTGAGGTTTCTGATCTGGACAGTCAGTTGCCCAAATCGTTCCATGAACTTGCGGAGAGGTTCGTCGTCCGCTTGGCACAGTGTCGCTAGTGCAGTGGAAGTCAGCCTATAGGTTTGGCTAATTACATATTGTGCATTGAATTTTTCGACAAGGGTGTCGATACTGTCAATGGACCATTCAGGGAGGCTACCATACCACGCTAAGGCTTTCCCTTTCAAAGAGGTAGGGAACACCCGACATAATATGGCGTCGTTGTTGGTGTAAAGATTTGCTTGTGATAAGAAGGCATCCATGTGTTCATCGGGGTCGGTGGTGCCATCATACCTCTTTAAATGTAGAGGTTTCCAACCAAACAGGATATCGACTTCCATAATGTAGTCGACAATAGGATTGTAACGTGTATTATGCCTCTCGAGTTGGTAGCCCTGTGTTGAACTACGAATACTTGGAGGGTCAACATGTTGTCGAGGGTGCGACTCTCCTTGCGTCTGTTCTTCTCTGGCGACAGGAGAGCGTTCATCTCCCTGGGGATATCTTGCTCTGGTTTCCTGTTGATCACGGTCAGCTTTCAACCTTCGAATTTCTTCTTGATATTTTTGTTCCATCTCCGCTATGCGGTTCTGGAGTTTTTGAATGGTGTCAGTGTTTGTCATGGTAGCCTGCGGAGGGTTAGACACTTTGACAGGGGTGTCACGTCTAACGCTAGAGCGTGTGCTGACCATGTATGCGTGCCGATGACTTGTCTGGGTGTGAGGCCGCAGGGTAAGTTTTATCGGGGCGCTACGGTGGGCACCAAATGTTCTTACGAAAATCTGAAAATTTCACGTGTGAGCTAGGCGTGACCAATGTGGACTCCAAATTCTGCACGTCGGACGATTAGTCAACCTTGTTTAGGGAGAAGACCTGCAAAACAGAGGCAAGACACTCCGACGCTCAAGTAAGTACATCAATTATAAGAGAATAACTGAGTGTTATTTCATAAGAGTAAGAGTATGAGTATTCAAGTGGGTACTCAAGTATGAATGGAGTATGAATTAGAGAGAACCTGTACGGTTGTATTTATAGCGTGGAGTATGGGCCTTGAGCCTTTATTAATGGATAACCTGTTGATAAGATAACAGATAATAGCATGTAGTTATCTTAATTCAAATAGAAGATAATGTGTACCTTATTGATATACTGTTACTTGTAGATAACTTGTTGAGATATTATATGATAAGGTGGTTGCACCTATTTGAATAGTCCAGCATAGTTGTTATGTTGTTAATAAGGAGATGCATATTATAGACGTCCATGCCCCTGTAGAAGGTCGATGTTCGTGCTCCTGTAGCAAGGCTGATAGGGATGGCGGACATGCGTGTCCATGTTGACACTGGAAGACCGAATAAACACTATTAATGTAGCAGTGCTAACATGGAGGGTGTCCACATGTATAGTGACCATTTTATTTTATTTTATAATATCCGTGTTACAAGGTTAAATTTTATGAAATACCCTACCTTTCCTCCTCTGCACTGCTCGACCTCTCCTCTTCTGCCACTGTCGGCCACCAGAGCCGTTCCCGCGCCAACACCGTTGTCCGCCACTCCGTCGCATCGTCATCAAACCCTCGTGGCCTCGTCGCGAGTTGGACAACATCGACAATGCCACAATGGCTTCTCCTTGGCCTCGTCACGAGTCGCCTCCAAAGCTAGGTAAGTAACTCTCCAATGTCAATACTGCCTTCTCTTTTACTCCCTCCAGCTTCCTTCCTTTTTTGTTTTTTCTTTCTATTTTCCGCAACTGCTCTTCTTGGTAACTGAAACAATGCCCGAGAATGGATCAAATTTTTTTTTTTTTTGGGTTTTGGGGGTTGTATCCGAGATTCCGAGATAGGTCTAGTCATGTTGATTTCCTATTTGTGGCGAATGCTTTAATATCTCATTTTCTTCAATGCTTTTGAGTTTTGACTGTAAATTTTTGTTCTTTTGGTTGCAGAATTGCTAGGAGCAACACTCAACTGGTGAAACACCACTCTTAATTTCTTATAATGACTCTGCGCTTCTCTTGCTTTATTTTCTTTCTAAACTCCTGTGCGAGGGTTAGGTTATTTTGGATTTTTTGTACTAAAGGAGGCAATCACGCTTCTCTATCTTCTCCATTTTAAGATTAATATCTGATAACGGCAAATCTTTTAGTATTTATTTATTTATTTATTTTTGTTTTAACTGAGACTTGAGGTGTACAATGTACCTATTCGGAAAGCTTGCTGAATATGATACTGTTCTTACTAGATTTGATTTTTGTGTATGTAAGAGTAGATATTGGTCATTAATGTTTCATCCAACTAGTGGACTTCGTTTAATTATCTGTTGATTTTCTGTTTGTGTTATGCGGGTGGTTTAAATTGCTTAAAATGTGATTTCGTGTTTATTAGTCAAGTTTGACAGCTAAGTCGGAAGCAATATTTGGCTGAGCTTGCAGACTGACTGAGGTTTTATTGGATGTGATGAACTCACTGTTGCCATGCTTACCACTACATTAGGTAATTTGAACCCTTTTTTTTCATATTTGGTGTGTATTCCTCAAATTGACTTTTCTGCTTTCTTTTTGTTCACATGATCAGTCTCCTTATTGTATTGTCCTGACTGCTTTTGCAGTCACACTGTGTGCCAATTGAATTTTGGATAAAAAATATCTAGGAATTTGTAATATTGGATTTTCTTTGGAATATTTTTTCCATGTTGATCTTTATGTTAGAGCTTTTCATTTCTTAACAATTTTATGTACTTAGAAATATATGTAAACCATCTTTTTCATAAAGTGTTGATTTAAATTGTACATAAAGTACCTCCGAACCCCGGTCACTAAGTGTAGGGACATAAATAATTTTTCCTGGGTCCGTCACTAACGGTGACTTATAGTAATGACCACGTGTAACTTTATCATTTTGGACTGTACACTTTATATTAGTTGTTTATAACTGTTTTTAATCACAATTCATTAGGAGTAATTTAACCTAAAAACCGTAGATAAACAATCACTTGAAAGTTCTTTGGACTGGATTAAGAACTCTCTCAAGAAATATAATCTCTTTCTAAATTAAGTCAATCGCCCGATGTAAGATGATACTAAGATTAATAAGATTTTCCAACAATAAATGTGTAAATTAAATTATAGTCATGTTTAAAGAAGATCTCCAAATGAATAGCTATAAGCCGTTAACTTGAGACAGCATACAGTTATATCCCATCAAATTAAGCAAATTAAACAATGAGAGGGTCAATTCTCTTACAGAAAGTACTAAACTTTTCATACGTACTTGCTTCTTTCAGTAAACAAATCCATTATAAATTATTATTTTAAAATGTTTAGAGAAAAGAGCCGGCACCAGCATTATTTGTTTGGTTTATCGCCATTCTGAACTTCTATAATTTGTATCTTATTGTTGTCTCGGTGACTTATTTCTTAATTTGACAAAGGATATATATACGTTTGTCCTGTTACTCATGTCTCCTTCAATTAACTTTTAATTTTTAATATATATATTATTTTCTCCATAAAATACTGTCAAACATAAAATCAAAGTGCAGGCCGATTGAACCAATACTCTCAGAAAAATTTGATTTATGTGTTGGATTAGGTCAACCCAGTATCCACTAAAATAATCGACAAAGTGTTTGCCAAACGCAAACAGAGTATATGGCAATTAAAATTTTTAAATATGTTTACATATATTTTTGTCATGTAAGTTAGTGTTTTTTATTTTTTATCTTTGTAAATTTTTTATAAATAAAAATTTAGTCTATGTAAGTTGGTGTTATTAAAATTTTGTTCCTGTAAATTTTTTTATTCATGTTTAATCCTATAAATTTGTGTTTTTAATTCAGTCCCTATAATAAGATTCTAATTTTTTATTTATAATCCTCATAAGTCTGCAGTTTGAGGGACTAAAATTGAAAAATTACAAATTTATAGGGATTAAAAATGAACAAAATATCTTACAAAAATCAGAATTAAATAAATGCAAACTTACAAGAATTAAATTAAAAATGGATAAAATATTTTACAAAAATCAAAATTAAAAAATATGAATTTACAATGACCAAAAATATGTTTAAGCATTTTAAATAATATGGTTAGTTGGCTAAGTGTACAACTTTTATACAAGAAAAATAAATTTCAATATCGATCAAAAAGTTAAAAACAACTCAAAGCTCCGATTTCAGAATTTAAAATATTAATGGAAGCAGTGAAAGAATTTAAAAAATAGTTTGAAGGGACCAAAATAATTAAAAATAATATTATAGATTAATTATCAACTCTTATGAGCAATATTAAATATTTAATTGTATTATATAATCGATTATTTTTTTAGTTAAATTAATAATATTAAATATTTGTACTTTATTAATAACATGCCTTAGGTTAATTTTATTTTAAGACTTGTATATCTTTATTTATTATTAAATAAAAAATTATAAAATTTATTTGTATTTTTTTGTGGGAAAAATTGTTAGAAACGTCAATTTCTTTTATACAAAACAAATTTTGTTAAGAAAACTGGGGAAAAAAATCATATTGTCATTCTTTATAATCTTTGATGATTAAAATCATTAGTAGTTGGGAAATAAATAAGAGCAAATAGCTAATTTAGGGCCTGAATTTGTATTTCACTATCATTTTTAGTAAAATTAAGAAAAACTCAAATAAGTTTTAAAAAATTTCTAGATTTCATTTAAGTTCCTAAAAAATTTTCATTTTAGTTCTAGCCAAGGGACTTATTTGATAATATTATTTGAATGAAATCCTAAAATATTTCATAGACTTATTTAAGTTTTACTTAGTTTTGACAATTAAAATGAGTTTTACTTTTTAAGTCATAACTTTAAAGAATATTTAAGGATATAATAAAAAAGAAATGTTAAAGTATACTCAGTTGAGTTCATTTTTTATTATCAGTTAAAATTTATTAAAATTACAAATTTATAGTTCTCTAATCTTACTTCAACAAATGTCTCTCCTGATCTTATTATTTTTAATAAATTTTAATCTGTACAGTCCAAAATAGTAAAATGACACATGGCTGTCACATAAAGATCATCAAACACGTGGACACCCTCCACGTCAACATTGTTGCATTAATAGTGCTTATTCACACTCCAAGCGTTAACCTTGACACACGTGTCCGGCCTCCTCGTCAGCACTGCTACAAGAGCGCGGACGTCAACCTTCTACAAGAGCACGGACACCAACAATATTATCTCCTTATTAACAGCATATCAAATATGCCCAAATATTTAAATAGGTGCAACCACCTTATCTTATCATATCTTCACAAAGTTATCTACAAGTTGTTACTTATCTACAAGTAACAGTAATTAATAAGGTACACATTATCTTCTATTTTGACTGCCTGCAGTTATTTGTTATTATCTTATCAACAGATTATTTATAAACAAAGGCCCAAGGCCCTTACTCCACGTTATAAATATAACCAAACAGGTTCTCTCTAAACACACTTCTTTCATACTTGAGTACCCATTTGAATAATCATACTCTTATTCTTACACTACTAGAAAAATAGCTTTTGACATCGGTTATTTTGGATATTCCACATCAGTTTTGAACCGGTGTTGAATCATGCAACGTTGAAAGTGTGGAAGTTAACATCGGTTTTGAAAATCGATGTTAAGGGAAAGCATACAACATCGGTTTTCAGTAACAATCGATGTCGCTATCAAATAAATAAAAACATGAAAAGATGTAAAAGATGGAACTTCAACATCGGTTTTCAGGCAAAACGATGGTAATTTACACTACAACATCGGTTTCCAATGAAAACTTATGTTGATCTCATGTAACAACATCGGTTTTCTTTGGAAAACCGATGCCCCTCTATATGTAACAACATCTATTTTCATAAATAAACCGATGTTATTGCATGAGATCAACATCGATTTTCATTGAAAACCGATGTTGTTTTTTTGTTTTTTTAATATTTTGTCTACTTTTTTAATTTTACCAGTTCTTCAACCTGTAAATTAAATACCAGACATGTGCCAATTTCAGAATACAATACAATAAAATAATATTTAATAACAAATAAAATTCAATAGTGTCAATGTACATAAAAATGATTTCCTAACCTAATGTTTATACAATTGTTTTAAAAATCTCTTAACCACCTATCCTAATTTAAGATAAAACTTCGCCCATTGAACCCTAATAGCCTTCAATGTCTCGAGTTCCAGTGTTCTTTTATCTATGAAATACTGCATGACATAATAAAACATAATTTAATAAGTACAAAACAAAAACAAGTCAAAAATAAAAATAGTTTTGAATTAGACAATTAATTACCATGTCCCAGTTATCTCTGAAGCCTCCTTGGACTATCATCGACATCCAATGCATGACATAATAACCACACTCAACGGTTCCTTTTGGCTTATTACACTAAATTCAATAACATAGTCAAAGTTAAACGAAAATTAGTGTAAATAATAATAAAAATTATTTTGAATACATAAACCATGATTTATTAGGAGACTTACTTTTAGCGCAATCCATTTAGTAGTAACCTTTGATTTATTTCCTTGAGTGTCATGGACTCCTTTCAAAGCACTGCTTAAGATAAACATGCATGCATAGTGTACAATTAACATATTCATGGGATAGAAATAACAGAAATGTCTTACAAATTACAACCTATCTGTTAATAATTCCTTTAAGGTAGTTATCAGGCTGTTATGCAATGAACAAAACCACACAACAACATTGGCCTTAGGACATATAACGGCTAATTGCCAATGTGCATTGCATTAGAGAAAAATAACTAAGTTATTATACTGCATACAATAATTAAATTATTTTGTACATTTTTACTAACCCATTCAAATAAGGTGCAAGGTAGACATCTTTCTAAGAACTCTGCATCCATTTTTTAATATAGTCCTCGGATTCAAATTGAGATTGCCCAAATCTCTGTAAGGACTGTGGCTCGATGAATCCATACACATCAGGATGATCCGATTGCAAACATAAGTCATTCGTATGCCTATTTTTTTATAAATAAAGTCAATTATGCATGAATACAAAACAATGAGTTATGTAACCGTAGCCAATTGAAAGTGACTTACAGAATCCACAGTTGTATAACGAAGATGTTCAAACATTGACCACCATGGATGATCTCTGAAATATCCTCATGCTTTATGTACAACGGGAAGTTGTCATTATGCACCTCAAACAAAGTAGGGTCCCATGGCACCTGCATGGGTCTGAGGAAAAAATCGGGTATGGTCAATGTGATGTGGTACAAGGGATCGGCAATATCTTTCAGCTCATTTACAAGTTTCGCCGATCCCTTGGGTTCCTGTTTATCCTACACAGTTAATAAACATAAGTGAACAACTGGGTTAACTTTATATGAGACAAATCATTCGTAAATGAGAAGAAAGAAGGCAAAAATGATATACCTTATGCAGAATAGGCTGTACAAGATGTGTCGGCCAAGCTAGGAAAGTGTTAAGGGCTTGCCCCACTAACTGAATCTCGTCAGTGGGTACAGAAACGTGAGCATCAGGATCTCGAACTTCCTCAACACTCACCTTGACCTGATCAGTGGCAAGAGGGACGCTGTGCACGGTCGTCGACCCATCATAAACTCTTCCAGAAGCAACTGGGCGGGGAGGATTGTTATCGACATACGACCCACGCCTGTCAGATGCACCCGTATCTGGGTCATTCCCTGAGGGGTCGACACAGCTTTCCTTGGTGCTGACAAGGGCACCAAGGGGACATAACTGAACCTCTGGAGGCGGCATGGTACCTTGAGACTGCATCTGGGAATGCATTTGGGACTGCAGCTGGCTGAACGACATCATTACTTGTTGCATAACTCATTCAGTGATCGACTGTGTAAGTCGATCAGTGATCAACTGCTCCAACTCTACCCTGATGTTGTCTTTCAGGCGATCTAAGTCTCCAGGTGCCATTGAATTTGACTTGCGAGAGGTTGATTGAGTCAGTCCGAAGTAGTGTGTGATGGTCACACCGATTCCAGCAACATGGACGCGCCCGGGGTACTCTAATCGTCCAATGGCAATAGTCAGGACCATCCTGACGTCCACTGGGGACAAAGCTACCCTGTGTGGATTGCTCATCCAGGGAATCTTGCAATGCAAAAAAAGTAGAACATTAGTTTAGTCATGTGTTAGGCAAAAATTCAGTGCTAAAGAAAACAGGAACCACCCTTTAATTTGACTTACAATCCTCTCTGCAATCTCACGTGTCGTCTCACTAGTCATGTCTCTGGATTTTTTCGTGCGAGCCAGCTTCCACTTCACATGTCGTCTCACCGGGGACAGAGGATGGAGTATGGTCTCTGTGCTATCATCACGGGCTACTTCCTCCATTTGTTTCTTTTGTTTTTCTTCCATAATTTTCTTTTCTAACAATTCGTAACCCTCGCGAGACAACACGTGGGGGGCAATGTTCATCTTTTGGATGGTCTGAGCCTTCTTCCTAACACCTTGTCAGAATTACACAGATAGATGTCAAAACAAATGTGCTTGAAAGACTCCATATCAATTAAATTGTAACAAAATTCAACTCAGTCAACCTCCCATGAAGCGACCCTACGACTCTCACAGAATTGGTGCCACTGTTCCTTACTAATGCCATATTTGTCACACACAGCGGTGGCATCATCGTCCTCTCCTTGGGTAAGAAGCCATTTGGAGGTCAGATATGACTTAAACTGCCTCCATCGCTCTCCAACTGTCTACAGTATTTTCTTCTTGGTCTGTTGGTCGGATGTTTCAGGTATATCAAATTCAACCTGCATTACAATGAAGTTGGTTTAATAATTTTGATAACATTTAAATTGTATAACTACAAGCAATGACATCGGATGTTTAATTGTAATACCTAAATGTCCTCCCAAATCAGCTCCTTCTGCGCAGCAGGAACTTTCTTCCAGTTAGCAATTGTGACATTCATCATGTCTCTAGCCATGATCCCTAGATATGTCCTCAACTTCTTTTCCTGAGGACCATCTACCTTCCTTGTGGCAGGATCGATATGAACCATAGGTCTTTCAGCACCAACAGGCTTGGTAGATAATGACCTTAGACGTGTTGCTTTCCTGGTCTTCTTCGTCGTAGATGGTGAAGGTGCTGACTCAGAATGAGGAAGTCCTGACTCAGGATGAGGAGGTCCTGACTTAGGACGAGGAGAGGAGCTCGGTGGTGTAGTCATTATCCTATTCAAAACAAAAATAAACATAAGTAAAGTTAACTGACAAGTTAGTTTATGAAATTGTAAAAAATGCAATCAAGTTTATAAGACAAAAAAATTACATTCAGTGATGTTAATTAATTCTCCTTCATCATGATCATTACGATTTGCAAGAACGTCATCATCGTAATCTTCTTTGTTGACGTCAAGCATTTGTGTCGAGAATTGAGTGATACCAATGGTTGAATCATCATCGTCAAGAGTAATACCAATGGTTTTTCCATGTAATACCACTGACCACCTTTCATCACATGGATCTTGAACATAGAACACCTGTTCAGCTTGTTCTGCCATGATGAAAGGTTCATCTTGATAAGCTAGCTTATTAAGATTAACCAAAGTAAATCCCAAGTCCTCGATCCGCACACGTCTATTGATATCAACCCATTTACACTTAAAAACACACACAGTGAATGTAACATAATTAAGCTCCCAGATGTCATCAATGACTCCAAAGTAAGGCATGTACGCCAAACGGGGATTGTGGCCATGCATAGTAACGAAGTGTTGCGACTTAGCCCTAAGGCTAACCCTACTGTTTTGCATTATGCTCTTGTCATCTTGTTGTTTGGTGTATAACGAGTACTTGTTGATATCGTATCCCTGCCAACTTCTAACATTTCTTTTAGGCCCATCTGCTAACTTCCTCATTGTTTCAGATGAAGAGTCATCACTAAATATTGTATCTTTAAACCAATTCAGGAAAGTCTTGTTATGTTCTTTCAACAACCTATTCTTCGTTATTCTTGGATTACTTTCCTTGACTAAGGCTTCATGATGAACTATGTATGGCAGGACTTCATTACTATTATTCAAGACATGCAAATGAGCTTGTTGCAATTCCTGTAAACCAGGCGTTATAACGTGCAGCCCTCGAGAACCCTTTCCTCCCACTCTGTCATCATGCCGGGACTCGAGAAGCCCAACAGGTTTTGCCTTTTCAAGGTACTCTGAACAAAATTCTACTGCTTCTTATGCAATGTACCTTTCAACTATGGATGCTTCAGGACGGTGTAGGTTTTTTGTATACCCTTTCAAGATCTTCATGTATCGCTCGACCGGGTACATCCACCGTAAATAAACGGGACCACACAATTTAATTTCCCTGACCAGATGAACAAGTAAGTGAACCATTATGTCAAAAAATGAAGGAGGAAAATACATCTCCAACTGACACAAGATAATTGCCGCCTCTTCTTCCAAGTCATCTAACTTGACAAGGTCCACGACTTTGGCATAAATGACATTGAAGAAAAAACACAGTCGAGTTATAGCATGCCTCACTTTGTTAGGCAAAATGTTTCGAATTGCCACGACTAACAGTTGTTGCATCAACACGTAGCAATCATGAGACTTTAATCCAACTAATTTCAGATATATGATATGCACAAGGCACCTAATATTTGAAGAGTATCCCTGTGGCACTTTCACTCGGCGCAGACACTGACAGAAACTTATCTTCTCCTTCCTTGACAAAGTGTGACATGCTAGAGGCAAGTATATTTTCTTACCATCGGACCTAGGATGTAATTGCTCACGTATACACATCTCAACAAGATCTTGACGAGTGTTCAAACCATCATTTGTCTTGCCTTGAATGTTAAGAAGAGTGCCGATGACACTGTCACACACATTTTTCTCCACATGCATAACATCGAGACAATGTCTAACATCAAGATCAGACCAGTATGGAAGCTCAAACAATATCGACCTCTTCTTCCATATGCAAGTATTACCTTTCTGCTTCTTTTAAGTCTTTCCAAATACAGTATGGATGCCCTCAACCCGCTCAAGAAACTGCTCACCGGTTAATGGAATCGGTGCAATTTCATGCTCTTGAACTCCATTAAATGCTTTTTTCAATGCCGATATGGGTGATAAGGTTTCAAAAAATGTCAATGGCGAGTGTAAATTGTTTTTCTTCCATGTTTAAGTTACACGTTGAAAACAATAGGAATACTCACAATAACCAAGAGGGGGGTGAATTGGTTTAAACTTGATCTTTTAAAATTATTTATAAAATCAGAGTCAAAGGATTTTAATCATTTTTAAACCAAGAATGCTTTTAATCAATCAAATTACTCAGCACAAGAAATCAATAGCTCAAAATAGAACTTGTTGAGTAATGATAATAACACCAAGAACAAATGAACAAGATTACTTGTAGAGATAGAGATAAAGAAAATCAACACAAGCAATTTATACTGGTTCACTTCTCAAGAGAAGCTACATCCAGATTCTTCTAATCAACACTAGATTAGAGTTCTACTATTATAAAATTCAGTTCTTACAAGCTTTATAACAATCCCTCTTTATAAACCCTAGATAAAGAATAGAAATCTAAAACCCTATTAGACTCCTAATGATTAAGAACAAGAGAACACTACTCTGTTCTTCCCTAGAGAACACTACTCTAGAACAAGCTTCAAAGAACTTTTTACAATAGCATCAAATAACAGAAATTGTAAAAAGGAAATTACAATCAAAGATTATGGAGAGAAACAACCTGATGATCCAATGAATATGAATGCATGTGGTTTACCAATCAGAGTTGAATGAGAAAATAGATTTCAGAACATACTCTCCAAAACTTCTTTGAGAATTCTTGCCCAAGAAATCATTCAAAACCCATGAAGATTAAAAAGTGGGACAAGACTTTAGTTAAGCCAGAAAATCACTTTGGAACTTTGAGAAGGCTTGTGTGTATTCAAAAATTTCAAAGTATTCAAGTTTTTTTTTTCAAGACAAGCCTTAGACATATTTATAACAGCTTTTTGTAACAAACTGTAATCAATTACACGCGCCAAATAATCAATTAAAATGACTCATGTAATCAATTAAATTATCACTTAATCGATTAAAGTGTTCAAGACTGAATTTTGGGTTTAACAACGAACAAAATAATCTATTAAACTGAATTGTAATCGATTAAAGTAGTGAAGTTTATATCTGAAGCCTCTTGTGTAATCGATTACAATGTTTGGTAATCGATTAAGGCAGTGAAGGTTCTTTAAGAAACAAGCTTATGTAATCGATTACAAAGTATGGTAATCGATTAAATCAGTGAAACATGATTTTCAAAATAGCTTGTGTAATCGATTACTGTTTATGGTAATCGATTAAAGCAGCAAAGCATTACTTTTGTTTTACACTATGTAATCGATTAAAAATGATAGGTAATCGATTAAAATGTTCTTCAATGCTTTTCCAGATTTAAAACTTAAGCAAATAATCGATTATACTGTTGTGTAATCGATTAAAACAGAAGAACTGCATTTTTCCAAAAACATTTCTAATTTACTTTTTTTTAAAATTGCTTTGATTCTTTGATGAAAACACTTAGGCATGTAAATGATTATATGCATGCAAATGCAAGGATCAACAGATTGGCTTCTCATACACTTCATTTTGGATTTTAATCTTCAAGGCATGTAAAAAGCTCAAAACATTCTTCCAAGTCAAAAGCTTCATTCTTCTTGTTGCTCCTCCTATATCCATCGCACGTAACTGGTGTCTTGCTCACAGATAGGGTATGCACAATGGCCCTTTACAATGTATCCACTCAAATTCCATACGCTGGAAAATCATTAATGGTACAAAATAGCATTGCATGCAACTTGAATGTCTCCTTTCGATACCCATCAAACACGGCAACCCCCTCGTCCCACAAGTTTGTCAAGTCCTCAATCAAGGGACTAAGATAAACATCAATGTCATTTCCTAGTTGTCCTGGGCCCGATATCACATAGACAACATCATGTATTTTTGCTTCATGCACAACCAAGGAGGCATGTTGTAGATGACTAGCAAAACAGGTCACGAACTGTGCTGAGTACTTAAACTGTCGTAGCGATTCATTCCATCACTAGTAAGTGCAAGCCTAAGATTTCTTGGGTCTTTGTCGAATTCTGGATACAAACGGTCAATCTTCTTCCACTGGGAGGAATCTGTCGGATGACAAAGCATTCCATCACAGTTTCTCCCATATGCATGCCATGTAAGGTCTTTTGCGTCATCTTCATTAGCAAACAGACGCTTAAACCTTGGAATGATCGGAAGATACCACAACACCTTCGCGGGGGGAGGGGGGCTTTCTTTGTGCTTTCATCAAAGCTACAGTCGTCATCGGCCTTCACTTTGTACCGTGATACCCCACACCTGGGGCATTTATGCATTTCTTGAAATTCATTTCTATACAATATGCAATCATTAGGACAGGCATGATAGTAACTTCTTGGCAAAGTGTTTTCATCTAGAAGCATGTCCTTAACTACCTCAAGCAGTGAACTGAAGCTTTTGTCACTCCACCCATATATGGCCTTGACATTAACTAGATTTAACACCGCTGACAACAATATCAATGACTCTTTGCACCCCGGATACAGCGGCTTCTTCGAATCACTTTCCAATGTATCATACATAGGGGAATGTGTTTGCTGAAAAGACTCATGTCCTATATCACAAATCATAGCCTCTAATCGATCTCCCTGGTCAACATCAATCGATTTAGTCTGCGAGACCTTTTGTGTGTCTGTCAACCATGATGTGACTTGCATTCATCTAACTTCGATCCATCTAATTAATAACTCTGTGATACTAACAAAGTTATTCCATGCATGAAAACCTCACTTTTTTCATTCAAGGTGTGACCCTATCCCATTCAGAAATACATATTTTTATAGTATATTCATATGTATTGGTTGAGTCTCTTATCTTAAATTTGACAAAATTTCGGCAGCATTTCACTTTGATCTTTGAGTACACGACATGAAAGCGGTGACATGAGTTCCACCACAGTCATGTATGCACCCGGAGAACAAAGTGAAATGCATTGTACCAAAATTTCATCAAATGTAAGAAAAGAACCACAGCCTACGCATATGAATATACTAAAAAAATATGAGTCTTCCCAAACTATCCAAACGGACAATTCAATAATCAATACAACGATTAATCCAAATTGTCCGGAAGAATCATTACAATGAATCTCAAACGGGAAACTAAGGTTCACTCATCATGAACATTAATTGTATACGAAAGGCAAGATTCAAATGGGAAACTAAGATTCAAAAAATACTAATCAAATTCGTAAGTACCTGTGATGACGGTCACTGACAATCTGCAACCACAAATCTAGTGATGATGATGCAAAGTAGAAAACAACAACTATCTACATTAATAACATTACACCATGTAAGAAAAAACTTAATGATGAATTGCGAAGAAGACGGGAAGCTTTAGTTTAACTTACCTTGCACCTCAATGCAAAAGAGCTGAAGTTAGCGTTGATCGGTTCTGACAATGAAAGACCGAACAAGGTCGAGTCTTCTGAGACACACAACTCTTTCCCTGCAAACACAGATGTCATGGTTCAATTATCTCTTTGGAAAAAGGATATAAAACAATGAATAAGAAGAAGCAACAGCGTGGGAGACATTGAACAAATAAATGTATATGTTGAATTAGAAGTAAAATACCTTAATATACTCAGAGATAAGTAAGAAATAACTTATACAAGAAGGTGGAGTCCTTGAGAGAGACACCACTCTTTCCGTGCAAACACATTAGGACATGGTTCAATTATCTCTTTGGCAACATAATAACCCAAATCAAAGTTATTATAACACATAAGTCATGGTTCAATTAACCCTTAGCTAGCTAGTGATGTTGGAAATGTGCCCTTTATTATTCTCCTTGTGTTTTGATTAACCCATAAGTCACGGTTCAATTAACACATAAGTCATGGTTCAATTAACCCATAGCAACTTATATTTTGATTCACTAAATATAAGGGAGACAAGGCTTATGAAACCAAGACATGGTTGGTTATGTTTCTTGTTTTCTTGGCTGCTAATTGCATGCAACATTGTGTCTATGGGGTGTCTCAAATGCCTTGTCTTTTTATCTTTGGAGACTCTATGTCTAATAGTGGAAACAACAATGAACTTCTTACTAAAAAAAAGAAGTTCTAGTAAGGAAATTTGGGGACTCTATGTACAATACAAAAAGAGAATTGTTGTTTCCACTATCAAATAAAAAGGCACATGAAAGAGATAACATTACATCTGTAAAAAAACAAAAAAAAAAGAAAACATTATAATTTACAATTGATTTTTCAGTTTACAAATTTGACCATTTGGCAATTGTGTTGTTGGACTTGGAGGCATGGAGAAGGACCAACTTGAATATGTGTTGGTGCCTTAATGCTGAGTCTCGTCATCAATGGGTTCTTTTCATGATGAGTGTGAGTGCTTTACACCTTCACCTTCTCTCTCTCTCTCTCTCTCTTCCAATTCATAACAACAATAATATGCTTTTGATATATGTTAGAAAATTTCATAGTTTTTTCAGAATAGTTGTTTCTTTTGAATAAAATTCATGATGTCCCAACTGTTCATCAATTATCCCTACTCATACCAAGAGTCTTAGGTCCAGCGGAAGAGGTTAATTTCGCACAATTTAATGAATTAAGATTCGAATACATGCTGAAAGAGGTGTGTGACAGTGTTTTAAACAGGATTGTCTCTGAATGATGATGTATGTGGAAATCAAATAAAAGATTATCCCTAGGCATGTGCTTTAAAACTGACCATTTACCTAGTTGAGATTGCTTGTTTTGCTCTCACACTTGTGTTGTACGATTTTTTTTTATTACTATTAAAATGTAGCGGCTCAACTCAGAATAAGTCTCGTATGTTTGAATTAGTGTCCTCATTTCTAATGAATCTTGTGGTTAGGTTTTTTTCGTTTGAGATGAAATTGGTGGTAGCTTTACTTATCATTTTCATTGTTTCGTTATTTGGCAATCATATTTGAAGTATATTGGTTCCTTGGTATCATTGGGGAATCAAAGAACTTATGTAGTTTATGATAACTCTTGTTGTTGAAAATGATAGGAACACTTCAATACAACCAAGAGGGGGGGTGAATTGGTTGAACTTGGTAAATTAAAATTTACACTTCAGAGTTTCCACAGGATCTTTATCACTTTAAAAATATTTTTGAAACCAAGAATCTTGTATTCAATCAAATTCCTCTGTCAAGAAATCAATAAGCAATTTAAAACTTTCTGTGCAATGTAACTTGATTCACAACCAAAGCAATTTAGAGATGAAGAGAAAGGAATAAAGATCAACCACAAATTTTATACTGGTTCACT
>PYAF01005081.1:988966-1042364 GCA_007407185.1 Glycine tomentella | reverse complement strand
CCTATTATTGGATTTTGCAAGTTTTTGGGCTTCCTCATGCATTTCTTGAAAAGCATGAATAGCTTGATCAAGTTCAGAATTTACCTCATCTTCATCACTTAGCAAATCATCATCATCTTCATTGATGGTGGAAGTGAGACACATATTAGCTTCTTCATTTTCTGTGGAAGAATCTGAACTTGTTGACTCATTATCTTCCTAAGCTATGTATGCTCTTCTAGCTTTCCCTTCCTTTTTCAACTTGCCTTCTCCTTGTTGTTTCCTTAAGTAGATTGAGTACTCAGATTTGATATGGCCTGGCTTGCCACATTCAAAGCCTGTGAAATTGTTGTCAATCTTCTTGTTGAGGTTGTTGTTGCTGTTGCTATTTTTGCTACCCTTGTTGAACTTTTTGTTCTTGTTCTTTTTCAGAAATTTGCTTAATTTTCTGACCACTAGGTTTACATTTTCTTCATCATCCTCTTCACTTGTTTCCTCTTCTTTTTCAGCTTTCAAAGTGGCAGCTTTCAAGGCAATACTTCTTGTTTTTTTCTCTGCATCTTCACAAGATGTTAGTTGAGACATTTCAAGTTCATATTCAAGAAGCTTACCAAATAATGCAGCCATAGAGATCTTTGATAGATCCTTGGACTCCTTCATTGCTATAACCTTTGGTTGCCAAGGTCTTGTCAAACACTTCAATATTTTGATGTTTAGTTCTTCAGTGTCAAAGACCTTTCCAAGACCCAAAAGATGATTTACAATATAAGTAAATCTGGTCTGTAGCTGAGAAATGCTTTCATTGGAGTTTATCTTGAACATTTCATACTCATAGATCAAAGCATGCTTCCTTGATCTTCTAACTTCCTCAGTTCCTTCATGAGTGATTTCAAGCATCTCCCACATTTCCTTAGCACTGTTGCATCTTACAGTCCTGAAAAATTCATCAGAGGAAAGTGCAGAGGTGATCATATATTTTGCTTTAAAATCATATTGGACAGCTCTTTGTTCAGCCTATGTCATCTCATCCCATTCTTTGGGAATCAATTCATCTGCCATAGTTTCCTTTGGAATAAAAGGACCCTTTACTATTGCATTCCATGCTCCTGGATCATTTGATTGAATAAAGATTTTCATTCTATTTTTCCAAAAGCTGAAATATTCCCCTTCAAACATAGGAGGTCTGTTTAAAGAGGCACCCTCCTTAAAGGTTATTTGTGAAGTATTCATATTTCTTTTTGAAAACAAAAAGTGATCTTGAGTAACTTACAAGAACCCGCTCTTAATGCCAATTGAAAATGATAGGAACACTTCAATACAACCAAGAAGGGGGGTGAATTGGTTGAACCTTGGTAAATTAAAATTTTCACTTCAGAGTTTCCACAAGATCTTTATCACCTTAAAAATATTTTTGAAACCAAGAATCTTGTATTCAATCAAATTCCTCTGTCAAGAAATCAATAAGCAATTTAAAACTTTCTGTGCAATGTAACTTGATTCACAACCAAAGCAATTAGAGATGAAGAGAAAGGAATAAAGATCAGCCACAAATTTTATACTGGTTCACTTCAAACACTATGAAGCTACATCCAGTTCTTCCACTCAACACTAGAGTAGAGTTCCACTATTGCAAATAATATTCTTACAAGATATTACAAGCCTCTCTTTATTAATCCTAGATAAAGTTCAGAAGTCTAAAACATTATTAGACTCTTAGAGACTAACCCAAAACTGAGAACACTACTCAGCAACCCTTAGAGAAACACTATCTCTAATCTTCAAGTAAGAAAATTTACAATAGGCTAATCTTTACATAAAACAATTAAAAGATTTACACCTTCAAAGAACAAGGAAAGATTTCACCTGATAATCCAGAAAACATATGCATGTGAATGATACAACAGGTTGAAAGAAAGATTACAGACTCAATGTATGTCTTTCCTTATGCTTTGAACATTAATGATACTTCACTTCTTTAAGAACATAAACCCATACGAATTTGTGAAGCCAAAACACTTTTAGAAACCCAGAAAGTCACTAAAGAAAGCTTAGGAGTGTTTGTGATTGCTCAGATTTCGAAATTTTCAAAGTTGTAAATAACAGAGCAAGAGGTTCTATTTATAACAGCTTTCCAACTGAAAATAATCGATTAAACACGCTCCTGTAATCGATTATTTCGCATATGTAATCGATTAAATTAAGATGGTAATCGATTAAAATGCTTCTGAAATGTTCTGGGTTTTAGCTATGAACAATGTAATCGATTATTCCGTGAAGTAATCGATTAAGACAGACAATCATGTTTTTCAAAATGCATTGAGTAATCGATTACGAAATTTGGTAATCGATTAAGATAGACAATCCCATATTTTCATATGTACTATATAATCGATTAAAATGATATGTAATCGATTAAATCAGCAAAACATGTAATCCATAGGCATAGATGTAATCGATTACGATCTTATGTAATCGATTAAGACAGTCAGTAAGATTTTCATTTTAGCCTATGTAATCGATTAATCTGATATGTAATCGATTACAATGTTCTTGATTTGTTTTCCAGAAGGCATGAAGAACAACATAATCGATGCCATTAATGCTGTAATCGATTATTTTAGGAAAACATCATTTTTCCAAAAACTTTGCTTTGTAAATGCCTTTCTTGTTAACTGCTTTTACTTAGACCTTCAATCTAACAATCCTAGATGAATGATTATGCATGATATGCTTTTGGATTATCAGATTACACAACTTCCCTTTTTACATAAATCAAATTGATCTTCATAGCTTCTTTGACATTTTTCCAATGAGGCATGTTGAAAACACAAAACACCAAAGCTTGATCCTTGTCCATTTATGCATAGCTCCTCTTGAATCAACAGTTGTTAGAGGAAGAGAAAAAATAAATTCATATTTTTCCTTTTTTTTCTTGAGCTCATTGAGGCAAGTACAACAACATATTTCCACCTTATGCTATGAAACTTCTTACTATTTGGGGATTCTATGTACAATACATTAATGAAATTTCAGATATTAAAATTTCCACCAAAGGCTATGACTTCATCTTACACCAAGTCCTAGTTTCTATCTTTATGCATTTTGTGATGTACAGTGGGCAACCAAGTCAATCTAACTCACTCATCAATCCATGCTACTAACTAAAAATCGTGATCAAGGCTCCTATAAAACAATGCTAATGCAAAAACAATGTCATGTTCTTCCATGCACAATAACATAAAACAAAGCTAACGGATTCCATGAGGATGGATGCGCGACCAACATATATACACATACCGAACATGGTTAAGTTTCATATCGACATTTTATCAAGAACTTAGTGACCACAACAACGAAAGCACATACCAAACACCTATTCAACCCATACATTCACCTTCAAATGATAATTCATTGAAAGAGATAGCATCCACATGTTCACACATTAGCACATGTTCACAAAAACAGAGATAGCATTCAACCCATACACACTAACCTACAATCGAGAGAAGACGCCGGAGAAGAGGTCGTGAGGTACGTCGGAGAAGAGGTCGCGAGGTACGTCGAGGAAGAGGTCGCCAGAGCACGACGGTGACGCCGGAGAAGAGGTCGCGAGTTACGGCTAAGATGAGGTTGTTGTATTTTGAAGAAGCTGCGCGCGACAGTGAACGAATGAGGTTTAATTTGAGGAACAAATGTTATTTATAATAGCAACAACAACATCGATTTTCAAAGAAAAACCGATGTTAACGTGTTAATGTTAACATCGACTTTCAACTTTTTTTAAAAACCGCTATGAGTACATCAACACAGGGCTCTATCACATTGCCTTTGTCATCCTCGTGCGAGCAGAGGGTCGCGCGAGCGGCGTTGCGACTGACCAAGCGGCGGAGGAGCAGTGACGGAGGAGGAGCACAAAATCGAAGAGGTAAGCACAATCGAAGCCTTCATTCTATTAAGGGAAAAAAATTATTTAAAAAAGTGCCATTTGCATATCTGATACGTGAAAAGAGGTATTTTATGCATATCCGTATCAGACGGGTGTCCGATACGTTGGAAAATTTTTTGCAGCGTATCCGTGCTACATAGCATCGGAGTGTCTTTCCTTTGTTTTGCAGGTCCCTCCTCTAAATAAGGTTGACTCCTCATTCGACGTGCAGAATTAGGAGTCCACATTGGCCACACCTAGCTCACATGTGGAATTTCCAAATTTTGGTAAGAACATTTGATGCCCACCGTGGGACCCAGGTAAAACTTACCCTATGGCCTCTAAACCATCGGCACACGTTCATGGTCAGCACAACGCTCCAGCGTTAGACGTGACACCCCTATCGATGTGTCTAACCCCCGCAGACTACTATGACGAACACCGACACCATTCAACGACTCCAGAACCGCATGGCAGAGATGGAATGCAAGTATCAGGAAGAAATCGAAAGGCTGAAAGCTGAACACAAGCCAAAGCGAGACATCCCGAGGGAGATGAACGCTCCCCGATCACCAGAGAAGAACAGACGCAAGGCGAATCGCATCCTCAACAACGTGTAAACCCTCTGCCTACTCGTAGTTTAACGTAGAGATACCGAGCGGAGAAGCATAACACACGGCGCAATCCTCTCGTCGATCACATCAGGGAAGTTAAAATTCCGTTCGGTTGGAAACCTCTACACCTAGAGAGGTATGATGGCACTACCGACCCAAATGAACATCTTGATGCTTTCCTCTTGCAAGCAAACCTTTACACAAACAACGACTCCATATTATGCCGAGTGTTCTCCACATCTTTAAAAGGGGCATCTTTGGCATGGTATGGCAGCCTCCCTAAACGGTCCATTGACAGCTTCAACACCCTTGTCGAAAAATTTAACGCACAATATGTGACCTGTCGGACCCATTTGCTCACCTCCGTTGCACTTGCGACGCTACGCCAAGCAGATGATGAGCCTCTCAGTAGCTTCATGGAATGGTTTGGACATTTGACCACCCAGATCCGAAACCTCAATCCCGAGGTAGCACTACATTCCATGATGTTAGTGAAAACAATAGGAATACCCACAATAACCAACAGGGGGGTGAATTGGTTAATACTTGACCTTTTAAAAATTTATTTGTAAAATCAGAGTTAAAATATTAATCACTTTTAAACCAAGAATGCTTCTAATCAATCTAATCACTCAGCTCAAGAAATCAATTGCTCAAAACAGGACATGTTGAGTAATGATAATAAAACCAAGAACAAATGAACAAGACAACTAGTAGAGATTAAGGAATAGAAAATCAACACAAGAATATATACTAGTTCACTTCTCAAGAAAAACTACATCCAGTTTCTTCTAATCAACACTAGATTAGAGTTCCACTATTATAAATTTCAGTTCTTACAAGCTTTACAACAATCTCTCTTTATCAACCCTAGATAAAGAATAGAAATCTAAAACCCTATTAGACTCGTAGTAATCAAGAACCAGAGAACACTACTCTGTTCTTCACCAGTGAACTCTACTCTAGCACAAGCTTCAAAGAACTTTTTACAATAGCTTCAAATAACCAAAATTACAAAAATAAGTTTACAACCAGAGATAATGGAGAGAAACAACTTGATGATCCAATGAATATGAATGCATGTGGTTTACCAATCAGAGTTGAATTGTAGAAAAAGCATTTCAGAACATGCTCTACAAAACTTCTTTGAGAACTCTTGCCCAAGAAATCATTCACCCATGAAGATTAAAGAGTGGGACAAGAACTCAGTTAACCCAGAAAATCAATTTCTAACTTTGTGAAGGCTAGTGTGTATTCAGAAAATTCGAAGTATTCAAGTTAAGTTTCAAGATAAGCCTTTATCCTATTTATAACAGCTTTTTGTAACAAACTGTAATTGATTACAACGCACCACATAATCAATTAAAATGGCTTATGTAATCGATTAAGTTGTCACTTAATCGATTAAAGTGTTCACAGCTTCATTCTGGGTTTTACAACGAACAGAATAATCAATTAATTCGAGTTGTAATTGATTAAAGCAATAAAGTATTGATTTTTTTTGCTTAAGTAATCGATTACAATGAATGGTAATCGATTAAAGTAGCACAACATGTTTTTCTAAATAAGCCTATGTAATCGATTATGATTAATGGTAATCGATTAAAGTAGCAATGCACAACTTTCATTTTACACTATCTAATCGATTACAAGAGTCATGTAATCGATTAATTTGTTCTTCAAAGTTTTTCCAGATTTAAAGCGAAGCAAATAATCATTAATCATTACTTATTGATTTCTCTTAAAAACATGAATAGCTTTGATACTTTTAAATGCAAAACATGTGAGCATGTTAATGCTTATATGTATGCAATGCAAGGGTCAAAAGATTGCTTCTCTTATACACTTAATTTTGAATTACAATCTTCAAGGCACGTGAAAAAGCTCAAAACTTCCTTCTAGGGCACAAGCTTCATCTTCTTGTTGCTCCCCCTATATCCAACAGTTAGCCCTTCGACCAGGCAAGTACATAGATAGTCTATGCAAAAAACATCCTTCTAGCATGGACGAAATACGTGACCGAGCCAAAGGATACATATAGATGGAAGAAATGTCGAAATTCAGAAACTAAGTCCGACAAGTTGGACAAAAGCGAGAGAAGCACGAAATATCCATCAGAGTCGACCCCAACAGGGTCGACAAGAAATGAAAGCAATACAAGCCACAGCTCTTTCCAAAAGGACCCAGGTTCGAAAGATATAGGTCAATCATGCCATAGTCATGGAAGAAGCCTTCAACACGGAGGTACAAGTGGCACAGCCCACTCCCCTAAAACGAGGAGGAACCCTAATAAGTATTGGCGCTATCATCGCGGTAATGGTTGTAACACTAAAGACTGTGTGGCATTAAAAAATAAGATAGATGAACTCATCTAAGCAGGGCACTTATCACAATTTATAAAAAGACCTGATAATGCTCCAAATCGACAGGAAGGGCAACATGACCGATTCAGGAACAGAGATAATGATCAACGAAGGGATGACGCAGAAGACAGTGGAATACAAAGACAACCACAGCCCAGACGCGAACATCAACCCCCTCACCAACGACAAGAAGAACCTGCCCAGCACATTCGTGGTGTGATTAATGCCATTGTAGGCGGCTTCTCATATGGAGGATCATCCAATCAATGACATTTACACTCCATTTGAGACATTGATATAAACTATGTCAATGCTCCCCCACTGCGGAGTCTACCTCCCATCACGTTCACAGACGCCGACTTTGAGGGAATCAACCCTATCAACCAAGATGACCCCATGGTCGTTTCCCTCATAATCGTCAATTTCAAAGTGACAAAAGTACTTATCGATCAGGCTAGTTCTGCTGACGTCCTATACCTAAAGACTTTTCAGAAATTGGAAATTTCGTCAAGCACTATACACCCTCACCCAAATCCACTCCTAGGCTTTGCAGGAGAAACGGCAGAAACCCTGGGATATGTCGACCTGCTGATCACGTTTGGTCAAGGTTCACTTTCTAGGAGCTTTACGATCAGGTACAATATCGTAGACGTGGACACATCATACCTTGTCCTTATCAGCAGAAAAACTTTGAACGAGTTGGGGGCTATTTTCTCTACGCCTCATTTGAAGATGAAATTTCCTACCATGACAGGGAAATTGTCACTGTGAAAGCATATCAGAAACAGGCTAGATAATGCTATGTCGAGAGCCTTAAAGCGGTACCATATCCGCCCAATAGAAGATCAGACAAATATCATACCGCTTCAGCGGGTACCACCCAGGTTATGAACATAGACAGAGAATTTACTCCTTATACACTGATGGTCTACGCAGCTCACCATAACAACATCTTCGACAAGGATCCACGCGATGACAAGGTCGACAAAGGATAAAAGCCGGTCGAAGAACTGGTCAAGCTGCAGCTCGGGCCTAAACCAGACAGTGTACGCAGCTTAGCAAAGAGCTCACTAGCCATGAATACAGACACACATCAGACATACTCTGTAGGAACGCATCTCCGTTAACTTGGCAACCATCTGACATGCCAGGTATTGGCCCCAACGTCATATGCCACAAGTTGACAATATGCCCACAGCCCAAGCCAATAGCACAAACGAAGCGAAATATGGGAGAAGAAAGGTCGAATACTCTACCTGGCTTGCCAATGTTGTCATGGTTAGAAAAACCAGTGGCAAGTGGTGTATGTGCGTAGATTTCACAAACCTCAACAAGGCATGCCCGAAGGATGCATACCTGCTCCCCAACATTAACAGACTGGTCGATGGGGCATTCAGGTTTCACATCCTAAGCTTCCTGGATGCATATTCTGATTACAATCAGATCAGAATGCATACCCTGGATGAAGAAAAGGCGACCTTCATCACTGAAGATGCCAACTATTGCTACAGGGTCATGCCCTTTGGTCTCAAAAATGCAGCAGCTACATATCAAGGATTAATGGACCGCGTCTTTAGAAACAAATCAGACACAACGTTGAAGTCTATGTAGACGACATGGTCGTCAAATCCTAAAACGTAGCCTAGCATGTGGCAGATCTTGAAGAGGTATTTGAAGAGCTTCGGAAGTACGACATTCATCTCAATCCCGAAAAATGTACGTTCAGGGTGGATAGCGAAAAATTCCTTGGTTTCATGATCACACATCGGGGAATCGAGGCTAACCCGGATAAATGCTCAGCCATCTTACAGATGCACAGTCCGGCCAATGTCAACGAAGTTCAAAAGCTGAACGGAAGACTATCGACCTTGTCAAGATTCCTCCCGAAATTCGCTGATAAAGCAAAACCTTTCTACAAGTTGCTCAATAAGACAGAACCATTCCTTTGGAATGATACTTGCGAGCAGGCTTCCGAGGCATCTAAAAAGACAATCACTGCACCACCCATTTTAAGCCGACCCCGGCAGGGAGCATCATTGCTCCTATACTTCTCAGTAGCAGACGACGCTGTCAGTTCAGAACTCGTCCAAGGAGAAGGGAAGCACGAACTCCCTAATGCTATACGACGTTGAGAAACGCTATCAGATGATTGAAAAGATAGCCTTGGCACTATTCACCTCCGCAAGACGCCTTCGGCCTTATTTCCAAAGTCACCAAGTAATAGTTAAGACTAACTATCCTATTAAACAAGTACTGCAGAAACCAGAACTGGCAGGCAGGATGGTGGCATGGTCAGTCGAACTGTCAGAGTTTGACATTCGATATGAACCTCGTAGTCCCATGAAGGCACAGTTCATGGCAGAATTCCTAGTAGAATTTGTCGGAAAAGACAAATCCACCCCGGAGTGGTGGATCCTTTACGTGGACGAAGCATCCAACGTACAAGGAAGTAGAGCGGGCATCATACTTGAAGGACATGACAACATCTCACTGGAACAAGCTCTTAAGCTTAACTTCAAAGCCTCAAACAACCAAGCCGAGTACGAGGCACTCACAGCAGGACTCAAACTCGTAAAAGAGATCGAGACTCGATATCTGAGATGCTACTCTGACTCACAGCTCGCCCAGGGACAGATAGTAGACAAGTATCAAACCAAAGAAACCATACTCCTCCAGTATTACCATCTAGCCAAAACACTTATTGACAACTTCGAGTGTTTTGAGATGTATCACATACCACGAGAGAGTAACACCAGGGCCGACTTGCTATCCAAATTGGCCAGTACCAAGAAGACCGGGCACCTCAAAACAATCATCCAAGAAACACTCCATAAACCCACCATTAACACCAAAGCGATAATGGTTGTTAAATTAAAGGAGCCTGATTGGATGACCCCCTACAGAGACTTTCTCATAAAGGGAACACTCCCAGCAGATGAAAATGAGGCCCGACGTCTAAAGCGGAAAGCTAGCCACTATGTCAACATTGATGGCGAATTATTCAAAAGAAGACTGACTGCACCTCTACTCAAGTGCCTGGACAGCTCACAGTTAGACTACGTTCTGAAAGAACTCCGTGAAGGGATCTGCGGACTCCATACTGGAGGACGATCCCTAGCCATCAAGGTATTACAAGCAGGATACTACTGGCCAACACTCAGGACTGACGCCTTTCAGCTCACATGAAAAAGGAAAAGATGTCAAATGTTTGCGGACATCCCACGGATTCCCCTTGACAACCTTCACACCATCTCTTCTCCTTGGCCCTTCGCTGTGTGGGGCATAGACATCTTGGGGCCGTTCCCTAAAGCTCAAGGGATGATCAAGTTCTTACTAGTGGCGATCGACTACTTCACCAAGTGGATCAAAGCAAAGCCATTGCGAGAGATTACAACTAGTGAAGTTGAAACCTTCACCTGAAAACATCTCACATGCAGATATGGTCTACCCTATGATATCGTTACTGACAACGGTACACAATTCAAGGCACAGACTTACGAAGACTTCCTCACACGACTAGGTATCAAACACCTGGTCACCTCTGTTGAACACACCCAGACCAACGGTCAAGTGGAAGCAGCAAACAGAATCATTCTCCAAGCCCTTTGCACTAGACTTGACAAGTCCAAAGGTCTCTGGAGGGAGGAACTACCCAGCATACTCTGGGCATACCATTGCACACCTCAAAGCACTACAAAGGAAACTCTTTTTTCGCCTATCATATGGCACTGATGCCATGATCCCCGTCGAGTTGGGGGAACCTTCGACAAGAAGGATGTTATTTCAGGAACAGTACAACGAGGAGAACATGAGAGTCAAGCTGGAAACCAATGAAGAGATTCAAGACAGATCTACAATTAATGAAGATGCATACAAGCTCCGCATAACAAGAAGATATAACTCCAAAGTTCAACCTCGAAACTTCAAACCAGGCAACCTAGTCTAGCGTGTATGGGGTGAAGCTAGAAAAGATACCCGTGCAAGCAAGCTTGAACCAAACTGGGAAGGCCCATTCAGGGTTATCACTAACCCAGACAACGGTGCCTACAAACTGCAGGAACTCAATGGCAAAGACATTTCCAAGAACTTGGAATGCCACCCACTTGAAATTTTACTTTAGCTAAGTTGATCAGAACCGGATAACGTACTCTTTTTCCTATTCAAGTCTTTTTTCCCCTGGGTTTTAGCTGAAAGGTTTTAATGAGGCTCATCCCGGAAATAATAAAGGATATGTAAAATGCCGTATTAATAAAACACATACCTATTTTCTTTCAAGATTGTAGGATTTTGACCAATTGCAGGAAGTATCGCTCTCCCAGGTCCGGCTTCGACGAAAACCCAAGACCATGTCCCGGTACTTGTCAAGGTCCGCCCTTGACAAGCCTTACTAAAATCCAGGGCAGACTCATCCTGGTACTCTCCAAAGGTTCATAACACCCTAGGGCTCCCCTAGGAGAACCTCTAGCAAAACCCAAGGCAACCCCTTGGTCGATTACAAGTTCTTAAAATCCAAACCACGTCGAACCTACGGTTCATAAGTCTAAAGCTTTGGTAGACCCTTACAAAACCCAAGGCCCGTCCTTGGTCTGAAGACTTGCGATTCGTAAATCCAAACGACGCTGAACCCACGGTTCGTAAGTCTAAAGCTTTGGTAGACCCTTACTAAACCCAAGGCCCGTCCTTGGTCTAAAGACTAGCGGTTCATAAATCCAAACCATGCCGAACCTATGGTTCATAAGTCCAAAGCATTGGTAGACCCTTACTAAACCCAAGGCCCGTCCTTGGTCTGAAGAATAGCCGTTCGTAAATCCAAACCACACCGAACCTACGGTTCATAAGTCTAAAGCTTTGGTAGACCCTTCTAAGACCCAAGGTCTGTCCTTGGTAAAAGGCCCGTAATCCCGACTACTTGGTTGACCTTATTAAGCCCAAGATCCGTCTTGGCACCCCCAAGAACCCATTCTTGGCCATTTACAAGTTCGTAAAACCAAACTACAATAAATTGTCAAGGTTTGTAAATCTTAAAGCTTTGGTCGACCTCTAAAAACCCAGGGCGGACGCGCCATTGGTACATCTGCAATAACACATGGGACCCAAGACCAGCTTCTAGGACCACAAACCCAGGATTACATCCTGGTAAACCTCGACAAAACCCGGATGGGCAATTCCAACGGTATTAGCTTTGACAAACATGAAGAACAATTACTTGAGAAGTAAGGGTCCAACACAAATGTCCACGGAACCTGGCACCACGTCGTCACAACGATTGTTCATGACATGTAAAACCCAAGAGAAATTCTTGGTATTTCAATCTCTTGATAACGTCAAACCACTAAAAAATAACGAGATATTGCTGCAATGGGAAATCTTGAGTTGGTTCAATGACAAACATTATTCAAGTGAAAAGGCAACACGCAACTGAAGAAGGTTGAAGATGGAGAAATAAGGAGTGTTTTCATTAAAGTTAAAAAATAACTTTGCATGGCCACCAATGACCAAGAATAAAAAAGAAACAAAAAGACAAAGGAAGCATAAAGCAGCCTATACATCAGCTGCATCACTAGCGATCTCTTCAGCAAAACCAAGCTCCTCCTCATCGACCAAGGTGTCATCCTTCACATCCTTGAAAGGATCAAACCAACCCAGGTCAAGGTCTTTCACAAAGAGACCAGCTTAGAGCACGGCCTTGAAGAAGCCTTTCTCGTGTTGCTCTACTGCTTCCCGCTTATACACCTTCAGCTTATCGCCAAGCTCCTTGTTGACCGTCATTTCAACATTAAGCTCGACGTTAGCCTCCTTTAGCCTTGTCTCTAGACTCGCCACCTTCTCAGCAAGCTCTACCTCAGTAGCAAGTCCATCCTCGGCATGCTTTAGCCTGGTCTCCAACTCAACCACCTTCTTCGCCAACTCCTCCTTCTCGGCCAAAGCCTTATCAGCCTTGGCGGCAATTGCTCTACCACGGGCAACCAGCTCATCACCATCAAGCCTAGTCCTCAACAACTTGGACAAAGCTTCACCAGTCCTGGTGGACAGCGGACGGTTACATCTAATCGCCTTAACAAGGGCCACCACGATGCCATTCAACCTGTTGCGCTCCAAGCGCCAAGCACCACGAACAACTACCCTCAGCTTGTTGTACTCTTGCTCTAAAGAGGCAGCCTTGTTCATGACCTCCTGATGCACTTGTCGATGTTCTTTGATTATGGCAAGGTCCCTCTGAAGAAAAAGCTCGGCAGCATCAAACGAATGTTGAGTGTCGACGGACCTAATCAAATTCCTGTCAAAAGGAGTTGACAGCCCTCGGTCAAGCCTATGACCAACACTCCACAAAGAGTCAACCTCCCTTAGAGCACTCAAAAACTCGAAAGGAGTAACAGGACGAGCAGCAAGCGGCATCGTGGTTGGAGGAGGTGGAGAAGGAGCAATAATGACAGGAGAAGCAGGACGAGAGGTAGGCGGGGTCAGACTAGTAGTAGAAGCAATGGTGGTAGCAACTACCACAAGAGGTGAAGCCTGGACAGGAGTTGAAGCCCGGACAAGAGACAAATCCCAAACAGAAGATGGGGGAGAAGTCGGTAGAAGTCTGGCGGCTTCCCTCAACGCACGCAGGCCACAGGGACAATGGTCGGCCCGAGATTTCTTGCGGCCAGATGTCCCAACACCCTCATCCCTCTTCTGCTTTGCCAACTCAAAAGGGGAAGGGCTGGGGAACGCAATGGCTACCTCAATAGGGCTAACCCAAACAGTGGGTCACCCTCTGCTTCAACTAGGAGGGGGGAACAGGGGGCGGTACAACATCGCCACCCACATTGCACACCAATGGCCTCCATGGGAAGCTGCCCATAATACCTGCAAAAACACGAAAATGTCAGAGTTCGCACACTAGAAAAATAGAGAAAAGAGGCCAGCAACAGCTCCAAGATTGCCTTGTTAGACCTCTCCACAAGGGACAGCATGTCCTCATCAAAGAACCTGAACCTGGTAGGATCAGCCTGCCAGTAGAAGGGAAAGCGAACTTCTCCGTCCCTATTGTGCAACAATGGCAACCCATCAGCCACAACACCACTTCTGCGGACCTTGAAGAATCGGTCCTTGAAGCAGTGGAAGATGTTGGTGTCTACATCGAATAGCTTTTTTGAGACATTGTTCAAGGAGACCCAAGCGACCTTCCCAAATATCTTGGTCTGAAAGAAAAAGCAGAAAAGAGGAACAATAGCATGAACGTGCATATGAGAGCATAAAATCTCAAAGGCCCACACCACTGCCCAACTGTTAGGATGAAGTTGGGAGGGGTCCACATTCAATTACTCCAGTAGAGCACATTGAAAGGGAGAGAAGGGAAGGACAAGACCCAACACCTCAAAGAGGCATCGGTACATGAAAAAGAAGGGCAGAGTGCCCGGTGCTGCCCTTAAGCAGGGAAAATCATCTTCCCCGTAAGGCTCAACGATGACCTTATCGGCGTCCAAAGGATTCGTCATCTGCAACGTCGAGCAAAGGACATTTACGGAAGCAATGGGAGTTATGGAGGAACAGTACTTAAACACGTCCTCCCTTACCCACTCATAGCCACGAATGACTGGAATAGCCATCGACAACCCAGCACCGGGGCTGAGACGCACACGCCTGGATGCTCTAACACCTCCAGGGCTACTTAGCCTCATTCTCCCGAAGAAGGAGAAATGATGATGGTGAGCGGAAAAGGTTCATCCACCCTTGCCTACTGACGAGAACGAAAAGTGCCCTCACTAGCTCGACGAGAACTCGCCCTCCTCTCAGAGGAAGAAGATGATATGTCTGAAACTCCTCCATGGGTGTTTTCCTTCGAAAAGTCACCACGGAGATGACTTCATGCATAATGGGTTGCTTTACTGAGTCACCAGAATCACTAACACCCATGCCTAAGGCAGAATCAGAAACGGGTGAGACAGACATTTCTGTTACCTTGAGAGAAAATGGAAGCAAGAGGTGTGAAGAAGAAAATTTAGAGAAAGCAAAGACGAAACGCTTGGGAAATATGGCGAAAATCACACAAAATCCCAACTATTTAAAGTGCACAGTGAACGTCGATGGTTATTAGCGAGAAAGTAGCACCACGATTCACCACATCCACCCACTACCGCACATTCTCCAGTACGTATCCACTCCCCAAGTGACATGTGTGCACGAATAATGGTGCGTGGGCGGCACACGACTGCCAGCATTTATGAAGACATAATGCATGCTTTCAAATGATCACATCAAATGGTCATACTTTGGCAAAGTCCATCAGCCTTGACGCTCCATTTACCTGCTATGTTTAGGCCTATCATTATCTTCGACGCTTCACTTGCCTGTCAAGATCAGTCGTATTCACTAAAAAACAAGATAGTCCGCCTTGGACAACTCAGCATTCACAATCCGGACCCCCTGTCCAGGTTCAGCTATCAATACAATCTGAGCTATCACTTTTATAAAGCCCAAGAGCTTCTTTTGGCATAAATCCAAGGTTCGCCCTTAGTCCGAGGTTCGTCCTCGGTACTTTACAAAATCCAAGGTCCGCCCTTGGTCCGAGGTCTGCCCTCTGTACTTTACAAAATGACATGTGGTTGTCACATATAGATTACCATACATGTGGACACCCTCCACGTCAGTATTGCTGCATTAATAGTGCTTCTTCACTCTCCAAGTGTCAACCTTCACACACGTGTCCGGCCTCCTCGTCAGCACTGCTACAGGAGCGCGGACGTCGACCTTCTACAGGAGCATGGATACCAACAATATTATCTCCTTATTAACAGCATATCAAATATGCCTGGATATTCAAATAGGTGCAACCACCTTATCTTATCATATCTTCACGATGTTATCTACAAACTGTTACTTATCTACGAGTAACAGTATATCAATAAGGTACACATTATCTTTTATTTTGAATTAGATAATTATCTGCTATTATCTGTTATTATCTTATCAACAGATTATCAATAAACAAAGGCCCAAGGTCCATACTCCACGCTATAAATATAACCATACAGGTTTTCTGTAAACACACATACTTGAGTACCCATTCGAATACTCATACTCTTATTCTTATTATATAACACTCGGTTATTCTCTATAATTGATGTACTTACTTGAGCGTCGGAGTGTCTTTCCTTTGTTTTGCAGGTCCCTCCTCTAAACAAGGTTGACTCCTCATCCGACGTGCAAAATTTGGAGTTCACATTGGCCACACCTAGCTCACACGTGGAATTTCCAGATTTTGGTAAGAACATAATCAATAGTAGAATTTATATTATAAGTGTATTAGAGAATCTATTGTTAGAATTTCTCATAATTAAATATCTTATTAATATTGAAATGTGTGTGTTAGGTCCTTCAAAACATATGTTTACTTATTAAGAAAGACTAAAAGTTCCATGGTAGAAAGGTTGTAATTTAGGATTGACAAAAACATGTCAAACATAATTTATGTATACTCTTATTTTATAAATTATAATACATCCTTTAGAGAGTGAGATTGTTATTCTCCTCACTTTTTCGATTCAACATTCTCAATATTCTCTCTCTTGTCTCGAAAGTGCATGTCAAATATTATTCTCACAAATTGTCTCTCTCATAACCATCTCACTACCTTTTATATTTCTATATTAAATTTCATTTTTTTAAAATATTGGTAGTTAATAATAACCCTATATCATAATTTAAATTACTTATTGTAAATATAAAATATAATTTATTTATTAGTTATAAATTTTAATTATATATCAAATTTAACATTTATCCTTTAATTACACAATTGAAATACTAGTTTCAATAATTTAATAATTAGTTTTGCTGATCAAAATATTTAAAAGGAAAATTTCAAATAAAATCGTACTAATTTTAATATTTTTTATTAATTTGAAATGTTTGGTTTTAAAGTTTATTTTAGACTTGGATAAACATTAAACCAATCGTCTTAACATAAAAGGAAATTGAAAAATAATTTAGTAATTATTTAAAATATAAAAAGAATTAACAATAATAAAACAAAATTAGGAGAGGAGATTTCACTAAAGGTAACTAACCAATTTTTTATAAAAAAAAATTAGTTATCAATAAAGTCGATGGATACTCCATATCAATAATATGATAATAAAAAAATGAAGACCGAGAAAAAAAAATATAGTAAAAAGATATACCTCTTCTTTAACACTCCCATTTATTCATTATAATTTTTATATTTCTTTACAATGGTAATGTATTTGAAATTTATTGACATCCAACTAATTCCCTCTTACTAGGTTAGTTAGCCCATTTGAGGATAAAATAGTACCTTTATTTCAATACAAAAATGAATCTCCATTTGTAGTTAAGAGATGCATGGTAATCCACCTATGTGAACAAGTTTTGATATTCATTTATAATTTATGAATTTCGCATTACAGTATATATATATATATATATATATATATATATTATGTCTCTCAGTATATAACGATAATATTTTTAATAAATAAATTATTTAGATTATATCATATAGTGTATGCTAAATTTTTAAGAAATATGTTGTTCTAAGATTTTTAAACAAGTCCAAAACTTGTCTTCTAAATACGTTAAATTTAAGTGTACAAATTTGCAAGTTAATTATGAAATTTTTTAGAAATTTTTAATATAAATCAGATAATGCGAATTAACAGTGAATGACTTATTGGATTGACTCGTGGTTAAGTGAGTCAATACCTCAGTCGAATTGATTATAATCTGATTTGATAACATTGGTGTCAATAAGTTTTGGTATTTATTTATAATTTACAAATTTCTTATCAACGGAGAAGACAAATGGGTGAAAGATACGAACTTTGCATTACACAACGTAACGAACGTATAGTCTAAGACTCTAAGGTCAATTTAGAGGCAAGGACAACAGAACGATTCCCCCCGGAAAAGTGTGTATAATAATTAGTGAGAGCCGCATTTTTTAATTCGTTATAGCTACCAACTACTAAGAACAGTTCAAAACATGTTCATGTCATAATTATTTAATGCATTAACTTAATCGACAAACTTTGAATTCGTCGATGCATATAGTTCGCTACTCTTTGGCTTCTCCACCACCATCACTCTTCTTCTCTTTCTCCTCTGCCATGGCTTTCTTCACCTATGCTTCAAACTCTAACCAATGCCCAAAACAAACCTTGTTCATGTTTACCATCTTCACCTTGTTCCATACACTCTTTAGCACTGTAGAGTCCCTTTCCTTCAACTTTTCAACCTTCCAACCAAACTCAAATAATCTAATAGACTTTAAAGGTGATGCTTTTTCCTCAAGCGGTGTTCTTCAGCTCACAAAGAACCAAATTGATAGCACAATCACATTCAGCGTTGGTCGAGCCTCGTATAACCAAAAAGTGAGGCTTTGGGATAGAAGAACTAAGAAACTCACTGATTTCACAACCCAATTCTCTTTTGTCATTAGGGCTATTGACCCATCACGGTTTGGTGATGGGTTAGCCTTCTTCATTGCACCCTTTGATTCTGTTATTCCCAACAATTCAGCTGGTGGGTACCTTGGCCTATTCAGCAATGAATCCGCATTCAACACGAAGAAAAATCAGTTAGTTGCGGTTGAGTTCGACAGCTTCAAGAATGATTGGGATCCGAGCTCTGATCATGTTGGGATCGATGTCAACTCCATTCAATCCGTTACAAATGTCTCTTGGATGAACAGCATTAAGGACGGATCGGTCGCTAATGCTTGGATATGGTACAACTCTACAACCAAAAATCTCTCTGTGTTCCTTACTTATGCTGATAATCCAACTTTTAATGGCAATTCTAGTCTTTCTTATGTCATTGATTTGAGGGACGTGTTGCCAGAGTTTGTTAGCATAGGCTTTTCTGCTGCCACGGGTTCGTGGGTTGAAGTACACAGAATTTTGTCTTGGTCATTCAGTTCAAACTTGGATGGGGATAATAGGAAAAAGGTTAAGGTTGGTTTAGTGGTTGGTTTAAGTGTTGGTTTGGGTTGTTGTTTAGTTTGTGTCGTAGGCCTATTATGGTTTACCTTTTGGAGAAGGAAAAATAAAGGAAAGGAGGAAAACTTAGATGTTGATGCTTCTATAGATGATGAGTTCGAGAGAGGAACTGGTCCAAAGAGGTTCACCTATCGCGAACTAAGCAACGCAACCAACAACTTTGCAGAAGAAGGAAAGCTAGGAGAAGGAGGATTTGGAGGTGTTTACAAAGGCTTAATTGTGAACTCAAACCTTGAAGTGGCAGTGAAGAGGGTTTCAAAAGGGTCAAAACAAGGCAAAAAGGAATATGTATCAGAAGTGAGAGTAATCAGCAGGCTAAGGCATAGAAACTTGGTTCAACTCATAGGGTGGTGCCATGAACAAGGTGAGCTCCTTCTTGTTTATGAATACATGCCTAATGGAAGCCTTGATTCTCATATATTTGGAAATAGAGTCATGCTTTCATGGGTGGTGAGACACAAGGTGGCTTTAGGTTTGGCATCTGCTCTTCTTTATCTTCATGAAGAGTGGGAACAATGTGTGGTGCATAGAGACATTAAGTCAAGTAATGTCATGTTGGATGCAAATTTCAATGCTAAACTTGGTGACTTTGGCCTTGCAAGGCTAGTAGACCATGAACTTGGTTCTCAAACCACTGTTTTGGCAGGCACAATGGGGTACCTAGCCCCAGAATGTGTCACCACAGGGAAATCTAGCAAGGAGAGTGATGTGTACAGCTTTGGTGTTGTTGCACTTGAGATCACATGTGGTAGAAAACCAGTGGAAGTTAGAGAAGAGCCTAGTAAAGTAAGGCTTGTGGAGTGGGTGTGGAGCCTCTATGGAAAAGGGAAACTACTTGAAGCAGCTGATAAGAAACTGAATTGGGAATTTGAAGAACAGCAAATGGAATGTTTGATGATTGTGGGGTTGTGGTGTTGCCATCCTGATCATACCATGAGGCCATCCATTAGGCAAGTGATTAGTGTCCTTAACCTTGAAACCCCTTTGCCAAGTCTTCCATCCAAGTTGCCTGTGCCAATGTATTACGCACCTCCAATGGATATGTGCAAATTCTCCTACACTTCATCTGGTGTTACAAGCACAACCAAAGAATCTTCTCCATACTCTTCAATGTCAGCAGGGTCCGGAAAATCTCTATTGTAGCACTTACTATTCAGATATTTGCATTGTACTATGGCATAACTTGTTTTATTTTGATTGTGTAGCAGAATTTGCACATCATCTGTTGTTGAATGCACAAAACTTTTGTAGAAATTAATTAGAGAAATTTTTACTTTTTGAATACACAAAATTGCTCCGGAAAATTCAAAGGGTTGACACAATGATATAAGATTTCATTGTGTTCACCTGAGTGAGAACGAATTATTTAGCGGAAAATCTCGCATTCAATTATTCAATTATCACTGTATGCAAAACTTTCTTGAGCCAGTGGCAATCACGTACCGCGAACGAGATTAGTATCTAATTCTGTGGGTTAAGGAACATCTTGATCTCTCCAAAAAAAAGAAAAAGAAACTGCCTTCTTTTTTTTTTTACAAAATAATAGATTCCTCGTTGAAAATGTCCAGCGACACTTCCAAAGCATACGGGATATTAATCAAAGCGTTATAACAATGCACAACATATTATCCGTGGGAAATTAAACACGTACACTCAAAACTAGCAACCTTGAACTTATAAACACAATAAGAATAGAAAAACATAGAATTAATTCACATTCTCTTATTACAAAAAAACTTAGGTAGAACCATGAACTTTTCTTCACCTTTTTTCTTTCTTTTGTTGTTTCTTTTGGATTGGCACGTGCTCACCAGCAACTCAAATCAAGATGACCTAAAACCAACCTCCGGGGGTTAGGGTACAATTGCAATAATGGACTCTAACTAGTTTCATAAGAAGGAATAAATATGATGAAGGGGGCAGAGACAGAAAGATGAAAAAGGAAAACAGAGAAACTAGTCTGCTAGATAAAAGTTTTTGATAGGAGAGAAATTCTTAGTTTCGTAGGAATATTAGATTGAGAATCGGTTTCCCATGTTGGATCACAAAGCAAGCTCTGCAACAAGAAACCCAGTCCCATGTAAACAGAAAATTTCCAGAGCAAAACACAAAAAACAAATTATATTCTTCATAGTGCTTACTAATTAGTGAAGTCTTTTTCTTGTTTAGTTTGGCTTTTGGAGGACATCTAATCCTCTTATATTGTACTTATCTTTTTCCCTTCTCGTATAAACAAAGAAAATAGTGATAGCACTAAAGATAAATACAATGGTTTGTCTTACATTAAGGAGAGAATGGAAATTTTAAGGAGGGTAAGAGGATGCATTTTCTAGAAGCCGACTGCAACAGTTTTCTCTTCAAGATGAAAAAAAAATCTGAGATTAGGACACAGCTGGTTGCTATTTAACATTGTATCACTTCCTAGAACCTTAACTACTTAGAAAACGAGGAAATGGAAAAGATAAATGACAGCAAGACCTAAACTGACAGATAATTATTTGTATTGTTCTCAGGAAATTTTGACAGTTGCAAATTGTTCTGTTCTTGAAAACAAGAATGTCTAGCTGGATAGCTAGTAGGTTAATTCTGGATCAAAGAACTCTCTCCAAGGTATCTATGGAAGAGATACCCCTAGGTCAAGCAGATCACCGTACACCTTGATACCGATAATAGGCATGAGGTGTGTGCACAATGACAGCAAATAATAGGGTTGAGAGAGAATGAATATACCTGTGAGTGTACCTCTTATTTATAAGGGTGTTACATCTAGGCTAATTGTTGTCACCTCTTGATTAGATAAGATATAACCTCTTGATTAGATAAGATATCGGTTTGTTGGTATCTCCTTTGATAAGTGTTATGCACGTTGTTGGGATCTTCTTAGTTGTTGTTGAGATTCTGAGCTAATGAGTCCTAAATAGGCCTCACCATATTAGGCTCGTATACTGGGTCTGTAACACAAATGAATCCACAAGTCGACCTAAGAATAAAACAACTAAAATTTATGTTTTAGGTCTATAAGCAAAAAAATATTTACTATTAGTATTAATAAAGTAAAAAGAGTGTTAATAAAAATGTCAAATGTGTTAGTAAAAAGGTCCAATATATTTAAAGTAAAGAATTCTTTTAAAATTTATTTTGGGTCTCGCTTATCGTTAAATTGGCTTTGTGAATATAACACTAATTTAAAGCAAGTATTTCTTATTTCATGGTCTCAAAAGCCAAGGTAGGTAAAGGCTCCAACAGCTACAACCGTTAAAGTATGTTTGGATGAGGCAATTTAAAATTTTAAAGAATTTTAAATTCTAAAAATTTCAAATGCTTCAATTGAAATTCTTTTATTTTCGAAATTCTGTGTTTGGATAAAGAAATTAAATTTCTTCATTTTCAAAATTTCGTCTAATTCAGAATCCGACCCACCCCGAAGTCAACAATTTTCACCTGCTTTCACGAGTTTATCAACAGATTGAGGGCTTGATGTCCCTGTGCACGAACTGCCGCCAGTGCAGGTATGCTAGCCCCGCAAAATCTGCCAAGACAGATCTGCCAACTGTTGCTTCTGCGGGATGTGTTTCCCCTTCAGCGATCCTCCGTCCATGAACTCCAACAGCACCTGGATTTCGCTATTTTGATGGTAGATCTCGTGGCACTTCACCACGTTCAGATCATCCAAGTCACAGATGATTTGGATTTCTCGATGGATCTGCCACCACATCGACTCCCCGTGGTGACTGTATATCACCTTCAGCGTATACACGTGCCCACTGGTGCGATGGACCACCTTGTACACCGTCTTGTCACTCCCGCTCCCAACACATTTCAGCCTCTCCAGCTCTGAGAATGGGATCACCTATTGCACTACCGCCGCAGCAGCCATCGATGGGGCAGAGGAAGCGGCACCGCCAAGTTGGTTTCCCACTGCGGCAGCGACAGTGTCAGGTCCTTGCGACGGCGTTGAGGCATCAACGGCATAAGAGAATTTCAATTTCTCACATTTTAGAAGGAAACTAAAATTCCACATTTTTAGTTGTTTAAAATTCTGTTTTAAAATTCTAAAAAATTAAATTCTTCATATAAAAACATACAAACAATGAATTTTAGATTAAAGAATTTTAAATTCTCTGATAAATTACTTTCCTCGGTTAAAATTCTTTATCCAAACACACTCTTAAAGAGTTCTACCATTTTAGTTGTAAGTGAGATGACATAGAAGGTCTTCCATAACTACACACAACAATAACAATTACTTGAATAAAACAGTGCAATCAAAAGAAAAGGTTGACCAATTTGAAGCAGTGTTTAGCTGACCAGTTTGAACTGAAGGATCTTGGAGTTCTCAAATATTTCCATAGCATGGAGGTTGCTCGTAGTAAGGCAGGAATTTATTTAACTCAAAAGAAATATATTCTAGACCTGTTACAAGAAACAAGTATGCTTGGGTGCAAGCCAACAGAGACTCCAGTTGATCCTAATATTAAATTGGGAATTAAAGATGTGAAAGAAGTTGACAAAGAGCAATACCAGAGGTTGGTGGAGAAGTTGATCTACTTGTCTCACACTCAGCCTGATATTGCATTTGCGGTTAGCATAGTTAGTTAATTCATGCATTCTCTTTAGGAAATACACCTTAATGCAGTTTATAGAATCCTCAAGTACATCAAAAACACCCTTGGTCGAGGAATGCTCTTTCAAAGGGGACATAAGAGGATGATTGAAATCTATACAAATGCAGATTAGGTTGGCTCAGCGATGGACCGAAGATCCACTTCAGGATATTATACCTATGTCTAGGGAAATCTTGTTACCTGGAGAAGTAAGAAACAAACAGTTGTTGCCAGAAGCATTGCAGAAGCAAAATTTCGAGCTCTAGCCCATGGTATTTGTGAAGGAATCTTGTTAAGAAGACTTCTTGAGGAATTGAAGATCTCTTATTCACTACCTGTCAGATTGTATTGTGATAATAAGGTTGCTGTCAAAATTGCTCAAAATCCAGTTCAACTTGACAGAACTAAACATGTGGAGGTTGATCGTCATTTTATCAAAGAAAAATTGGAGGATGCTAGTGTATGTTTGTCATATATACCTACCAAAGATCATACGACAGATATTCTTACCAAAGGATTACACAAGCCCACCTTTGAGGATTTGATTAGTAAGTTGGAAATGATTAATATATATCTCCTAACTTGAGAGGGAGTGTGGAATATTCTAGAGTATTTGAGTTAGTTGTATTATGTGAAATATTCTAGAGTATTTGAGTTTGTAATCTATATGTATAATAAATCCTTTGGGTTTCAATTTGTATGAATGAATAAGAAGATTCATATTACAATACAGACATTTATAGAGAAAAGAACCATTTTGTCCTCTGTTCATAAAGAACCATTTTGTCCTCTGTTCATGTTATCACATAAAAGTTCAGCATGTATTTATTAGAAAATGGATTTAAAAAACACTTTAAAATATATGGCTATATCTAAATAAATTATGATCTTATTTTAGCATGTCAGTACCAAAAGATTAATGAATTTATGGTGAAAAGGTATATAAACGACATATGGTCAACAACTTAAGTACAAAACCTGGACAACCTTTTGACCAAAAGGAGGTATTGTTTTTAGAATTTACCAAATAGAGATAATTTTTGAATTAATTCTCATTTAAAGATAAGTTGTAAAAGTGTTCATGACTTCATAAATAAAAGTGGTAAAATTTTATCCAACTTTTAAACTTTTACTTTTTTCAATTTAAATTGAAGTCGTGACTCGATCCACGACTTGAAACTTTTTTTTTATTTTTTTTCCTATTTAAATTATTATTGTTGCGTATTGATTTATTTTAAAATAGTTTTTGTTTTAAAATTCTTTGTGATGTAACTTTTAATTTATTTTCAAAAATGGTGAATTCATACTCTTTTATGTTATGAATTATTATTTGTTTTCAAGTTTTTAAAAAATGATGTAAACAATATACTTAAATTTTTGCATTGATTTATAACGAAAATAAATTTGCAAGATTCTCGACTAGTTTTTGCAAGTAAAATACTGTAAACAAAATACTTATATATTTTAAAATATTCTCAAAAAGTCGTGACATTCCACACGACTATAAGGAAATTTTTTGACAAATCGAATCCATGTTCTTGATTTCAACCAAAATTCACTATAATAATGAAAAGATAAAATAAAAAATTAGAGGTTAGATAAACAATTACGACTTCTAACTATGAAGTCGTTGATACTTTTATGACTTATCTTTAACTAGAAATTAATTCAAAAACTACTCCCATTTGATAAATTCGAAAAACAATTACCCCTCCATGGTCAAAAAGTTGAACCCGGACATAGATTAATGAAACATATGTTTTATTTCTTAAACAAATTCTCTAAGAGAGAGGTTGTAGGAAGACAAAAATTCACCACCACTAAAATGTTGAATCCACATCCCTAATTTTAATGATGACAAACCATTAGCAATGCAATTGAAAGAATGATGAGTTTAAGTGATGACTAACATTTTGCTTAAGTATTTCAGTGTTTAATGTTTTAAAAAGCAAACATGTTATTCATTCTAAAATGCTCAGAGTGATGCTCAAAAAGTTTATATCAGAATAGTTGTCAAGAGTTGAGAACTCAGAAGATTTCTTGAAGTCCATTTGCATGATGAAGAATGTTTCCATCTGAATGTTTGGTTTTTGGCAAAACACTAAACATCAAGGCCTTACATAGGAGACTTATCAAAGGCTACATGAAGAGCATCCAAAATCATAATAAAGTTGTGTTAGGGTCTACTTCAATGATGAAAATCTTGACTCTAAAAAACTAAACATCATAATGGTTTAGAATAACTCAAAATACATCACAAGGACAACATCAAATCTTCCATAAAATGTCACACATACAGAGGGCACATCAGAAGACTGAAGTTGACAATATTTTTCTTTCCTCATGTTGCCACATACACTGAGGGCGCATCAAAAAGAGAATGTTAACTACTTTAGAAGATGCAAACTTGTTGAAAGTTGAATCTGTCCATGAGTAGCACATGAGAAGCATCAAAATAAAATACTAAAGATACCACACAGTCTGACCTTGGACATAACACTAACACACCAACAATTGAACCCTCACTTAATATTTATGAAGCAATCTACTTCAGAATGCTTGGAGTTGTGAAGAAGTGTTAAGTTTGATGAAGTTATGCTACTTCTTAATGGAATATCAGTTTGACCTTCATCAAAATAATCTATCATGTATGGAATTTTTCTCAGCAAACATCATAATGGTTATTCCAATGATAATTCAAAATGCTTATTAGAAAAGTTCCTCAGAATGAACACCTCAAAATGGTTTTGCAAGCTATCACTTTATGACAATTGTCAAGTCTACCTACTTGCTCAGTTGCTCCAGAAACATGTTAGTTGAGTGGAGCCAACCTCAACGGTTTTCTTGTGAGCTTTATGAGTTTTTTCGAAAATCATATTGAAGTGGTTGAAGCATACCAAACAAGAACGACTTAGCGAAAATCTCTACATGGAAAATCTGCATTTTTTCTTCAACCTTTATGTGAGAGTGACCCACTTATGTATTAAATCTATAAATTGTAATAGTCATAAGATAGAAGTGAGACAACACATTCATGAGTGAAATCCCTCTTTGAGATGAAGATCTATAATTTCTACCGTCAAAAGCACAAATACCTTTTACTGTTGTAAGTCCAACATTGGCTGGAAAAGCTAAAATCCAGTTGTGTAACTGATCTAGTTGAGGCTAGATTGGAAATACAGTGGGAGTGCTCACAGTTTGTTGAAATCCAGTAGTTGTTAGTCCAGCAATAGTTGATTATGCTAGTGAAATCCCATCTCAAATGGTGAAGACGGGAAGTAGCTAAAGATTGGGATAAACTAGTATATAAATCATTCTGCATTCTTCTTATCTCTTTGTCTTTCTCTGATATGTTGTTAGCGTCTCTTTCACTTGCAACTTTCGTCACTGCCTCGATATTGAAGTCGCCATGGTCGGCGACATCTCCACTACTTCCAAACATGAAACCCCCGTCATCTCCAAAGAAACCACCGATTCGGGGAACAAAATTTCAAATTCAAGAAATTAAAAAAAAAAAAAACAAATCGCAAAAAAATCTCATCATCTCCAAATAACCATTTATTTGGGGAAAAAAATTTAAAATTCAAGAAATTTTAAAGAAAAAAATTAGATAGCAAAATGGAATAAAGGTATGTTGCTCGTGGAATGAAAGGGTTTGCGTTCCATTTTTTCCGATTTGAAAAAGGAATAGTTTGTGTTTTCCATATGTGAAAACTAGAGTGGTTGTGATAGTGTTGTCATCGTTGGCTTGGGAGGGAGAGTCGTTGTAGTCGTCACCGTAGTGGTTGCGAATGTGTTGTTGTCCTTGGCTTGGAGTGTGAACCGTTGCAGTGGTTTCATCATTGCTCAAGTTGGCTTCTTTCGATGTTGCCATTGTTGGCTCTTAGTGGCAACGATTGGGTGTGTTGCTGCTAGTTCTGGTGGGTGGGGGACATGGTGTTGCTACAGGGGAGATGAAGACAGAGGGACAAAGTGGGAAAAGGAAAAAACAAGAAAAAAAAAAAGATGACAAAATCTTATCCTTTGATTAAAAAAATAATATATCCAATGGTTAATATTTTACTTTGGTACAATGCCAGACTTGTTTGACTTAGACATCTTAGTCATCTTTATGAAATGAAAGAAAGTGAACTGAAATAAAATTTTAAATTAAATTAAAGTATAAAAGTATGATGGTATTTTTATTTTACTCTTGTTTTTACTCTAAACATACAAATAATCCACTTGGCTCATATCTATTGGCCAATATTTTCTATAGAGAAAAACAAAGGTTTATAGTCGTGTGCTCACCGCCAATTGGTAAAGCATTCTAGAGCACACCGAAAGAGTTCCCTCTTGTCCTCCCTTATTATATTTCTTTTGGAGTTGGTTCAATTGTTCTAGTTAAATAACTAACAATGTCACCTATGTGGGCAGACATTAATGTGTCCATTGCATCTCTTTAACCTATAAAAAATAGGGTATATGGCTACATATAATTCTAAAAAAGACCATTAGTTTTTGTTCTACGAAACTATTTAAAATTAATTGTATTAAACTAATTAAATTAAATATTTATTATCATACAAAATAAGTACATCATGATGTGAATATAATTATGAACCCTTTAAATATTTAAATATTTATTTCTAGGTTCTCATATTGGGAATTTCAACCTCACTTTTTTTTTTATGAAATATGAATCAGATTCTTATTTATTAGACTGATTTTGATTGGTTATTTAAATTTAAACTAGAGTATCAAAATTTTTTGTCAACAATTATATTGAGAAATAAACCAGTAACTTAAAACTTAAATTCATTCACGTTATTTTTACTATGCTTAATTTGTAATTAATGATCACAGATAAATTTGTATAATCAATTTCAATTTAAATTATTTAAATTATTTTTATTTATTGTCTAAATATAAATATTTATTTGATTCAGATAAGACTATGAACTTAAATTCTTCACCTCAAAATATTTATGACAGTTGTATATTTAAAATTCAAACTGAACAACATTAAGTAAACAAAAATAACCCCCATGCCAACTATTTTTAATTTTCAAACATTGATTCTTTGAATGCAATTTCGGATTATCAATTGAAAAACATAAAAATTAATATGAAAAAAAAATAAACGTCCAACTACCGGCAGTTGCCCACTTTTGAGATGTGGTATATATTTTACAATAGAACCTCCTAGTCCTAGGTAAAGAAGAAGTATCCCACACAAACAAGTATAGTAGTTGATCAAATTAAACAGTGACCTAAAGAAAAGGCATCACGGATGCAGTTTTGTTGGTAAACCCGTGTCCAACAGGAAATAGTGGGTGCCATTCACATAGGGCACCTTCGGGTATCAACTGACACGAAGGTGGATTTGGTTGCCAACTTTGTTTAGGAGGAAAAATTATTAAGTGAGAATCACTACATTATTTATAATTTCGATCAATAATTATATGATTATGGATAATGTTGTGATTTTGGATCACTAATAATTTTGGGTTTGGGAGGAGTTCCAATAATGACTTTTCTCATCTTCACAATGACTTTTGCTTTGCTTTTTTCTCTTCTGAAACTTTGAAGGATCTCCATAAAATCAACTCATCAAAAGCAATTCGAAGTTTTGTTGTATACATGCATGTATATATGTTAAAGTAAACGACTATACCGTATATCATGTAGACCTGAGAGGAAATTTGTCATCTAATAATAATCTGCGTGGATGATTTTCTCACATGAAGGATTAGTTAGGTACATACCAAACGCCCCCATTTTACTAGCAGGATTATGTTAGACTATATGTTCTTCAGGGAATGTTTAATTTCAATTTGCTACCAATCACGCCTCTAGTTTTGTCAACCTTTTGGTATAACGGCACAAACAACTTCATTAACAGAAACATATTTTATTTAGTACGATTATTGAACATTTTTTGTCAACATTTTGGTTAAGTTGAATTTTAGTCATCAATTGTCAATTTATCTTTATAGCAAAGAAATATCTAAGAATTTTATTTGATAATCAACTAATACTTTTCCTACTGACTTAGTCCATTTTAGAATAGAATAGAATCTTTAGTCATAATTTTGTTTCAAGTCAAGGATCTAATTTCAATCCTTAATTAAAGAATTCAAATGAGGTAAATAATCATTTTTATCCTCAAAAGTGTAAATGGATGATAATTTAGTTATTAAAAGAATGAATTTTTAAATTTAGTTCTTAAAGCTATAAAAAGTACATCAATTATATTTTATTATACAACTTAATATCAAATTGATTTTAAAAAAATAATTTAATGTTAAATTGATCTTTAAAAATTATAATTTAATGACAAAATAATTCTAAAAACATAATTGTGGTAATTTTTATATATTTAAGAATAAGAATTTTCATTTTTTCAATAGGTAAATTGTCACCGTTTTATATTTTTATAAACAAAAATAATCATTTATCCAATTCTAAGTGTGAAATCAGTTATGCCAATAACTTTTCATCAATTCTCAATGTTTTTGTTACATGAATAATTATTACACTTATGCTCTGATTCTTAATATTCAGCCTAATTGCCATGAGATTTTTTGGAAGGCGGGGGGGGGGGGGGGTTCTTTTATTAATTTGTCCATAATCCATATGATACGTTGGTGAAAAGACTGCCATGCCCCCCGAGTGGACCACGCCCTACGCTGAAGGTAAAGACTTCCTTAATGTGAAATTGTGGAAACTGAAGGGTTGGGGTTTACCAAACCCATTTTAACAATAAAAACAAAAATAAATGGGGAAAAAAATTGGAACATGAAAGAGAAGCTAGACTTTGCCATTGATTTTCAGTTATACTATATAAAGGCCATTCACTTGTCATTATGTAAATGTCAGCACGTTAATTTAAGGTTCGTATCATTAAGGTTCCAAGGATTAACGGAGAACAGGAATAGACAAACAATTCCGAGGGAAAACAAAAACTCGGAAGATTGTTCTGTTTGCCTTTCTTCTCCCATTGTTCTAAATTTGTATTTCACAAGGAAATACATGCATTTTGTGATATTCTAAAGGTTCGTCCATTTCTTTCCGAATTCTCTTTGTCGGGTTAATTAAAATTCGTTTCATTACTAACCCTATATATGCATGGAATGATGGTGTTTTTTAGTAATTTGTTGCAATTTTAACAGCATTATCTGAGTTCATTTTTGCATTTATTTTTTATTCATGTGAAACATTTTTATGAAATGAAGCTAATGATATATATATATATATATATAGATATATTTTGCAGTTTCATAATAATATTATTGAGAGATGAAGGAGAAGGTGGTGGGATGGAGGAGCAAACGGGTTTTCTTCCTTTGGTGGCTTTGTTCCTTGCTCGGAGCCTGTTCTGAGAAGACAACATTAAGGTTCTCTTCTCCCTCTTCTTTTGCTTCTCATTATCAATTCTGCATTTTTATCTGCTATCATCTTTACGTGTGTCAGGGAGAACAAAAAGAAAAACAAGAGAGAGAAACTTGTAAACATTCCAAGTTTGATGTTGTTTATATTCTTTTCATGAAAAGTTATTAAAAAAATTAATAATTTTTTATCAACAAATATTAATTTATTAGCTCATTTTATATCACTATGATTAACAATAAGCAATCTCATATTTTTATAACTATTTATATATATCATGTTGAGTGAACTCATCTTATATGTGTTAAAAATCTTCCATAAAAATTAATTATCATTTTTTATAAAAATTATTCAATACTAATATTATGATTATAAAGAATTATGATTTTAAACATTTTATTAGTAACTTTATTAGGAGGAGTATTTTTGGGAGTGTCTTAAAATTATTTTTGTTTTTTCTTTACATCACTTACATTATCTGATCCTTTTTATTGTTATAAAAATAGCATTTCTAGTTAAAATAAACAAATGAGGAGAGAGAGGGGGAGCATAAGCAGAAAGAGTCACGGTTTCTTCGTCTTTTGTGTTCCTGTTTCCTATCACATGGGACCTTTTAGAATTCCATGTCCTTTATTAGCTTTTGTGTTAATCTATTGGTTATATTCAGTTAACTTTAGCTTGTGATATGTGAATTACTTTATGGTTTATTATGGTAATGAAAAGACATTTCACAAGTTAGCCACTGTGATAATGAAAGGAATCAATTCTTGCACCTACGTCATTCCCTTAGGCCTGAACCGTCTGACTTTTAATTTCACATGTCTCATGAATCCTATATATCTATCTATCTACTAACCTGCACCACATATAATTTGTAGTAATTTATGTAACTAATGCCTAATGGTGTAGTTTAGGTTAGTGTTTATAAATTTGGTGTTAATTAAAAAGTATTTTTGGTTATAAATAAATCAATTAAATATTTTTTTACCTTATAATTTAATATTTTTTATTTTTATTTTTGTAATTTTTTTAACCGTTGTAAAATGTGTTTAGTTTTTTTTCTTTAGAGTAATTTAGACAACATTTTTATCATTCTTCAAAGTAATTTTTACTATTTAAAGTATCATTTAAAATTACTTAAAGATTAAAAATAAAATAAATACATTTTACAAAAATAAAAACGAAAAAAATTATAAGAACGAACATAAAAAAAAATAAATTTAAAAATAAGTAGTTTATGTTTAAAAAAGTTAATTTAACATAATATTTTTTTTTTTTTTTGCAACATTTAGCACTCTCCTTATACAGCTTATATTTCTCAATTTCATCTGTTTAATTTGCACTCTCTTTCACATACTCTGCATCAATAATAATGATATGTTACAATAATAACGAAATATTCCGTCTTCTGTTCAAAAAGCATATCAACAAATATTAAAGAATACCTAAATTTATATGTACACATCTTATGCAAATCACTTGTTATGCAACATTTAGCAGTCTCCTAATATAGCTTATATTCGTAAGATAGTTTTCTTTTGTTGTAATGTGTACATAGTTTTTATGTTCACGAAAGGGCGTGAGTAAATTAAATCTCAAAATCAAACCTAGAAAATTTTCACTTCTGTGTCTCATTGTTTCTCTCCCATTTCACAAAATTGACATTTTGACAAAAAAAGGAAAATGAAATTTGACCTGCACCGTAATATGTATGTATCCACAAGTCAATTGTCTCTAGTTCTATTTCAAATTTGCTGTCATCATATTCTTTCTTCATTCTCTAATATTGCCCTGTTGCAAACACAAACAATAGTATATAACAATTAATTATTCCACTCAATTTTATAAAGTATTTTTCTTTCCATGCATGCCCTTCATCTACATAAGAGGTTTAAGGGAGACCCTGGCCAAGAAATCGACAACTTCTAATTCTGGAGTCATGCTGAATTCTAACAACCGCCAACAGGTGATACCATCTTGCTTTTAGAATAGTTAATTCCTTCAAAATTATAAAATAAATGCGAAATTACTATTTTGTCCTCCTATTTATTTTATTAGTTCAATATGGTTCTTTTATTATTATTATTATTATTTTAATTTGATTACTTTTTTTTATTGTGCCATGTATATAAAAAGTTAATGCCAATTCTCTCAATTTGACAAAGAAGAACATTATATCAATTGAAAATTAAGAATTAAATTAAAGCTTTTTAATGATAAATAGACCAATTGAATTAATTAAATAAATAGAGGGACTAAATTATTAATGTAGCTTAAAATAAAATAAAAAATCAAATCATGCATTGGATTTTCCCTTTTGGTCAGAAACGTGTTACATCGTTTTTTTGACCCCGAACATTTTATCTTGGACTTTCACTTTTTTTTTTTTTTTTTTCAGTTGGTGGTTGACAATGGTATTGTTGCCGTCACCTTTTCAAAACCTGAGGGCTACATACTTGGAATATCATATAACGGAATTGACAATATACTTGAAGATGAAAACGAAGATCAAGATAGAGGGTATGTAACTACTTCATATGAAATTCAAGTTGGGTCTAAATAATCAAGTTTGGTATAAAGTCAAATAACTATAACGCATAGTATGATACTTTAATTAATTGACCGAATATACGTGTTCATATTTGTAGGTACTTGGACGTGGTTTGGAATACACCGGAAAAGCCTAGTAATTTTCAGAGGTACAATTTTTGTCTTCTGGATTATTATATTAAATTATTGGTTGGTGTACAATAAAATCTAGTTTAATTGGTTAATTAAGATGCATAAATTTTTATATTGTTTTTTATTCTTATAAATTAAAAAATTATTAATTATTAAGAGGATCTAACTTAATTAATTAATTAAACGGTATGAATATTGTAAATTATTTGATGTCATGTTTAATTCATATGAATAAAAAATTATTGATCGGTGTATTCGTATACTTAATTAATGACATATCGATAAAAAGATACTTAATTAATGACAAACTAGTAAAATAATAAAGTAATGCACCATTCTGCAATGAAGTAATTCACGAGACTAATTTATAATTATTGGAACCATGCTGCAGAATATACGGGACAAAATTTTCGGTTATAGCAGCTGACGAGAATATGGTGGAGGTTTCATTTTCAAGAACATGGACATCATCCATGAATGGCTCAAGTGTCCCCATGAATATTGACATAAGGTGGATTACAAGTCTTAGTCTTTGGTACCATTGTTTTGAGAACATTTAATTATGGGATAATTCTTAGTTAATTAAGAACTATATATATATATATATATATATATAAGCGCTAATTAGCGTTACATGAAACTAAATTATGTATGCAGATACATTTTTCGAAATGGTGATTCAGGGTTTTATTCATATGCAATATTTGATCGCCCTGATGGATTGCCCGCGGTGGAGGTTGACCAAATTAGGATTGTATTCAAACTCAAGAAAGACAGGTAATTAAAAAGAAAGTGTGTAATTAGAATGTATTGATAATAAGACACTATGATTATGATAATATTATTAACTTTTATAATAATTATTTTAAAAATACTCTAGTTATGATTTTCAAAATAATTATTATAAAACTTATCAATTTATCACATGATTTATGATTAATTCACAGTATAAAAACAATCTAATTAAAACTACACTCTAAAAATTTAGACTAGAGTAAAATAGTTTATTTTGGCAAACTTAACTTTTTAAAAGAAAAAAAAAATTGCTACTATGTGATTTCCTAATGGAAAAATCAACGACACAGGTTCAACTACATGGCTATATCAGATGAAAGGCAGAGAAGCATGCCAACGATGAGAGACAGAGAAACTGGGCAAATCCTGGCATTCCCAGAAGCAGTCCTATTAACCAGACCAATCAACCCAGAATTCAGAGGAGAGGTATGCAATATTGCAAATTTGTGTGAAAAATTCATTAACTTTTAATTAATAACTAATTTTTGTCCAACAGTATATTGATTGATCACTTATAATAATTTTTTTTCTTTCCATTATATTATTTTTTCATATAAGAATCGAACTCGAGATATGAAAATCGTATTTAATATCACTTGAATCAATAATTACTAATAATAATTACCACAAGTGAGTAATTTATATCCTTTAATCAAATAGTCAAAGATCGAATCTTACTTAATCCTATATAAACATGTTAAAAAAAAAATATTCATCTTATATATGTGCTCAAAGTTTTCAACAAGAATTAACAATCAATTTTAATGAAAATTAGTTCGTACAAATACTATGTTAAAAAAAAAAAAAAAAACTTGTACCAACAACTACTTGTTGATTTTTATGTGTGCTTTGTCTTATTAGCCAATTTTCTTTTGGCTGTTTTTACCTTTTGTTGGTTCGAACTTCAAAGTGGCGTGAATGAATGAAATGATTGTGTTTTTGTGTTGTGTTGGGCTCAGGTGGATGATAAATACCAGTACTCATGTGAGAACAAGGTCAACACTGTTCATGGGTGGATCAGTGTTGATTCTTCTAATGCACCATCCGTTGGTTTCTGGATGATAACACCCAGCAACGAGTTTCGCAATGCTGGGCCCATCAAGCAGGACCTTACTTCCCATGTTGGCCCCATCACCCTCGCGGTATGTGCCATAAACATCTTCTTTCTTAATAAGTAGGTGTGTGTTTGATTGTGTAGGAAAAAAATAATGAATAAAATTAAAAAATATTTTATAAAAAGAAATGTAAAATCCATGTTATTCTTTTGAAAATTTCTCTTCTCTTTTCGTCAATTTCTTAACGATCAAACCCACCATAAGAACGAAACCAAACAAAGCAGTACCAAATCCCAATTTTGTGTCGTTTGTGTATGGAAGGTTCAAAGATTTTTACCCGATAATTATATTTTTATTCAACGAAATTTGGAATAAATTTATTTTTCCTCTCTTAAATTGAAAAATATATTTTTAATCTTTTAAATTTTTGAAAAATGAGATTTAATTTCTCAAGAAAGACAATTTTTATTTTTTTATGCTATCAACATTTGACACGTGTCTACTTTTTGAGTAACATGTCACCATTTCTATTAAAGTCATTTGACTTCTGAGACTAAAATTATTTTTTTAAAAAAATTGAGAGACTGTTCTTTCCTTTTAATTTCGGAACAAAAATAAATTTATTTTAAATTTTAGAGATTAAAACATAATTAAGTTTATTTTTTATGTTTAAAGATTATTTTTAAGCTAAATAACTAACTAGTCCACAAATATTTTTTTTAATAAAACAGTTTATTTTTTTAAATATAAAATAAAAATTATAAGAAATAATACTTCTTAATGTCATGGTGAAGTAACATGTTTTACAATCACCATAACACCACAATATCCCATGGTGCAATTCTTTTTATATAAAAAAGAATTAATGATATAACATGTTAATATACCGTTTAAAAATAAATAAGTATATGGTTCCAATATATACCCGCCATTTTTATAGACATAACTGGTGTTATAATTTCAATTTTTTTTTCAGTAACACCATAAACCGTAAAAAGGCTCGGGTCCAATACCAAATAAAATATAATTTTAATGATCATATATCGATAATAAAAAACTATTATACACTGTGAATCAATTAGAAATCAATATTAATATAACTTTTTAAATAACTATTATAAAAGTCAATAAATTTATTATAACAATGTTTATATTATCATTGCATTGTCAATTTACTCAAAATATATAAGTTATAATTCATATAAATATCATTTAACTTCTAATTTGCATATCCTAATTTTGTTCAGATGTTTGTGAGTACTCATTATGCTGGCAAGGAGGCAACCATGGCATTTCAAGAAGGGGAGACTTATAAAAAGGTTTTTGGCCCTGTATTTGCCTATTTTAACAATGCTTCAAGAGACGATGATATACTATCCCTCTGGTCAGATGCTGTGCAGCAGGTATCAGTTACCCCTAACAGCACAAAATCATGACTGTAAATAAAAAATTCCTAAAGTTCTTATGATATGACTTATGAAACGTGATTTGATTTTTTTTCTGTAACCAATCAGCAATCTAAAGAAGTCAGAAGTTGGCCTTACGATTTTCCTAAATCAGTGGATTTCATTCCACCAAATCAAAGGGGAATAGTTTTGGGAAGATTATTAGTCCAAGATAGGTAAATGTCAATGCCTTGTACCTACATTTTATTTCTTCAATTCATACTATAGATATCAATATAAAAGTGGCTAAAATAAACTGATTGAACAGAAATGGTTAATAAGTTGACATTAAGATTGAATTATTTAGATATTATCCAAGTTTGATTTTTAACAAAAATAATTATTGATCAGACTTTTTTTATCTTTTGACCAAATTCCAAATAATTCAGAGTGTCTCTTTTCCCTGATTAACCGAAAGGTTAAGAACAAAAAATACAAAAGTGGCTAATGTTCCTTTTATTTCCTTGCTTCACCAGGTACTTCAGAGGAGGTAGACTTCAATATGCTAACAATGCTTATGTTGGGCTAGCTTTGCCTGGAGATGAAGGATCATGGCAGATAGAAAGCAAGGTATATTTGGAATTGGAGCCAATGAAACTTATTTTTACTTGTAACACGTTTGTTTGGATTAAATTCAATTTTCCCATAATCAATTCCAAAACCACATTGAAAGCCAAAATAATAAATAGTTATTTCCACTTTTTTAACTTTTTACCGTGATATTGAGTAGCATAATCAATTTTGTAGTTATCCAAACACATTATTATTTTCTTTAATTATTTTATATCGAGGTACTTAAAAAGGGTTTGAAAATTTTATGCAATTTACAGGGCTATCAATTCTGGACTCGAGCTGATACAAAGGGTTTCTTCCTAATAAATAATATTGTGCCTGGTGACTATAATTTTTATGCATGGGTTCCTGGCTTCATTGGTGATTACAAATATAATGCTACAATCACCATCACACAAGGTAGAATTTATTCCCTTACCTTCTTGTGTGTTAAGGCCAAAATTAGTTATTACTTTGCCCAATTCAACAATTACTTGTTTGAACCTCTAGGAGGAGTAATCAAATTGGATTCACTTGTGTATGTTCCTCCAAGAAATGGACCAACCATGTGGGAAATTGGGTTTCCAGATCGCACGTCTGCAGAATTCTATGTACCAGACCCTTACCCTACGCTCATGAACAAATTATACAACGAAGAGCGCAGAGACAAGTAATCCAAAACCCATTATTAATTTACAGTTGCTGTTTCTCTTGCAAGTCTTTCTTCTTTTCACTTTTATTGATGTAGGGCCAATTGTTAAAATAAGGGTCTATTATACTAAAATAAATAATTTTTCATTTTTTTGATAAGTCTGGCTAAACTATTTCGGTTTTAAAAATATATATTTATGTTTATTTTAAGAATTAAATCTTATTTGTTTCTGAAAAAAAATTTATATTTTTAGACTTAAATATATTTTTGGTTTTTAGAATTTAGTATTTTTTTTTATTTTCATCCCTATATAAAAAATCGTTTTAATCTTTTAAAATGTGTTTGTTTTATTTTTTATCTTCAAAATACTTTAAATAACACTTTGAACAATAAAAAATATTTTAAATAATAAAAAAATGTTATCTCAAACACTTTAATAACAAAAAATAAAACAAACACATTTTATAAATACTAAAATAAAAAATTGCAGGAATGAAATAAAAAAATACCAATTAATATTGTTACAATAAGAAAATCATTAGTCCAGGTTGAGGAAAGTAAAAAAAAAAAAAACATATTTATATAAAAAAATACTTATTTTAAAGTTACTCTTTAAGTTTAAACATAATCGTAATTATAATGTATCTCTATTTTTTACAGGTTTAGGCAATACGGGTTGTGGGAACGTTATACTGATCTATATCCAAATGATGATCTTGTTTACACTGTTGGTGTTAGCAAGTATAGAAAGGATTGGTTTTATGCTCATGTTACGAGGTAATTAAATTTGAGCATAATTTCCATATATAAATATAGATATTTTACTAAATTATTCTTTGGATCCTCTTTTGTAGTTGTTTTATTAATAAAACTATTTAATTTGATATCTTAATTTTCAAAATTTTGTCAATGATGTTCTTTCCATTTAATTGATTGTAATGGTCTTAACAATTACAATGTGTGAAAGTGATGTTTGAAATCTCGCTAACACCATTGATGCATCCATGATAATTAAAGGATGAAATTGAATTTTTTATTAATAAAAAAAATAAATTGAATCAATTAAATAAAAAGATGAATAAAAAGATATTTGACGATTTGTGATCAGAGTTGTAAAGTTTTGGCTCTAAATTGCACTGTATGCAGAAGCACAGGAAATAAGACATACCAGCCAACCACATGGCAGATTGTATTTGAACATCCAAATCAAATAATAAGAGGAAACTACACATTGCAACTGGCCTTGGCATGTACTGTTGATGCTGACCTTCAGGTACATACTTAGAAATTTTATATAATTAATTAACCATTTCCTCTATGGCTATAAGTTAATGATTTTATAATTACACTTCTTAATTGGGATGATCACATTAGGTTCGGGTCAATAACCCTATTGCTAATCCACCAGACTTTGCAACGGGGAAAATAGGAGGAGATAGTGCCATAGCAAGGCATGGTGTGCATGGATTACATAGGCTATTCAGCATTAACGTACCAAGTGATCGATTTGTGAAAGGAACCAACACCATCTATCTGAGGCAGTCAAGAGCCATGAACCCTTTTCAAGGAGTTATGTATGATTATATTCGTTTAGAACGACCTCCATTAACACTGATTTAATTGTGTTTAACTTCCAAGTCTATACGGTCAAAATAGCTGTGTATATAGACTAGGCATTTTGTTTTATTCTTTTTTGAACAAATTACATTCGTCTTCCCTGGTATTAGCACTTATTACATCAACACCCCCTCTTTAAATTACTAAACACACAACCCCTTAACTTTTACAACTTTATTACAATGGCATTTTGTTTTTTTTTTTTTTTGAACAAATTACATTCGTCTTCCCTCATATTAGCACTTATTACATCAACACCCCCTCTTTAAATTACTAAACACACAACCCCTTAACTTTTACAACTTTATTAGAATGGCACCCCATGCACAGTCACAATTAAGATTCGATCTGTGAACAAAAATTTATAGTATGCACTGCACATGTTGCTTTAATAAAACTTTAATGACAATTTTACCATTTAATTTCTTCTTCACATGACCTGATAGAAGCCAAGACTGTTTCTCGAAATGCAAAAATGGAAGCCGCTGAAGGTAGATTTCTCCTTTTTCTACTATATTCTCTTAAATGTATCCAACCAAACATCCCGAACAAATTATAGTTGACATGAGTTTAGGTTATGTCCGTACAAAATTAAGGCTGTATTTATAATTAACAAATTACTAATAATAACGGAATGGAAATGACCAAAGTTTAAGATCATGAAAATGTTCATTCATCATCATAAATACAATACACAAAATAATGGAAATAATGGATCTTCACACATTATAGAAAAAAGCAACAAAAAATGAAGTACTAGAATTCACGATCAGTGTAAATTCGTGACAATATTAAGAGAGAGAAAAAGATAAATTCACAAAATTTTCTCTAGTTTCTCCACATGAGCAAAGCCGCAACAAAAAGGACAACAATAGATCTAGTGAGAGGAAGAGGGAGATGGTGCTTCGAAGGAAGAGGGAGATGGTGCTTCAGAGGAAAGAAGATTAACGAAGGAGTGATGAAAGGAACATCGGGCGGCGACTCGAAGGGATCCAGAGGAGGAGATGGTGGAGAGTCGATGGCGATAGGTTTGTGTGCACCAACTACAAGCATGTTGAACCTGCTACAACCCCACCTTTGCACTCGAACAACCACCAACTACCAACAAACTCCTTCAATCGGCCAAGAAATTGAGGAACCCTAAATCGTAGAACACAATAACGATGGTGATGTCAAACCATTGTACAATAGCAACAATGTCGCATGAGTTTGGGATCGAGGATCAAAGGCGTCATCAACATTCACACCGTGTCACTTGAGAAACCACTTTGTGATCATTCAACTTAGTATTCACAATCCCTAGCACAATGTATTGAGGCTATTACGGACCCAGTATATGGGCCTAATATGGTGAGGCCCAGTAAGGGCCCATTAGCTCTGAATCTCAACAATACTAGGAAGATCTCAACAACGCGCAGAACAGTTATCAAAAGAGATCCCAACAAACAGATATCTTATCTAATCAATAGGTTATATCTTATCTAATCAAGAGGTGGCAACAATGAACCTAGAGGTAACACCTTTATAAATAAGAGGTATGCTCACATGTATATTCATTCTCTGAAAACCTTATTATATGTTGTCACTGTGCACACACATTACGCCCATTATCGGTATCGAAGTGCACGGTGATCTACTGAACCTAGGGGTATTTCTTCCATAGATACCTTAGAGAGTTCTTTGATCCAAGAGTAACCTACTAGCTATCCAGCTAGACATTCTTGTCTTCAAGGACAGAACAATTGGTGTCGTCTTTGGGAATGTTAAATTTCAAATCTTACGTTCCCGATGGTAAACACGAGAAGTAACTATCAGACTATACACCCATGATCTAATGCGGGTGTAAGGGTGACTTACCTTCAAATCCTGTTGTGGAGGAAGTGAATTCACTGCCCTCTCCAGACCAGAACATGGCACTACCTCAACCAATGGACTATGACGCTATCCATGTGAGCGAAGAGGTTTCAGACACAGCCTCCACTCCTGCTCCATCGACACGGGCAGTCCTACCCAATCAAATAGATGCTCGCCGCCTAGACCAAACTCAAATGGTTCAACCCCGTAATCCAGAGTCTAACGAGCGTCTCATGAGCAACGCTCTCAATTCAATCCTGACCCGGACAAATGACATGGAAAAGAGGTATGCTTCCGAAATTTGAAATCAGGGTCGGGTTCGAAGAGTAAGGGAGGACGCTTTCAAAATTCGAATCGGGTTAAAAACTCAAGTTGTGAGAGATCTTAAGGGTAAAGCTCAAGAAAGGGTTAAAAACTCAAATTGTAAGAGATCTTGAGGGTAAAATCCAAGAAAAGGTTAAAAACTCAAGAAGTGATTACTTAAGGGTAAAACCTGAACTAGTTAATACCTTCATCTAATGAAACTTAGGCAATGTAGAGTTAAAAATCTGAAACTGAGATCCTTAAATCCGGGTTAGATAAAATGGGGGTATAAAAATAAATCTTCATGTATATGATGCATCAAAGTTGTATTCTAAGCTAAGGAGGTGAGCCGTCATGTTGACCCTGATCAGGTTGAAATGTTTAGGGTCTTGGTTAAAAATTGAGTTTGAACAAATTACCCTTGGTCCGGATTGGATTCCGGTAGTATGAGATGGAATGTAATGTGAATATTTAGATAAAACCTTTGCATAATATAATACATAGGTTTTAATATCAGATGAATATTCAAGTAGACTTTGTGTAAGATATTTCTGACTTTGGCCAAGTCATTGAATAGAACTCTAAAAGTGTTTGAGTTCATAACTGGTCCTCCGGGATATAAATGTTGTACCGGTCCTCTGGAATATAAATGTTGTACTGGTGTGTGCCTTTTCTCATAATAATCCGGGTTAGGGGAAGAACCTGTCGCTAAAATAGATAAACCCTGAAACCCGGATGTTTGACAATCAAGAGGTTATATCTTATCTAATCAAGGGGTGGCAACAATGAACCTAGAGGTAACACCCTTATAAATAAGAGGTACCCTCACGGGTATATTCATTCTCTAAAAATTCTATTATATGTTGTCAATGTGCACACACATCACGCCCATTATCGGAATCGAAGTGCATGGTGATCTGCTGAACCTAAGGGTATCTCTTCCATAGATACCTTGGAGAGAGTTTTTTAATCCAAGAGTAACCTACTAGCATCCAGCTAGACATTCCTATCTTCAAGGACATAACAAGGGCTTTCGAGTTTCTCTCAGAATACAAGAAGGAGAATGACAGTCTGTGCTTAAGTGATATGGGTAATTTGCGTAATTCAAAAATAAACAACAGTGTTAATAGTTTAGGGGAGGTAAAAGAAATCCAATTTGAAGTACTGGAGGCCGGTCTAATAAGTATTAATCCAAGGTTAGTGGACAAGAAAGGGGTTTAGTTCAATTGGTTGAGGAGAGTGTATGAGTGTTATAAATCCCTGGTATCATGTTCAATTCTTGCGGACCAAAAAATATATATTAGAGCTAGTGGAAAAGCATGATTAGCTAGAAAGAAGTTATTGATATATATATATATATAATTCACTTTAATTTACAATTGTTGCCTTATGTGTGTGTCCACATTTCAAACAACCAATAATTAAATGATATTTTCTTTAATGTTATATTCAACAATGGTAGTTAAGAAATAAACTTATGACTTAGGGGCTGAAACAAAAGCACTACTACAAAGACACTTTTCTATGTCGGTTCTTTAACCCATACAAAGACAGTTCTCCAACTGTCTTTGTAGCGAACGTCGTTGAAAGGTAAGACTTTCGACAACGATTATTAAATCGTCTTCGTAACAAATGATTCTAAGACGGTTCCTCCAATGAATTGTCTTAGAAGATGTTTTTTACAAAAAAAAAAATAAAATTGTAATTTTAAGACAATTTTAGGCTAAAATCGTCTTAGAATGAGTGTTCAATTTTTTTTAAGAGTTTCTAAGACGGTTTTGGTCTAAAACAAGATATTAATAGGGTTGGTCGATCCTAAGATTCTATGGGATATGATGAAATACTAAAATACTTTTATATTTAAGTATTTTAAAATAGACATGTAAGTTCATAAAATGTACATTTTAATTTATTTCACTAAACAAACATGATTTTAACAAATATGAAATAGACATCACTTTTTATTTAAATTACTCTTATGTTATTGTCTATTATTCAATTTATGTCTCTTGAAAAAATTATATACATATAAATATCTATCTATAAAATAGGTATGTCAAAAGGATAGAGCGAGAGGCAGGTTTGACTCTCAACCTTCATCCCCGCAAAAGATAGGAACCATCTAATTTAAAAGAGAGGATATTATATTTTTGAAACCCATCAAGTTTAGGTAAACTTGCATGAAACTCATCTCATTTTAAAAAAATTATTTTAAAATATTAATTATATTTATGATTTAATTTATTTTTCATTCTTTAACTTCATCATTATCATTGATCATTGACAAAGTATCATTTCAGATTAAAACTTACATATATTTTGTTCTTTATTAATATACTAATTTTAGTTTTATTTTCTTTATAATTTTAATTTTTGTTTGTTTCTTCAATTTGTTGGTAAATCATAAAACTAAAAATTTATTCAATATAATTGTATGGCTTAACATGTTTGAAAAACTAACTACAAAAGTAATATTTTTTAATCACATATCATATTTTAATTTGTATAAAAAGAGACATAAAATAAAATAACAACCTAAAATTTATTTATAAAATAATAAAGAAAAAAGTATTACAAAATTATAATTTTTTCTTAAAAAAATTATACCCTTTTAGTTGTGGGTCTAGTATGGCCATAGCTCAAATGACATGTTAATAACATTAATAAGATATTACGATTAACACTTTTTTCTATTAAGATTTCAATATTATTTATTATGTTGATTAAATTATAAAGCAAAGATTTTGACTAATTTTTATAACTATGAATTATTATTACTTATTTATTTATTAAATTATAAAATTTTATTTTAATAATTAAAGATGAATTTATTTCTTACTATGTCATTCGGTCGCGACTTGCATCCTAGAAATTTTATAGGACTAGAGTCAAGAAGTTATATTTAATTGATCCTTAGGAATTGTATTATACTATTTTAATTAATCAAATATAAATACTTATTACGAGTGAAGAAATCTGAGATTTGAATAATTATATATATTCCTCATAGTCATAGAATGTATAGTTCTTATGCTTATATACACAAAAAGAGAATCATTCTAGAAGCTAATTTGTTGTAACTAACTCTCCTAAACAACCTCACGTATGAAAGGAATAAAGGAATAAAAGCTACATAGCTCTACACCACTACTGATATAACAGAAAGTAAAATACAATTACAAAAAAGTCCTATGCTTAATACTCCCCCTCAAGGTGGGAAGTAAATATTTGAAATTCCCATCTTGGAAAGAAGTGAAGCAAACTGTACAGGAAACAGAGGCTTTGTCAACATATTTGCCAATTGATTTTGTGAATTAACATGAAAAGTCTATATATCACTTTTAAGAACCTTCTCCCTTACTAAGTGGCAATCTATTTCTATGTGTTTTGTTCTCTCATGGAAGACAAAATTTTCTGCTATATGGAGAGCAGCCTTATTGTCACAAAACAACAAATTTGGTCCATCATGCTTTAAATGTAAATCATGTAACAAAGAATTAATCCAAGGTAACTCACAACAAACGTTAGCCATTGCTCTATATTTTACCTCTGCTGAAGACCTCGAAATTGTGGTTTGCTTCTTTGATTTCCATGTTACCAAAGATTCACCAATGAACACAGCATAACCAGAAACTGACCTTCTTGTATCAGGACATGATGCCCAATATGAATCTGCAAATGCCTTCAACTTGATACTATTTTTAGAACCATAGAACAGCCCCTGCCCAATGGTTCCCTTGATGTATTGCAACAATCTATTCGCAGCTTGCATATGAGGCTCTCTAGGATTTGCAAGGAATTAGCTCAACCTGTTTACAGTAAAACAAATGTCTGGCCTAGTAATGGTTAGATACAATAATCTTCCTATCAATCTCCTACATGGTGCTGAGTCATCTAATAATTGTCCTTCTAAGGATAATTTACATTTGGTTCCATAGGAGTAGACTTAGGTTTGTAACCCAAGAATCTAGAATCGGACAAAATCTTCAAAGCATAACCTCTTTGATTTAAGGAAATTCCTTTATGATTCTGAGCCACCTCAATCCCAAGAAAATATTTCAACTCTTCAAGATCCTTAAGTTTGAAATATTGATTTAAGAATATTTTTAGAGCAGTAACTTTGGCATGGTCATTACTAGCAATGATAATATCATCTACATAAACTAAAAGACCCAAAAAACTAGAACGTTGAATTTTAACAAATAGAGAACAATTTGCACTTGACTGTTTGAACCCATTTGATATCAAAACAGAGGAAAATTTCAGAAACCATTGCCTAGAAGCTTGCTTTAGACCATAAATAGACTTGTGTAACTTACAAACCAATTTGGAAGATAGAGACTCCCCCTCATGGTGATAGCCAAGTGGAGGACGCATATAAACTTCTTCAGAAAGTTCACCATGTAGAGAGGCATTGTTGATGTCCAAATGATGAAGAGACCAACCTGAAATGGAAGTCAAAGCAAGCAAAATTCTGACAGAACCTATTTTAGCCACTAGTAAAAAAGTGTCAAAATAATCAATGCCCTCTTGTTGAGTAAAACCTTGGGCTACCAAGCGAGCCTTGTACCTCTCCAAAGTCTCATCTGCATGGAGTTTACCATATTACGAGTAAAGAAATCTGAGATTTGAATAATTCTATATATTCCTCATAGTCATAGAATGTACCATGCCTATGCTTATATACACAAAAAGAGAATCATTTTAGAAGTTAATTTGTTGTAACTAATTCTCCTATACAACCTCACGTATACAAAGCACTACACCACTATTGCTATAACAGAAAGTAAAATACAATTAAAAAAAAGTCCTATGCTTAATAATACTCAATTTTCATTTATCATATATATATATATATATATATATATATATATATATATATAACTTTAAGATTGTATATGATTTTATTATTATTTTTTTTTTCCATATTTATAATATGTTATTAACTAATTCATCTTTATTAAGAAATAGATTAAATTTACTTACTAACATAACATTTATCTGCAATTATAAAATTTTCCAAAATTTGTTCTTAATATTATTGGGAGTCTTTTTTTTTTTTTAAAAATATCCACAAGAATTGAATTTAACACATTATCAAAGGGTTTAACAAACATAAGAGAGAAAAAGAGACAAATAAGGATATTTTAAGAAAAAAATTAATGCACAAAATAATTGAAATGAAGTCTTATAAAAAGAAAACAAGATTTTTTCAAAACTATATCTTATAAATGAAGACAAAAGGGTATTAAATATATAAAATATTTCATTATACAAAAATTATTATTATTATTATTATTATTATTATTATTATTATTAATTAAAACTAAATAAGGGTGAATGGCTTTGAGCACCCTAGCTAAGTTAACAGAACTTTTGTCTACAAAAAATTTTACGAACTAAGAAAATATTGCATATAATCAATTTTTTCTTCATTTATGGTAAAAATAACAAGTATTCTCTACTTAAGATAATTCTATTCAAATCAGATTGAAACATTACTATTTTTATAAAATTAAAATTAAATTATATTAAAAATTATTATGATAATGCTATTATATTCATTTTCAAATTAAATCCTATATTTTCATTTTTAGTTCAAACAAATTCTGTTATCTTTAAAATACCATGGATTTGTTAGAAAATCTAAATGATCTAATCACGCTTATATACATCAGAAGCCATTAGATCAAATGCGAAAAAATTAAGATCATAAATTCTCCCGTCATTGTTATTCTTGTTTGCTTCGAAGATGATTTGTAGTTGTCTGCGAGTCAAGTAATCTGTAAACAATTTATGGGTCTCCAAACTAATCTGAATTTTGACTTAAGGATCTTCTGTGCTTTGACAATCACTCACTGATGGTGTATTGAGATTTTAGATAACAAGCACAGGGACCTTGGTCATGGTGAACATTTCCTTTTATAACTTATTCTCATCAAAGAGGTTATTTTTTTACATGCATAAAACGTGGGCGTAATTGCTAAAACTAAAGTATAAGATTATCAACAACTTATTCCTAAGAAGATAAGGGATAATATTAGCAACAACTTATTTCTAAGAAGATAAGGTAAGTGGACCACCTTATATAGTTTTGACTTAATCAAGCAACAAAAAAATTTCAAAAATTTGTTCTTAATATTATTGGGAGTCTATTTTTTTTTAAAAAAAATATCCATAAGAATTGAATTTAACACATTATCAAAAGGTTTAACAAACATAAGAGAGAGAAAGAGACAAATAAGGATATTTTAAGAAAAAAAATTAATGCAAAAAATAATTGAAATGAAGTCTTATAAAAAGAAACAAGATTTTTTCAAAACTATATCTTATAAATGAAGACAAAGGGGTATTAAATATATAAAATATTTCATTATACAAAAATTATTATTATTATTAATTAAAACTAAATAAGGGTGAATGGCTTTGAGCACCCAGAATTTTTGTCTACAAAAAATTTTACGAACTAAGAAAATATTGCATATAATCAATTTTTTCTTTATTTCTGGTAAAAATCACAAGTATTCTCTACTTAAGATAATTTTATTCAAATCAGATTGAAACATTACTATTTTTATAAAATTAAAATTAAATTATATTAAAAATTATTATGATAATGCTATTATATTCATTTTCAAATTAAATCCTATATTTTCATTTTTAGTTCAAACAAATTATGTTATCTTTAAAATACCATGGATTTGTTAGAAAAACTAAATGATCTAATCACGCTTATATACATCAGAAGCCATTAGATCAAATGCGAAAAAATTAAGATCATAAATATCTCCCGCCATTCCTATTCTTGTTTGCTCCGAAGATGATTTATAGTTGTCCGCGAGTCAAGTAATTTGTAAACAGTTTATGGGTCTCCAAACTAATCTGACTTTTGACTTAAGGATCTTCTGTGCTTTGACAATCACTCACTGATGGTGTATTGAGATTTTAGATAACAAGCACAGGGACCTTGGCCATGGTGCGCATTTCCTTTTATAACTTATTCTCATCAAAGAGGTTATTTTTTTACGTGCATAAAACATGGGCGTAGTTGCTAAAACTAAAGTATAAGATTATCAACAACTTATTCCTAAGAAGATAAGGGATAATATTAGCAACAACTTATTTCTAAGAAGATAAGGTAAGTGGACCACCTTATGTAGTTTTGACTTAGTCAAGCAACAAAAAAGAAACCAACATTCTCCCACTTGATCCACATATCTCATTATACACTTTAGTGAGAAGTAAAATACATGAATCATGGTGATAGTTCCTCTAATATAAACACGAGTAGTATCTTCCATGTATCACATTGTATTATATTTTTCAAGCCTATACAACTTAATGAATAAATCCAATGTTTATTCTAGGTCCAAACTTAATTGATGTTTCTCATCACAAATAACTGTAGATGCACATAAATTGAATGAAAAACATCACAATAGAGTTTCTTAATATCATTCTTACAATGAAAATCACATATGGGAACCGAGTCCCATCCTTTATACTTGATCCTTAAATTTAAATGGTGTCATGCCCTTAGTTAAAGAATCGACAATCATTAATTCAGTGCTAATGTGCTCAATAACCAATGTATTATCTTTAGCACGTTCTCTTATGGCTACACATTTAATGTTGATGTCCTTGCTTCGACTACAACGTTTGTGAATCTTAGCCATAAAATCAGCAGTTGAATTATCACAGTATATCTTCAATGACCTAGAAATGGAATCCATAATTCTAATACCAAAAATGAAACACCTCATTCATACACCATGTGAGGTAGTCTCAAAGCAAGAAACGAACTTAGCCTCTATAGTGGAAGTAGCAGTCAATTAAGGTCTGCCTAACACTTCTCCAAGATACAGCTCCACTGGCTAGCATAAAAATATATCCCGAAGTTATTGACTTCAACGCAACCAGCATTCTGAATCTGAGTAGTCAATCACTTCTAAGTTGTCCGTCCGTCTGTACATAAGCATGTAGTTCTTAGTTTCCTAAAAATATCTCATTACTTTCTATGCAAATTTCCAGTGGTCTAAAACCTGGGTTACTTTGATATCTCCTTAACACTCCAATCGCAAAAGCAATATCAGGTATTGTGTAGACCTGAGAATACATAAGGTTTCCAACAGCTAAAGCATAAGGAATGTTCTCCATTTGTTCCGATCCCGCTCAAGATCATTTTTTGGGAACTGACTTAAATCAAACCTGTCACCCTTCACAATAGGAGTTATACTTGGTGAACAATCACTCATTCTAAATCTTTCCAAAACTTTGTTAATATAGGTCTCTTGAGACAAATCAAGAACACCTCTTACTTTGTCCCTTGATGCCAATAACGGAAGAAGCATCACCCATATCCTTTATATCAAAGTTCTTAAAGAGAAATTGTTTAACCTCATATAGAAAACCCTTGTCATTGGTTTGCAAGTAAAATATCATCCACATATAAAATAAGGAAACAAATTTTGCTCCCACTAACCTTCTGGTATATACAATGATCCATAACATTTTCTACAAAACCAAACGAAGAAATAACATCATGAAATTTTAAGGACCACTGACGGGAGGCTTTTTCATATATAGATTTCTTAAGCTTGCATACCAATTGCTCACCCTTAGAGAGGAGAATCCTTCAGGTTGTTTCATATAAACTTCTTACTCTATGTCTCCATTGAGAAAAGTCGTTTTCACATCCATTTGTTGCAACTCTAAGTCAAAATGTGCAACTAGTGCCAGAATGATAAGAGAATCTTACTTAGATGCAGAAGAGATTATCTCCTTGTAGTCGATTCCTTCCTTTTGATTAAATCCTTTGGCTACGAGTCTTGCTTTATATTTCTCAATGTTTTCTAATGAGTCTTTCTTAGTTTCGAAGATTCATTTACATCCAATGACTTATGCACCATCAAATAACTGAACAAGATCCTATACTCCATTCGATACCATAGAATTCATCTCATCTTTCATAGCATCACACCACAAGTTTGATTCTTTAGAACTCATGGCTTGTGAAAATGTTTCAGGATCATTTCCAGCTCCAATAGTATAGTCAGATTTCTATAGATACAACAAAATCATTCGATATCATTGATTTCTTTATTCTAGTAGATCTCCTCAATGTTGTTTCATTATCTTCTTGATGAACTTGTTGTTCAATTGGTTGATCAACAATTTATTCTTGCTCCTCATGAACAACTTGATCTACTAGATTATCAACATGTTGTGGATCTTGAATGATAGGTTACACAACACCTAGTTGAGCTGGAAGGGTATTGTTAATAACAACCAATCTAAGATCTGAAGTGAATGGCTGGTAACTGAATGATCTTTGATAGAAACAAAATCTTTGGATTGACCGCTCCCACTAATCAAGTCATTCTCAAGAAATTTAACATTTCTTGATTCCACAATCCTAGTACTGTGAAATGGACAGTAAAATTTGTATCCCTTAGACCTTTCAGCATATCCAATGAAGTATTCACTAATGGTCTTTGGTCCAAGCTTCTTTTCTTGTAGGTTATATATCTCACTTCATACGAGCATCCCCAAACGCGTACATGTCGCAAACTCGATTTCCAACTCTTAAATAACTCAAATGGTGTTTTTGGGACAGCCTTAGCTGGAACTCGGTTCAATATGTACACTATCGTCTTCAGTGCTTCAGTCCACAATGACTTAGGAAGCTTAGAGCTACTAAGCATACTTTGCACCATGGCCATTAGGGTTCGATTTCTTCTTTTTGCCACACCATTATGATCCGTAGAACCAGACATAGTGTACTGGGCAACAATCCCATGCTCTTGAAGAAACTTCACAAATATATTAGGTGTTTGTCCATTCTACGTGTATCTACCATAGTATTCATCACCTCTATCGGATTTCATGATCTTAATTTGTTTTCCTCATTGTTTCTCCATTTTGGCGTTAAAAACTTTAACGACATCTAAAGTTTCATCTTTAGAACGAAGTAAGTAGAGATACATATATAATGAAAAATCGTCTATGAAGGTGATAAAGTATTTCAGACTACTTGCGTCCATATCTAGACAACAAATATATATATATATATATATATATGATTTCTAATAAATTTGAGCTCCTATTTGCACCCTTCTTAGACTTGTTAGTTTGCTTACCCTTAATGCAATCTATACAAGTATCAAAATCAGCAAAATCCAAAGCACTAAGTACCCATTCATTTACCAATCTCTTAATTCTCTCGATAGAGATGTGTCTTAATCTTAGGTGCTACAACATAGAGGAATTCTCATTCATAACACATCGTTTTGTGTCAACATTAACATGCATAGCATCATAAGTGGTATCATTTTGCAAATTAATATAGAAGAGACCATATTGCAAATGAATCCACCATGTGTTATGATTAATCATATTAGATTCATAACAAACTAAAGAGGTAGGCATGCCTTTCTTTTCCAAAACCATAGCTTGAACTTAGGATAATCTTTCTTCATGTGTCCCTCCTTTCATTCATCTTAAGAGAACTCTCTCCTTGTTCCAATTGCAACCTCTCATCTTCTTGAACATACATGGTCATGAGTTCATTAATAGACCATTTGTCTTTATGTGTGTTGTCGGATATTTTTAAAGGGACCATATGGTGCTGGAAGAATATTCAAAATAAAATACACCAGAAAAGAGTCATACATGTCTACCTCTAGAGTTTTTAATTAAGCTTCAATGTCCCTCATATGCATGATGTACTCACGCACATCCTTCAGAATATTAAGCTTCATGGAAGAAAATTTCATTATTAAGGTATTGGCCAATGCCTTCCCTGAAGTTTCAAATTGTTCATCAATGTACTTCAGGAGCACTCTCACATTGTAACATTGTTCAAAACTAAGCCCTTAATACCAACCTATATTTTAGCCTTTAATGAACATCACATATAGTCGATTGGATCTTTATCATTTCTCATACAGATCCATCTCCTCTGTTGTACTGTTCTCTATAATTGCTTGTGGCTCAACTTTTAAGATAGTATAATCAATGTTCATATACCCTAACGTCAGCAAAATCTTTTCCTTCCAGATAGAAAAATAATCTCCTCTCAATTCCGGGACATCACTTGTATTAATATGTTGTATAGTTGCAAAATAATTCAATATATATGCTTATCATTAAAATTTGAGACAAAAATAATGTATCACAATTTATCAATGTAAGTCATGCTTGTAAAATTATGAATTTAGCGACATAAAATTTGCATGTGGGCTAAAATTTTAATTCAATTAAATTCTCATAAACATTATGATAAAACTATCAAGTTATATTTCTTGATTTCTGTGGACAAATCAAAAAATATAATTTAATACTTTATCCTATTTGAGACAAAATAATGTATCATCTACCTTATGTGATCTAGAGTCTTAATATATAATTTAAATAATTCAAGTTATTGTGGCTAGGCTTTAATTAATTAAATTATAAAGATCACTAAATGCTATCTAATTTCCAAAATTAATTTTATTGTAATTAACCATAAACAATAAAATTAAATAATCTATCATTCAGATTAATCAATTTATTATTACAGTATAGGAAAACATAAATTAATA
>PYAF01005081.1:977619-988866 GCA_007407185.1 Glycine tomentella | reverse complement strand
ACAAAATAATAATAAATTATGTGAACATATATCACAAAATAGTAACTTGAAAAGTGTAACAATTAATTACAATATTATACCTAACTTCTTATATGATCTATAAACAACTTAATATATAATTTTAATCAAATTATATATATTGTGACTAATCCATAATTAATTAAAATTATAAAGATCACTTAGACATAAAGGTTAATCATATGAGAATAAATCATATTATACACTTCAAGATCAAGATATAATATATGATGAATAAAATTCTCATATACAATTGCATAATTGAAACATAATATTATGCATTTTATTTAATATATATATATATGCCTAAAATAAACTTGTCCATAATATATTCATGCATAAAACAAATCAAAACTTTACAAATTCCAAAATTAAACAGGAACGCATGAAATGTATAAGATGCAAAAAAGCGAATAAATATTATATAAGTTACAATAGTCTAATGGTGCATGTGAATTTTCCTAAAAGGGTTGGAGGGCATGAGTTTGAGACCCAGATGATGCAAAAATAGTTCATTTTTGTTTTTTTTTTGTTCATCTTCAACCTTGAGTCAGGTCACTTTGACCCGGTTGTGACCCACATACCCGAATTTAAAATCTGATGGTTTTTTAGCCATTTTCAACACGGAAATCCATGTTTTAATTTACAAAAAGCTTGGGAGCTCAATTTCCATATGATTCCAATGCTTCTTAATAATTAAAACATTCAAATAAAATACCCATATTTCTTAAAATAATATTTAAAAAATATGAGTGTCAAACAAAAGCAAGGCAGAGGCAAAAACCTTGCTCTGATATCAAATGTTAGAAAAACTAAATGATCTAATCACACTTATATATCAGAAGCTATTAGATCAAATGCGAAAAAATTAAGATCATAAATACCTTTCGCCATTGTTATTCTTGTTTGCTCCGAAGATAATTTGCAGTTGTCCATAAGTCAAGTAATCTGTAAACAGTTTATGAGTCTCCAAACTAATCTGACTTTTGGTTTAAGGATCTTCTATGCTTTCCCTATCATTCAATGATGGTCTATTGAGATTTTAGATAGCAAGCACAAGGACCTTGACCATGGTGCACATCTCTTTTTATAACATCTTCCCATCAAAGAGGTTAGTTTTTTATACGCATAAAACATAATGCTTAAAATAAGGGATAAGATTATCAACATTTTATTCCTAAGAAGATAAGGGATACGATTAACAACAACTTATTTATAAGAAGATAAGGTAAATTGATCACCTTATATGATTTTCACTTAATTAAACAATACAAAAGAAACCAACAGGATCAACAATGGAATTTCAAATTTGATTTGAATTGCAACAAGTATCAACCCGTAACACAACTTGTAACGCAATTAGTAGAGAGGACAAAGACAAGTGCATGATGGGAGAGTAGGTAAGAGATTGTGATAGAAAGAAAGTGTTTCGACAATGTCAGTGTAACATGCAGCAAGGCTTGGTTCGTGAAGAGATTCTTGTAAAAGAGGAAGCAAGATTAAACATAAAATACAAAAAATTATATTTGCACTACTTGAAAAAACGCTTTCTGCATCAATTTTTTTTTTACTTTTAACATTGATTTTTAACCGATGTTGAAACTACCGATGTTGAAACTATTAATGTTGAAAGTATCAACTTTAACATTGATTTTTGAAAATCGATGTTAACATAATTACACAACATCAGTTTTTTAAAAAAAATCGATGTATAAAAGAAATTAACAAAAAATGTAAAATATGTAAAATCAACATCGATTTTTATAAAAACCGATGTGGAATAATGAAAACAACATTGGTTTGATATCAAAACCGATGTAGAATTTTAAAACATCGGTTTTTTTTTTATAAAAATCGATGTGAAAAAACACTTTTTACATTCGTTTTAGGCAAAACCGATGTTGAATTTTCCACATCGGTTGTTTTTATAACCGATGTTGTATAGTTATTTCTACATCATTTATTGCATAACCGATGTAAAAGGTAAATTTTTTTAAAACAATACGACCCATTTTCTTTCCCTGTCATTTTAAAATACACATTAAAAGATTAAACAAATTTTTTAATGCACTTCTATAAATAATATTATTGATATTTTCTTATATCAACTATAAATATACAACACTTGATAAAAATACAATTTGTTCTATCAAGTCTCCTTTAGGTTTATAACAAAATAACAATTCAAATGATACAAAGAAAAATACATAGTGCCTGAGTTTAATATCCCTCAAGCTATTCTAACAACCCTAAACATGCTTGCGAGTTAAGGGAACAATTAACAAAATATCTTCCTCACCCAGTTATAATAAAATTTTCGTCTTTAACAGCTTCCCTGCATGTAAAATAATTAATCATTTGAGAAAGTAATGACATACAAGTTCCTAAGCTTAATATCCCTCAAGATATTTCTTTTCTAAAATTTCCAAGACTGTTGTTTACCTGTTTCTTTGTTTCGTTACTTTTCTCTCTCTTATACATTTGACTCCAAAATTGATCAAATAACGAAATAGGCTTGTTTTGGCAAGTGGCCTCCAATGAACGAATGGCTTGGCGTAGATTGTTTTTGGACCTCAAGGTTATCTTCTGGACTAAGTTGTGTGATAGTTTTATTCCTTCCTCTTTTCCAATATTTTTCAAAATCTGAACAAGCTGTTGACTCAAAAGCATGAAAAAAAAAAATCAAACCCTTATCAAATAATGTAACTTTAGTGGTTAATTTGGTGTTTTCTCAAAACGTTAGTGAAGAATCTGTGTTTTTTTTACATCTAAGCTGTATAAAATCCATTTCTAGAGTTTTTACTCATAATTTAAAAGAACATCAAACTTAGTATAAAAGGAGAAACATCCACCGTAATTACTTGTTTCTAATCTTTATAAAAACTAATAATGGATCTTTATAAAAACTAAGGAGTGAAGATAGAATTTTCTTTTTCTTTCTCTCTTTTTTTTTTTATGTCTTTTCCTCTCTTTTTATTTATGATGGCTAAGTCTCTTTTTGACGGGTCCAAGCTACCTATATCTTCTATACTAATATTTTTTCATTATAAATCATATTTACTTATATAGTATAATATGTTTTTTTTTAATGTTTATACATTATATTATTCATTGATTTCATATGATAAACAATATTTTTATTTGGAAATTTTGGTACCTTATAATGTGATACTAAGCTTTGTGCATAGCTTATAGCAGTAGTAATAAACAATTAATTAATTGATAATGAAAAAATTAAATTGGTTTAAATGGTACAGTATAATAAAGTATAAATAATATAAAATATATGAAGTAATGAGCAACCTTTTGCTTCTGGCACTTTCAATATCTTCTTAAGTTATGTTATATAAATTAAAAAATAAAAATAAATTAAAGATAATAATAATATTAAAAATTAATTTTATATCATATTATTAATTTATTTTTAGCCTTTATTATTTATAATATTAATATTATAAGAGATATAAGTAAAAAAAGTTAATTAATATTATATTAAAAAATTAAAATAATAAATATTTTTATAATTTATTTTATTAGGTAATTATTATAGGAAGAGGAAGTACACGTTAATGAACTTATATTGGTTTGTGTTTGGTTGGAGATCAATGGCTTGATTAAGACTCCACGTGCGGTGTAGTTGATTACTTATATCTGATTCATTTTAAGGCTTACACCATAATAAAGACAGTGGTGGCTGGAATGGTACCCAAAATAAAGAAAATGAAAAATAAAAACCAAAGACTAATTAACAAAGAAATAAGATAAATCAAGTGGATCCCATCTCCATCAACCACCGGCGCTTTGATCTTTACTGGCTCCATCAATTTCTTAACAGTGTAACTGTCTTTTTTATTTAATGAAGAATTTCTTGACAGAGAGAAAGATTTTACATTTCACCTCACTTTTAAAATGAAAAAACAGATTAAAGAAAATAAAGACACAATTAAAGAAGGTGGGTTGATAAATGTAACTAAGTATCACGAGCAAATGGAGACAGAACAGAAGTTAATTACCTCCACATTGCGAACCCAATCAATCCCAGGAACCATAAGAATTCTAATTGAAAGGTGAGGATTCATTTCACATGTTTCTCCATGATTTAGGAGCTTCAGCGGACGTTTACCATGCACTTGAGCTTCAATAGTACCTACATATTTAGTTTGCAATATTCATGAATTTGCAGAACATAGCTATTTAGAACTTGAAATTTGACTTGAGACAGGTTAATTAAAATTGCAGAACAATGCAATATTCATATTCAAATAGCTTTTTGCAGTATGTGATCACCTAGCAAATAAAATTTTGGTGAATTAAGTGATGTTGTCTGAAACCTAAAATTTAAGATTCTAATGTGAAGAAAAGGTAATATAGATATAACAGAAGCTACATAGAAGATGCAAAGCAGTTAAGATAACTTCAAGGTAGCACCTAGTTAGACACAAAACCTAAAGCAACATAGATATATCATACTAGCCAAAGTATACATGTGGCACTGAGACAGTTCAAATTGGAAATGACTATACTAGAACAAATAATGATAGAGTAGCAGAATTGCAACAACACTAAATGGAGAATTTGAAACCTTTCAGATCCTCTATGGACATTTGAAATCAAGAGTTTATCAATGTCACTCGAGGTTATGTTTTCTATCTGGGCCCCTTCTAGACCAGTACTTGTACAATTGACAGGAACCAGAACAATCCAACCAGGAATGCAATAGGAACAAAAATTTTAAGCCTGCACAATAAGAACAAAAAACATTAGAATAGTGTTATAATTTGCTGAATTGTCATTCGCTTAATGCTTCATACATACCATATCAAGTAAATCTGCAGGTAAACAATAGAGTCCAATCCAGCATGGTCAATAAGCTCAGGTTCTGGCATTCTAAGCGCTTCTGGCATCCAATTCAAAAAGCCAAGATATGCTCTCCAGTCTAAATTGATGAACTTGCTCACAAGCGCTCTTCCATGAACTGGATCTGTTCTTAAACCCTTCAAATACCATTTTTATATTATTCTAGAATTCCATTAAATGAGTAAACGAACATAGGCAGTTCATCTACATCTACATAGTCTACAAGCAAAACTTGAAACAAGAGTTTTTCTTTCTTTACGTATTATTTTTTAAAAACTAATTAACAATTAATTTCTTATAATTGCAAAATCTTATATCCTTCTCTCTTCCAACCTATTAGTAAAGAAGAAGCATCAGATTTATGACACCACAGAGCTAATAACAAACACAGAACTCAATAAGATACTCCTAACTTCTTGTGTCCATAACTTAAACTTCCCTATTAAATTGACTTCTCTTCACAGTAAGAAATTGGCAAATAATGCCAAAATTATTTCAAAATTCCGTTTATAAGAATTCATATTCATATTATTGTTGATACGAAGTTGTAACAGAGAATTCTTCTAAGTGATAGATATTTTGTTTGTGAATTTTTAATTTGAGAAATGCATAAAGTAAGTTGTATATACCTCATAAGAGGTTTTTGTGTCTTCGCAATGCCAGCTTGTAAAAGGGATACAGTCGACATAGGTAGCACTGTCCAGAGTGCAATCTAGTCATTTTATATTTCTCTAAACCTAGCAGATATAGCACATAGGTAGACAAATGTTTAAATTAAACAAAAAGGAAAAAGAAAAAGAAATCCACCATTGTGAACAGGATCAAATTTCTGGGCACCAAGAGCTGCAAGTTTACAGTTAGCTTCTCCAAGATCCCTTGAAGGGTCATATGTGGGCTCAGGACCTGCTCTGAGTCTAGTCCTATCACACTAGCCATAACACTTTTTGCACACCAAACCAACAACTTCCTGGAAAAAAACACAAGTTATTTCGTGAGATATACAAACACGAGCAGAAAGCAACGCTACAACAGCAAGACTTGCGACAAAAATAACAGGTTGAAGAAGCAGATATTTATATGGTAAACATTGAATGAAATTTGGAATGAGGAAATCCCCAATTGCAAAAACCCTAACCCCCAATGAAAAAATCAACAATTACAAAAATCCCTAATTGCGAAAACCCCTAACCCCCAATCCAGAAATCAAAACATCAAAAACGAAAGGAAAAACAACAAGGTAACTAACCCAAATGAGATCGAAGAGAGTGACCCGTTCTTCACGAAATCGACCCTTGAGACATACCCATCAACATCGTGCGACTCTAGAATGAACAAATAGAAGATGAAAGATGAAAGCACAAAGAGAAATAAAAGAAAGGCAACGAACGAACCCTAACATGGGCTTCTCCGTCGGCGTGGCCACCTTCTTCTTCTTCATCTTCTTCTCGGCGGCCACGGGCGGAGGCTTGGTGTTCATTTTGGGTGATATTGAAAGAATATCGACGGCCGAAAAACTCCACCAATTTCCGTCATTGACATAGGCGGACAGCCCCAACATGGGGTCTCGGGAACTAACGCCGTCGTTTGAGACCTCTTCGATTTCCTCATCGAGAATCGATTCCGCGTCGAGGATCTCTTCACCGTCATCGTTCAATTCAAGGGAATTGAAATTCACGATGGAGCTTATCTCGCCAAGCTTTCACTCACCTTATTATTATTCTCCTTCTCTTGCACGCTTACCACTTTGGGCCTCTCCACGATGAACTATGGTTGTGACTATTGAATTTAAAAAAGACCTAACATCCTTTTTGTTTAGATGCCGATGTTTCAACTCATTTTATAACGTCGGTTTTTTAAAACCGATGTTGTTAGTAATTATTTAACATCAACTCTATAAAAATTGATGTTAACATTGTATTAATAATATTGATTTTCAAAAAATCGATGTTAAGTAATTACTAAGAATATTGATTTTTTGAAAAATCAATATTAAGAAGTTTCGATTATTTATGAAAATGTCACCGTTTATAATTTAACATCGATTTTTCTGATAATCGATATTAAATTAGTTATGTTGAATGTATATTTTTAGTAACGTTGTTTTAACTCTTTTTTTAAAACTATATTTTTTATCTTTTTTTTTGCTGAAAATATTTGTTTTATCTTTTATCAGTTTATAGATATTGTTTTATCTTTTATGGATATTGGCCTAAAGTAAAAAAGAATAAAAAAAAAACTTTTGTTTGTTATAGAAAAATAAATAACTTTGTTATAGAAAAACAAATATAAAGAATATATATCTATCTATAGATATATAGATATATAAGATCCATCTGTATAGATATCATCATCTACATCCAGAAAGTCGTATGCTTTGTAATGTCCCCCTTCGTGTACCCTTGAATCCGCAAGTACCGGCGGAAGACCAAGAAATCACCCGACCTCGTACATCTGTAACAGTTACAATAGTATTGTTGAAACTAGCTTGAACATGAATAACTCCCTTTGGTATTTTACGAGTATGCTTACGTGAACCAATACGTACATTTTTACGCGAACCCGTTTTAGATATAGGTTTTGCCATATTTAATTATTTCATAAAAATAAGTCCAAGATATATGGTATGGATATATCCATTTCGTGTCAAAAAAGGGGGATCCTTTATTAAATTAATTCTTTTATAACTATAATTAATATTCGATTTTTCTATATTAAGTATATTTTAGTTCGATTAATATAAAATACAATTTTTGAAATAAAATTTAAAATTTGAAATATCAATCGATCATTTTTTTTATAAAAATTTGATATTTGATAGAAAAATCTATATAATTCCTATATTAGTTAGATATATATATAGATCTATCTATATATATATATATCTATATATTATTTGGATTGGTCAATCAATTGAAAGATTCCCTAAAAGAATGATACTTATTCGAATTAGATACCAGTTCTTATATCCATTGCAAAATCTCTCAAGTTTTAACACTTGAGAAAAATTATCTTAAAAACAAGGGGGATTATTGGACTAAAAAAGAGAAGAAAGAGGGCGAATCCGTATGTGAATTCTTCACCATACCAACACAATCACAATACTCTGACAGCCGTTTGGTTCATGTCAAATACAAGAAAAAATAATACAAGAATATTATCTGGGTTTTTATTTTTAGCAAAGGATAAAATATGTTAATAGTAAATACAAGGGTACCTAGAATCCAGTACAAACCGAAAATATTATCTAATATACACCAAATATTAAATAAAATTAAAACTTATAATTATCCTATCATATTTTAATCTTGTTTTCATATTTTACCTTTTTCTATCATATTCTAACAATCAAACAAATTTATAAACATATTTTAATCCATAACTGTTTTAGAAGACATTCAGAAAAAACTCCTCTGACTGTATTATTTATTGTGAAAATATAAATATATTTTAACCTATGCATATATTTCTTATTTGCATCTTGATTTTTTCAAAAAAAAAGAAGTTTTCAAACGTGTGTAATATATATTCATATCCTTAGAATAATTATTAAAAGTCTTAAGATATACAACATGCATAATCATTAAGAATTAGATAAATATTTAGATTCATAATTGGTTTCTAATTTAAGCGTTATTAATTAAATAATTATTGCAAGATATATTACTTTGTGACAATCCATAGCAAACAACCCACTACTAACCAATTGTAAGGTGACCCTATGGTTTTTCTTTAAGCATAGTCTCTTTTATTTCTTGATGAGATATTTATAACTCTTCATACAAGAATAAGAGAAACTGTTGCGTTAGTTTGATATATTGGAAACTATAATAATAAACAGTTATTATATATAGTTATTTTAAATATTAGCTCACATTAATCATTTTGAAACACCAAATTCCAACATATGATTGTGTAATTTTTCTATAATTAGTTCATTACATTTATCTCAAAACAAAATCTCTATAATTACATATTTTCTTATAAATTATTAAACAATTGTTCTTAATCTATTAGCAGTTGATGATAATACATTACTGTTAATGATAATAATTTAATTATCTTCGTAAATTTTGATTATTTATATTTACATAAGACTTTAGGTATAAGATAAGTATTATTTAATCATCTCGACGAATTTGAAATTTTGACTATGCTTTAAATTTGGATAGAATTCATCTTTAATTATCTTTCATATATATCAAAAGATAGTCCAACTCATTATATATATAGTTCTCTAGCTCTATATAACAAATTGGAATTAATTATCTTAGGTGAAGCTGCTGATTTTGCATGTGGATTTGTATCGCACAACATGAAAAGTGTGGCTTCGACAAGGAAAAATGGTCTGCTCCTATGGCTTTGCGGAATACATTTGTGCTTCTTGCTCGTTGGTTGCACTTCATTTAGGTTTTTTCCTCATCCGCCTAATTTCTTTATTTGCTTCCTAGTTTGCAATGAATCTCACGCTGTTATTTTCGATTTGGAAGACATTATAGATTTAATTTTCCGATTAATTATCTGCAAATAATTTCTTCAACGTTATATACCTTTGAAGTTTTCTTAACGAAATTGTGATTATAATATTTTCTATTTGTTTTCTTATTTTTCACATTTTAAATTTGTTGATTTTTTTTTTGTTACCATATTATTGGTACAGAATACTCATTAGCTTTATCAATAACTAATATTTGTCAAAAAAATTGTCAAACAAATTGATTAATCATCTTTAGTGAATTTTTCTCATTCCAACCATGTTTTTAATATTTATAAGACTCAAATTTGAGATCTTATTTGGGGAGATCAAGTCCAGTACCACTTAAATCAATGACTTATTGGTTAAATTTGTTAATATGATATCAATTAAAAATTTAATTTTCATATTTAATTTTTATATCAATTCATTAAAAATAATTTTACATATGACTTTTAATTAATAATTATAAAAACTAACAATCTTAACATACATTATGACTAAAAGATAATATAATTATTTTTACATTTTGCATAGCTTGCATTCTCTTTATTTGCCAATGAACATCTACCTTTCGTCTGTAACTAGCATTTTTTGCTTTATTTAATGGATCCTCGAACTTGAGTGTACTTAGGGTTTATGGTCTAAATTGTTTCATGCTGTCATAAATGTACTTCAGATAATATACTCCTTTAGGGTTTAGGGCGTAGATTGTTTTAGTTTGCCGATTCGCTCGAAAGTCAACGTTAATTATCCTTTTAATGGCAGGAGTTTAAGGGAGGTCAACGGTCCTGACTCAGCATTCAATCATCCTGAAGTCAAAGTGTATGTAGAAAAAAATAAGGTATTAAATCTCTTATTTTAAATGTACAAATCCCTTAATTATAATTATTTCAATTAATTGTTTCATGAATTGGGTATAATTTTCAGGTCATAATGGAAAATGGCATCATTCGGGTCACTTTGTCAAAACCGGAGGGCACTGTCCTAGGAATATCATACAACGGAATAGATAATGTGCTTGAACGTCGCAACAAATTTAATAATAGAGGGTATACCTACGACGTCTTTAATTATATTCACTAATTAATTTTCTTTTAAATCATGGCTTTTTCAATGAAATTAAAGTTGAGATTTTCTAAGACTAAAAAAGTAATAAAGCTGAAGTAATGATTTAATTGACAGACATTCGTGTTTGCAGGTATTTTGACATTGTCTGGAATGCACCGGGAAGCACTTCCAAACTTTGGGGGTAAGCCTTTCTCCACATGTTGTTGATTTTTTTTCTTTCCAAAATATGTTTTTTCCTTTGTAAAATTGCTAATGTTTAAATTTTATTCTTTGTGAAATATTTTGTTTGTTTTTTGTCCTCAGAATTAATTTAATCTAAGATTTTGTGAAAATTTATTGAGGTTAAAAATTATCCTAAATTACAAAAAAATACTGCAAATTATAAATAAAAAATTATAAAAAAATTTATAATTTATGACGGATTTTCTTCATTTTTTATGGTTTTCTGTAATTTTTAACATCCAAACTGCCGCAAATCATTATACATAGATTTGAACGATCTCTCTCTCTCTCTCTCTCTCTCTCTCTCTCTATATATATATATATATATATATATATTCCATCACTAATTTCTGAGGTTGCTAAATTTTAGTTATAAAGTTTTGATAAATGACATATAAATTATTCTATCATTATTTTTTATATTGTAAAATATGTAAATCATGTAATTGTTTGATGACTGTATCCATAAAAAATACATTTTATATAATAATATTAAAAGTATAAGTTTAATTAGATATAAAAAGTATAAGAGTTGAATCTAAGCGACTAATCTATAATCGATAATCTATAATTATTAATAAAAATAATTATCTCCTTTGCTATACACA
>PYAF01005081.1:962344-975115 GCA_007407185.1 Glycine tomentella | reverse complement strand
AAAGAGCCAATGTTCCTTACCTTTACCTCCAGGCACATTCAAGGAGGGAATTTTGTATATGGCGACAATGCTTATGTTGGTTTGGCTCTTCCGGGAGATGTGGGATCATGGCAAAGACAAAGCAAGGTATTTATGCTTATGAAATTTAGTTTCTATTACATTCCAATCTTAGTGGCACCATTGAATTAAAAAAAAAAAAAAAATCCTAGTCAATGAGACACAAAGTTTTAAAAAACTGTCCATGATCATGATTTGGATCGAAATATCAATTTTATTTTTATTTTTTGCGACGATAACACAACCACAATTTGGATCACATTAATCGTATTTGTTTATAATTTGTCACAATGTTAGCAAATATGACCGATATTTAAAACCTTGATGAGACACTAAAATTAAGTGATATTATCAATGTTTACTTACAGGGTTACCAATTCTGGACTGAAGCTGACAAAGTAGGTCAATTCACAATTGAAAATATTCTACCGGGGGACTATGATTTATATGCATGGGTTCCTGGCATTTTTGGGGACTATAAACATAACACTACTATAACCATCACACCAGGTACACAATTTTTCACAAATTTCTTATAAGATTGTTAGGTGACAGGTTAATTAGTCTTCCTCAAAAATCTAAATCATTCTGGTTAACATGTTTGTACTCTGTATTGTAGGTTGTGTTATCCAATTGGGTTCACTAATATACAATCCACCGAGAAATGGACCTACCATATGGGAAATTGGCATTCCAGATCGCTCTGCTGCGGAGTTCTATGTTCCAGATCCTTATCCTAACCTCATCAACCGATTATACATTGGGAAACCAGCACACAAGTTAGCCCAAAACTCAATCAATAATATTTGCTTATGCTTTTTATCCGTTTACTATTTTCTGTTTTATCTTAACATTTCTACATTGACAGGTTTAGACAATACGGATTATGGCAGCGTTATACTGAGTTATACCCAAGTCGGGACCTTGTTTATAATGTTGATGTCAGTAATTATAGTAAAGATTGGTTTTATGCTCAGATTCCCAGGTAATAATTGTGAATTGATTGACTGTTGAGAAAATAGGTTATACATTAATTTTATACAATCTTCTAATAATAAATTATCATCATGTATAATAAATTTATTAATTTTTAAAATAACTACTTCAAATATCACATCATTAGTTGACGGTATAACAATTTTTATACTAATAGTGCATAGTTGTTAAACTTATTAATTTATGTTAACTATAAATTCCAATTCATGCAGGAACATAGGAAACAACACATTTAGCCCAACAACATGGGAGATTAAATTCCATCTCCCATTTGTTATAAGAGGCACCTACACACTGCAACTTGCCTTGGCCTCAGCTACTCGTTCTAATTTGGCGGTAAATGATGACAGTCTTATTTAATTGATAAGTGTTTATAGTAGGGGTGTGTATATAAGCTAGTTTGCATCAAACCGTTTTTAAACTGAATTGATTTTGAATCGAACTGGTTCTATTAAATAAAACGAACTATTTTTTAAATAAGTTTGATTTAATTCAAACTGGTTTTAAAATCGATTTAGTTCACTTTTTTTTTCGAATTGTTTTTTAAAGAAAAAATTGTTTGTAAATTAGTTCAAAACTAATTCAGTTCTTAAACCAGTTTAAAATTGGTTCCAACTAATTTTAAAAATCAGTCCTCAAATTTGATTTAAAAACCAAATCTTTTAAAATCCTCAAATTTGATTTAAAAATCAAACCGTTTATATGAGTTTGAAATAAGTTCAGTTCGATTTTTTCTTTGAACCGGTTTTTGCATATCCTAGTTTATAGTTGTTGAGCTTGGTATGACCATGATCATTTCCCTAACACTGATATGGCTTATTAATTTAGGTTCGGCTCAATAACCCTGTGGCTCGTCCTCCATACTTCTCAACGGGATCAATAGGCCGAGACAATACCATAGCAAGACATGGCATCCATGGATTGCACAGGCCTTACAGCATTGAAGTACCAAGCTATCTATTGGTGGAAGGAACCAACACCATCTATTTGAGGCAATCAAAAGGTCTAAGTCCTTTCCAAGGAGTTATGTATGACTACATCCGTTTGGAAAGACCTGAAACTTAGGATTTAACCGTGCTAAAGGCTCTGGTTAAATTGTCATTATTAGTCTTATAATGAATTGTTAGTTTTTCATTTCAGGTTTACAGTTATCGATTATGTAGGTAATATAGGCTGGATAGCAGCATTGAAAATGTAGTTATTTAAATTCTTCAATTTATTGTTGCCTGAATTCTATTCTTTAATTAATTATTCAAATTGATTGGTTACACATGACTGTTTCATTGTCTTCAGATTCATTCTTCTTAAATTATTTAATTTTTTTACAAAACTAACTAAAAAAACTAATTAGAAGTTAAAAAGTTAACTGAAATTTGAAAATATATCTTATTAAATTATAAGTATTTTATAAAATTAGTTATTGAAGTTGTTGAAAATATAAACTAATAAAATTATAATTTATTTTTAAAAAAGAATCAGATAGATAATTTGATAAATATATTAAGGATAAAAAAGAAAAAAATATAAAAATTGAAAACTAGCTTTTAACAAAAACTATAAACTACTAAAAAATTGCCTACCAAACGATTAAACAAATTTTTTCCACTATTAAAAAAATAAATTAAAAATTAGTTAAAATATCTTATAGCCGATAACCTATAATCTGTAATTGCCTAAGCAACCTTCATTTCCTGAATCAGAAGTGTATTTGAAATTTATGTTCTTGCACTTTTTTGTGGAGACGTCTGCATCTCAGTGGAGAATACCAAATACGCTTAAACTGCGGTAAACCATCAGACCTTTTTAAAATTATCTTTAGTTAATTAAAAAGGCTTACACCAGCAATCCATGAAGGATTGAACCGCAAAAACAGGAATAGAAGAAAAGAAATAACAGTCTCTACTAAGAGACAAACCGTGCTTGGCAAAGGATTGAAGGAGTCAAGTCAACCAATTGGTTAGACTCTCCACAAACGTGCAGAAAAAAGGCATTGGATGAAATTTATCCTTCAATTTGCAAATCTCCTCTCTTAACTCATGAAACTGAGTATGCTGTGAATGGTCTTCATTAATAATCTTGACTCCACCATCAAATTTTGAATACCATTATCACACAGAGCAGTTACCAAGCCTTCGAGAATAAGCTTGGACCAAATCTCTCATGCTACTATGAATAACTCCACCACAAGAAGGAACACATGCCACTTGAGACAATTGCATCACCGATGAGCATGATTAATCCAAGTGTAAAACAACTAAAGTTTGAACTTTAGATCTACTAACATTTGTTATTAATTTTTTAAAGTACAATAGGTCACACATATTAATTAAAAGACCCTATATATTATTATTTTCTTTAAAGTAGAAAATATTTTTTTATTTTATTTTAGGACTCACTTTTATTTATTGGACCAATCCTGCAGTTGAGATTAAAAACTTCACTAGGAGAATAGCTCCAAATCTTTGTATTGTAGCATCACTAACAGCACTGTGTCCATTGGCTGCAGCACCCTAACAGGTATTCAGAACTATTCTTCATGTCCCGAATTAGTGATTTGATCAAAACACTAATCAGCATAGACGGAGATATAAGGTGGAATGAATGATTAAGATCTTGAGTTGTGGTGTTCATGTTTTAAGGGTCACAAAAATAGTTGAGCGTGTTGTATTTTAATTTGGACAAAACAAAAATGTATTATTCAGTACTTTTATCTTGGGGTCACATTTTTTACATGGTTTTAAAATATCCATTTTTGATAATAAAAATTGAGAGGAAAAAAATCAAAAATAATTTTTTCTCATCATTTATTATCATAAAAAGTGACGGACAGAACAGTCTAAAAAGTATTAGAAGTGTAAAAATAAATATTTTTGTATTTTATTAAAATACATGAAGTTTGTCTCACCTTAAACAAGAGATTTTTTTTTTATGTGTAAAACTTTTTTGGACTAGCAAAAGTCATATATCACAAAATTCATTGATTAAATGAGTTAGGAAACATTCGTGATATCTGACTAAAAAAACAAAATTTCATTTATTTCCATTTAAGGTTAAAATTAGCATATTCTAGGTAGGATCAAAATTATAATATTAAAAAAACATAAAATAAAAATCTAAATATCTTCTTCAACAACAAAAATAAACTTAAATAAAAATATATTAAATTGATAAAATCAAACGTTAAATTCATATAATTAGTAATTAAACAACTATAGTATGTAAACGGAAGCTTCAAATTGCGTTTAATCTAAAAGTTCGACGCGCTGAGTTTGTTTTTTCGGTGTTAAGAACACGTGTCTTCCAAATATACATATTTAAAAATAACATTTTATTAAGTACACCGACGAAAATAATATATTTATAAACTACTCAAATTGCTCGATAGTACGTAATTGCTCGAGAACATTCATGGGCCATCAAGAAACTTTCATTGGGAATTCGACGTTGCTCTGGAATCTGGATAGCAAGAAAGTGAAAGTAACTAATTTCTTTTTGAATTTTTTTATTATTATTGAAAACCATACTAACCACATACCTCGCTTCCTTTATAAGTAGCATATGTGAAGGACCGTGTGCCACATAAGACTCTCTTGTGCCTTTGAGTTAAATCAATTCTCACTTTTAGTTCCTTCCCAATTAACTTATAGAACATTTTCAAATGGCAGTTCCACCAGAAATGGAGCATCCCAGGAAGGCTTTTGGATGGGCAGCTAGAGACACATCTGGGGTTCTCTCCCCTTTCAAGTTCTCAAGAAGGTGTAGTACTCATCTTCAATTATATTTTATTATTGGGTCCGTTTGGGGACAACAAAATAAAATCATATTACATGTTAATTAAATGGAATTAGTATTATCTAATGCTTATATATTTCAGTTAAATTAACCCGATTTTGTTATAATGGGGCAGGGAAACAGGGGAGAAAGATGTAGCATTCAAAGTATTGTACTGTGGTATATGTCACTCGGACCTCCACATGTTGAAGAACGAATGGGGCATTTCCACTTATCCCCTAGTACCCGGGTATGCTTCGTATTATCTTATAGCATTTCCAATTCATAGTTTTTGCATAAATGGATTGTTCATCTTAATTTTATGGACTTATAATTTTACAGATTTAAACACTTTACACAAATTTATTTTTAAAATGAATGATTAATTTTATTGTGTCCTATAATACTTAAAAATATTATTTATGATATAAATGTTATAAACAATTATTTATATAAATAATGATATTTATATAAACAACTTCATGTCATCTATTTCAATAATAGAAAAAAAAAAAAATTCAACAATTTTGCTTAAAGTTACCAAAGTTATGTTGCAGGTGCTTTTAACTGTTTTTTACCGTCAACACATGTTGAAGATGCTCTTACCATATTTAAAGGATAATATACATATTGTTTTATTTAATTTTGACATTTTTTAAGAAAAAAGGTTACTCTAATTTTAATTTGAAAAACTGATTTATTAAAATTTAAACATGTAATTAATGATCTTCTGCAAATTAATGTTAATCTAATAATTAATTTAGTGTAACTTTTAATATATAACGTAACCAATGATCTTCGATGATTTTGAAAAATAACATTTAGCTAATTTCTAAGGGTTTAATAAACTAATAATCACTTTTAGTTTTTCTAATTTTTTTGTTTTGTTTGATGATTTTGGTAAATTTCTGAATTTACTTTACAACGCAGCCTGACAGGGTTTTGATGTTTTAAATTTGTCAAGCATCGCAAGCATTGCATTGTTCTTTTCAAGTTTGAATGCGCAATTTTTCAGCCGGGCTAGTCCAATAAAATTATAAAGAAATTAAGATATGTTTTTGTTTAATCAATAACAAGTTTGTAAGTGTGACATTCAACGTTTTAAATATCGTCTGCGTTGTGATTTTATTGTGTTTATTGATATTGCGGCAAATTAAAAAATCTTAATGTTGAGAACCAAAACGTAGGCACGAGATTGCAGGTGAAGTAACAGAGGTAGGAAGCAAGGTACAGAAGTTCAAAGTAGGAGACAAGGTGGGTGTGGGATGCATGGTTCTATCCTGTGGCTCATGCCAAAGCTGTGAAGAGAATCTTGAGAATTACTGTCCAAAAATGATTGTGACATATGCAGGCAAGTATGTTGATGGGACCACCACATATGGGGGCTACTCTGACATAATGGTTGCCGATGAACACTTCGTGATCCGCATTCCCGATGAACTACCTCTTGATGCTGCTGCTCCTCTCCTCTGTGCTGGGATCACAGTGTATAGCCCTTTGAGATATTTTGCACTTGACAAGCAAGGGATGCAATTGGGTGTGGTTGGTCTTGGTGGCCTTGGCCATATGGCTGTCAAGTTTGCCAAAGCTTTTGGGGCTAAGGTGACTGTAATTAGCACATCTCCTAGCAAAAAGAAGGAAGCCCTTCAACATCTTGGAGCTCACTCGTTTGTGATCAGTAGTGAGCAAGATCAGATGCAGGTACCCTTTTGGTTAACTAAAACTAGTTCTATTTTTTTGTTAAAAATATATGTTCATCATATGAATATATTTTAAAAAAATCTGCAAAATTTTCAACATAGTTTTCATTTTTACAATATTAAAATGTATTTTTTTTTCCGCAACTATGTGCATGACTTTTTACTTAAAAAAAGTCACATTTATATTAATATGTGTATTCATCATAAATTTAAATTTATCCGAATTTAAGTTTATATCGATATATGTATTCATCATCATAAATTTAAATTTATCCGAATTTAAGTTTGGATTAAAAAATAATATATTTCAATTTTATAATGACGAAAAATATCATGAAAATTTTGCAGAAACAAATTATAAATATTTTCATATTTTTAAGATGAAAAACATATTTGATGACAATGAAATTTAAATTTAAGACCTCTTACAAATAATCAAAACCCGTTTTGTATTTACAAAATTTTGCTTTAAACTATACCTGTTTTCAAACTTGTTAAACCAAGTAGTTTGGTTTAAAAATATGTTTTGCATTATTGTGAATTTTTAGTAGTGTGTGTTTGGATAACAAAAGGGAATTGATTCTACTATAAGATTATGAAAAAATAGAAGCGACTGTTTCTTGCTTTATTTTTACCGTGAAAAATTAACTGATTTTTCTCACCGTAAATTTATTCCAAACACTGTAAATATGGTTTAGTTCGGGTTATGGTTCAATTTAGTTTATATCTTTAATTTGTTTCTATTTTTGAAAATGCCAAACAAAATATAAATGTATTTTTTTTTTCTTTTCAAATAAATCTAACATGTTTATCCATAAGAAACAGTTATTGCTCAACTTCTAAGGCCCCTTCTTTTCTGTTTAGGCTGCAATGGGCACCTTGGATGGTATAATAGACACAGTTTCTGCCATCCATCCTCTGCCCCCTCTGCTAAGTTTGTTGAAGTCTCATGGGAAACTTGTCATGCTTGGTTTACCAGAGAAGCCTCTGGAGCTACCAGTCTTCCCTTTACTTGCAGGTATGCATATGGAAAAAGAATATACCATGTGTTTTAGCAAAGAACCTTCATGCAATTCAGAATTGACATAACTTGCCATTGATATAAATTTTGAATTTAGTTTTTGTATGCTAATAATTTGCACTGCAGAATGATTTGAATATTGTTGCAATTGAAAGTGAATTACAAATAGTTTTAAATATCTTTTAATCTTTTATACTTTTTTTTTCTTCCATGCAAAATTAATTTATGTTTTTACTCATTTCAAATTATGTTTATTTTGTTTCTCATCATTTTAGTGCTTTAGCTAACGTTTTTTAGGCTTAAATACATTTTTTTCCTACGATTTATTGTTTTTTATTTTCATCCTTATAATATTTTTCTCATTGTGTTTATTTTATTTTTTTAAAGTATTTTAGATAATATTTTGTGTTTTAAGCAATAAAAAAAGCATTGCATAAAACACTTTAATAACAAAAAAATAAAATAAACACATTTTATAAGGACTAAAAAATATGAAAAATATTAAATTACAGAAAACATAAATATATTTAAATCTTTTTTAAAGTGTTATATAAAGTGATTTGAAAAAGGAAAACAAAATAAGTACTAAAACAAAATATAATTTTGTAAGGATAAAAAGAAGAAAAAAAATACTAAATTACTAAGATTAAAAGATATTTAAACCTTACAAATATTGTATTTGGTTTGCAGGGAGAAAGACAATAGCTGGCAGTGTCATTGGAGGAATTAAGGAGACGCAAGAAATGATTGATTTTGCAGCTAAACATGATGTAAAACCTGACATTGAGGTTATTCCTATAGATTATGTGAACACGGCATTGGAGCGCCTCCTCAAAGCAGATGTAAAATATCGATTTGTTATTGACATTGGGAACACACTAAAGCCAAGCTCTTAAATTTGCATCAATGAAAATTGGAGCTTAAAGTTTATTGTTTTGATTAAGCATAGTATATGTGTTGTTAAGTGAGTATTAATTTGATAAGAGGATTTACCTTGTTTATCGATTGACGTAGTTAATGCACATATATTAGATTTTGAGCCGTAATTAGTGAGCCATTGCCACAAGTTTATAATCATATATTGTGCTATTTTTATCTTCTTCTCATTTTATCTTTAATTCTTTATTTTTTTACTGGACAGAAAATAAGTCTCATATTAATTAGATACAAGACAAAGATAAAATATATAACCGAGAATAATTTTCATCCTTTGAATTAGTTCTTTTTATGTTAAATTAAATACAAATTCACAGTTTTTGAATTTGATGAGTTACTCGTATATGTATTGGTTTAATTTTTTTACACTCCAAACATGCATCTGTAGTGTATGAAGGCTTAGTTTTTATATATTTCTCATAAATAATTATTTAGTCCCTATAATAATAAGTTATTTTTGTTGAGCCTTTTAATTTTTTAATGTTGTTTTTGTTTTGGTGTCCTATAGTTTTATTTTTATTTTGATTCCTATTTCTTTTATCCGTTGAAAGATATTTAAGCCATGTTGATATATAGCTTGGGATCATTCAAAGTAATGTTTTTCTTATGTAACTAGCACTAGCACGAATTGTGTCTCTGCACGGGTGAATTAACTATTTTTGCACGTTTTATAAGTAAATATACATTTTTTATGGTCAATAAAGACATTATATAATAAGATGAAAACTTTGTAGCAAATACAATAAAAATTATATATTAGAAAACATGATACCATATAAAATAGGAATATATAAAATAGGAATAATTATCGATGAAGTTTAAATTTACTATATAGAGGACAAACTATTTGTGTATAATAATATGATATGATAAATTCTTTTAATATATGTGAATGGATCTGATACCATATAAAATAGGAATATATAAAATAGGAATAGTTATCGATGAAGTTTAAATTTACTATATAGAGGATAAACTATTTGTGTATAATAATATGATATGATAAATTCTTTTAATATATGTGAATGGATCAAAGTATTTGCTTAACTTAGAAAATAATTCAACATCAACATAACATGAATAGTATTTTTAATTCAAGTTAATTAGGTCGATGTAGAACCCAGTGATACGATGGAAAAAAAAGAGGGAAGGAAAAAAAGAAAATAAGACAAAGAAAAAAAATAAGATAAAAGAAAAGAAGGATGAAAGAATGAGGAAAAATGAAGAAGAAAAAAATTAAAAAGCTGAAACATAGAGATAATAATGAGTTTAATCATCCACCAAGTTTATAGATTTTTTTCATTCTGTCTTAAGACTCACATTTTGTCAATGTATATCTCACTTTATTAAGTCTTGTTTAATTACCTTTTTTCATATAAGTTTCGAGTTTACTTCTACCTCTCTTTATGATGAGCTAGTGGTAACAAACTTTTGTTTTTATGGGAGAATCTAGGGATCATCTCATTACTTGCCCAAACCACCTCAATTTATACTTCCTCATCTTTTCATTCATTGGTATTACTGCTACCTTTTGTCGAATATCTTTATTTCTTATCTTATCTTATCATCGTATAATCACACTTTCACCTTAAGATCTTTATTTTTGATATCCCTATTTTATACTCATATTGTCTATGTGTTGACCAACATTCAACTCTATATAACATTATAGGTCTTATAATTGTTTTATTCAACCAAAAATAAAATAATTAAAAGAATAAAAGATATTTTAATCTTATCGAAAATTGTAATTATTTATAACTAAAAAAATGATGAATATAAATAAGCATAATATGAAACAAGGCACACACATTTATGTTATTCCCCATTCCCACTCAACAAAATTAAAACAAAAAATAATTATAATATTAAAAGATATCTTAATATTATCTAAATTTATAATTATTCAACATCAAAAAATGTATAAATTATAATTGTGAATATGCATGACAAAGGACAAGACGAGGATGAATATGTTGTTCCTCGTCCTTGTCCATGATCTCATCTTATTCAATAAAAATAAAATAAAAAAATATTTTAATCTTATTCAAATTTGTAACTATTTAATACAAAAAATTACATAAATAATAATTATTACTAGACATGACAACAACATAGGATGAGATTATGAATAGATACATCATTTAAGATAGATAGATAATTCAAAAAAAAATCATCATTCAATTTTTATATCAAAAGAATAATAGAACAAAATAGATAGATATATTATATAATATTTAATATAAATAAAAGATTAATTAATATAAAAAGTGTTTGTAAATAAAAAAGTAAAAGAAAAAGAAATGAAAAAAGAAAGTGAGAGAGAAATAGAAGTAAATAAAAAAAAGGAAGAATTTTTTTAACCACCTGACACGTAATCAAACCTTTGTGATTAATAATAATAATTAATAGTAATAGAATAAATAGATAATAGAATCTTGGGGCAAATAAATTCATTCCTATTCGTATAATCGTATTAATGAAGTGATAAAGTGAAAACAGTGGGTAGGAAAGAAGCTAGCAAGCGTGAGAATTGAAGGACAGGCAGCAGAGAGCACGCTCATCACTCTTCACCCGTCACGTACGTTCTCCTGTACTGATTTTTCTAAAATTATAGTAAAACAGTTTGATAGATTTTTTTTATTAGTTATTATTGTGGAAAATTATCAGTATTTTGTATGATTTAAGATTTTAAAATTAATACATTATTTTAAATAGATTTAATTATTATTGTAGTTCCTGAATTTAAGGAGTGTATTTTTTTTTAATTCCTAAAATTTAAAAATACACTTTTAGTTATTAAATTTTCACAATTTTTTTAGTATCTGACATAATAAATTTATATTTTGTGACAACTTTCAAGCTACACCATTTTATCAAATAATGTCTAAACTACACCACTTTGTTAAATAATGTCTGAACTATACTACTTTTTAAATGAAGTGAGAAGTTGGGGCGAGAGAATTCGACTTCTCATTGTTAGTGTTTTTTTTTTAAAGTTAATATTTGAAAAAAAAATTGTTGTTGTTAACGGAAGTCGAGATTTAAGTGCCCGACTTTCATACATTAAATTTTAATTTTTTTAAATTATTATATTTTTAAAGAAATATTAAAAAATTAAAAAAATTATTGGTTTAAATTTTTTTAATAATATTAAAATTAATAAGTATTTAATGTTAAGATAAATAAAAAAATGATTAAAAAATAAAGTGGATATATATAATTATCATATCTCAGTTAAAACATTAAAAACATGAAAACAATAAAAAATAACAACAATTAGATAGATAAATATAATAATGGAAACATAATATATTAACAAGACATATAAATAATAGTAATTAGAGAGACAAATACAACAAATGAAACATTAAAAAATGATTAAATAACGAAACGTACAATAACAATTGAAACAGGTAGATGAGGAAACTAATTATAATTTGAAAGATATTGTGCAGCGGACATATCTTCTTTTAGTAGTTGGATTATTGGTTTGTTAAAAATAGCTAAAATTTTTATTGTACAAAAAAGCTTCCAATAATTAGATTCTGTTAACACCTTTAATTCGTCTCATCGTTTTTCAGTTCTATTATTTCATATTTAATTAATTTTTTTGAATATTTTGCATGGCTTGGTGTCGGAAGAACAATTGTCTGACTATCTGTGATTCGTGAATTCCACAAGGGGGAACCCCTAGGAGCGCAACTTGCTTGATTATATCCTTGAGTGTTTCGATGTTGCATCGGGAAGGAATTTGAAATCTTATTGGATTTGTTTTAGTAAAGGAGTAACCCAAAAAATTGTCTTGTCGTGGTATTTGTCACTTGCCGTTGTAATAAAACATTGCATCATGAGTAGGAGTGATGGTGGATCGAAGTAGGTTGAGTATACCATCAGGTGTTTTGCTGATGATACATAATAATTCTATAGGACCAACACACGGATATTTTTCATGGCACATTAATATTGTGCAAACATCATCATCTTTTTTCAGTTGCAGAGAATGAAAAAAATATTGTTGACCTACATCGATGGATGATTGTCGATAGTAGATTTCATACATATATTGGTCATTGGTTAGCTGGAAGGTGTTGTGGAAAATAAGGAACACTTACAATTAACCAAGAGGGGGGGTGAATTGGTTTATCTTGGAAAATTAAAATTTTCTTTGTACAAAAACAGAGTTTCAAAATCAGAGTTATAAATTTGCCTTTCAAAATGAATGTCTTTAAACAATAACAATCCAAGAATGATTATGCTGATAGGTTCAGTTCAGAGTTCACACACAAT
>PYAF01005081.1:929720-941672 GCA_007407185.1 Glycine tomentella | reverse complement strand
TACGTTATTTTATTTTAAATTAAAAATACTTTAGATATAAAATTTAAAATAATTAGTATTATAGATATCAACTCATTTTAGAAAGTAGTATAATCTTTTTTCACTCTTATTATTTAAAATCTATATTTTGGCAGAAAAATTTCGTCTCTAATGGACAAATATAATTATAGACATCATCTCACTTTAGAATAAGAAAAAATATTTTATTTTGTTTTCTATGAGTGGAAGAATAAATACACATGCTTTAACTGATTGGGGAATTAATGATAAAGACATTATGGTTATAAATTTATTTCTATTTTTTATTTAAAATAAAATAACGTAAGACTATTGTAATGAAGAGAGGATATAAAAAAAATTATTATCCGAAAAGCTTATAAATGTACCAACCGGTGGTAGAATTAATTTCAGAATAAGAAAAAAAAATCATTTTATTTTATATGCGTGCAATAATAAATACACATGCTTTAACTGTTTGGGAAATTAATGACAAAGATATTATGGTTATAAATTTATTTATTTATTTTTATTGAAAATAAAGTAACGTAGGACTATTTTAATGAAGAGACAATATATAAAGATTTTAAAAAATCACTTAGAAGCTTATAAATGTACCAACCGGTGGTATAATTAATTAGAAAAAAATGGTTGCATTTAATGTAAATTAAAGAGCACTAAAAATGAAATGATAAATTAATAATATAAAATAGGGAAATGTATTAGGGTTTAATTTTGTCTTTGATGCATGGTTGTGATATAGCACATGTTACTTTTTTACTTTTAGATAATACGATGTTCAATGGACATAAATATTCGATAGAAGAATGAATAACTTCTACTACACCATCATCTATTATTTTATGTGTAATGAATAACCTATTAAGTCATCGTGTAATTGTTATATACATAAAAAAAAGGCAGCCATTTAATTTTTTAAATGAAAAAATTATAAAGATAGTGGTAATAGTGATGGTTGTCAATCATAATTAGGTATATCAAATGGGTAAATTCAACCCCATCCTCTCTTGTCAAAAATCATGTTGGGTTGAAAATTTTAATTTAACCCAACTCAAGATGGATTGATGGATTGGGTTAAGTTGCCAATCCATTAAAAAAGAAAAATATTATAAAAGTTTTATAAATTCTCTTTGTCTTGATTTTCTCTAAATTTTATTATCAAATATAATTAAATATAAAATATTATAAAAACTAGTAAATCAAGAAGTTCATTAAGGTTATTTCCAATGGAAGATGTTTGATGAATTTTTAGGATAAAAAATTATTTTTTTTATTTTGTTTTGTTGTTGGAGCAAGTCAGGTTGGTATTGTGAGTTTCTTAAGTTTTGGTATGGATCTCTTATATAAACAACTCATCTCCAAAGTTTCTTAAGAATAAAAAATAATTTAATATGCTCTAAGATACTTAAAGTGACTATCTTTAGTTTTGGCTATTGGAAATGCCATAAATAGTTGATACTTAAGAAATGCTCATAAACTTTAAGTTAAGATATTTATTTGTTTTAAATTCTAATTACTACAAAAAATTACTTTCATGGGGCTTCACAATTTTAAACAATAAGAAACTAATCAAGTTATAATAAATTACTCATTAACTTTAAGGAGTGAACTTTAATTTAGTTTAAGAAAAAAAGGTCAACCAAACTCATCCCGCCATTTGATTGTATTGAGTTGGTGGGTTGTGCTAGTTATAGAATTGAATGTCTCAACTCAACTTAACCCATTTGGGCATGTTACAAGGGTTGACCTACCATGTCAAACTAGTTTTAACACCCACTAACCACAATAGCAATGATATTAATAGAAATGGTAATGGTGATAGTGGTATGATAAAAAAATGTGACAATATCAATGTAGTAGTGATGTTTGTAACATCCCAAAAAATTTAAATATGTTAATTAGAGATAAAAAAAGATATTACAAAAATATTGAAGAAGAATGACCATATTACCGTTTTTCTTGATGTAAGAATTACCATATTATCCTTGAAGTGAAAATTATAAAAATGTCCTTGAGGTAAAAATTACAAAATGCCCTTGAGGTAAAAATTACAAAATGCCCTTGAGAAAAAATTACAATAATGCCCTTAGATATTTTGGAGTAGAAATTACAATCATACCCTTGGAAAGAGTGACAAATTACCATAATACCTTTAAGGTTAAAATTACCAAAATACCCTTAGATATTTTGCCTTTGATATTTTGTGAAAACTTGAATAAATTACATAAATGCCCCTGGATGACAAATTACCAAATTACCCTTAGTAACAAATAAATATCACATAAAACTAGGAGTACCTAGACTAACCAAAAATTTATGATTAGATAAGCCAGAAGATAAGTTTCTAAATTTTACTACTTAATATAATAAATGCAAACCTCCGGTAAAAATGAAGGAAGATCACATGAGTATCTAAAGCTATCATGAGCTATAGTTTCAGACCATGTGAGGATATGATGAGGAAAATTATCACATGAGAAGCACCTGTGATGGTAATGATATACAAGAAGGATAGAATAGAAGCTAATGTATTCAAGGGGTAAGTTTAGAAGTGCTTAGAATATATTTAGTTGTGATTAGTTAAATTATGAAAAGAAGCCAATCTTTTCTGTGTAGGATGTGGGGTAAAGGCTTAAGATTTTAGATGAATGATACATTAGTAGCTATCGCCTTAATTGAAAAACACATGAAGTACAAGTAGTATAAATTAAAAGAAACAAAAACATAAACCAAAGCATGCTTATACGTACAAATTTAATTAGTTATGGAAGTGCAAATCATGTGTGTTTGCACGTGAACTTCCTAGAAATGGTATACATAATGTATTTATGCAGCCATCTAGCTCATCTAACAAGCACTCCACTTACACCTCAAGCCATTTATGAAGGGAATCTTAGCTTTTTGCTTAGTAAGCATGCATTTAATGCATAAGAATTTAAAATATCTTTAGGTCATGATTACTTGGTTACATTAGAACCAAACTAAGGCCTAATTAGATTACATCTTAACTAATATCTTTACATCCTAACTAAGCCTTCTACTATAAATACTCCCTTTGAAATGAAAATCTGTACATGCAAGGCTTCATTCAAAACTCACGGCCACTTGCTTATTTTCTCTCTTCACTTTTGTTTTCACTTTCTCTTCTCTTTTTCTCACACAAATTGAAGTGCATCCTTTCACCAAATTATATATCATTTCTTCATTCAAAATATTATATTAAAAGATATCAATTTTAATCCTCAAGCTCTTGAAGCATTTCAGCCAAATACTTTGGTAAGTATTATTGTTAAAATTCGTATGGTTTTAAGCTGAAATTTTGGATTATTTTTAGAATTTCATATCTCCCTCTATACTTAACCAAATGAGGTGTTTGATCACTCATTTTAAAGCTTAGTATGTCCTCTATTTTTTCCTAAAATATAGGATGAAACTGAGTAGTGAATCGTGCCCAGAATTTATTTGAACCCAAGCTGTCCGAAACTGTCCTTAACCCAAAACAACTACTGCCATCAGTTTTAAAAAATTTATTTCTCTCTCATTTCTTAGTAAAATAAGGTGTATGATATATGAAATTAAATATCTAGATGTTAAATATAACATATAAAAAATTTATCTAAAACTAGATTGTGTATTGCTTGCAGTCACGAAAACACTAAGAGATATCAGTGTAGAATTTTGGCAACCTTGGAATGTTGTTATTAAAATGTTATAGCTAGAATTTTAGAACTCCAATTGAGGCATGTAATACCTTTTTAGAAATCTTATGAAGTCTAGTTTAACATACTAAAGATTGAAATTTAATAACTTGTAGATTAGCACAAATTATAGGAAGAACCAAATCATATATGGTGAGAAATCTATACTAAATTATCTTCGATTTGGTATATCTTGAGCTCTGTATGGACCAAAGTACGAGAACTTGATAGATCCCCAAACAATGCTACAAGGAGCTATCAAAGGGATATAGATAGGTAAGGGGAGTTTATTATTTGGTTATAGTTTTGATATCATAGTTGGGGGTCAGAAAGCCCAATTATGGAGATACATGTATGTCCCTGTTGTGTGCTGATTTTCAAGAAATTTAAACTAATGGGATGCGATGAATTTGTAATTGATGAATAAAACTGTGAATGATGATGTTATTATTGTTGATTGAATTTTTGGCAAAAGTCTTAATTACAGAGGAGACTCTGTCCAAAATTTTATAATGTGTTCTCCTATTGAATTCTTTATTAAAAAAATTTAATGGGATATGAGTATGTTTTCTATATTGTAGTCCTCCTCTTTAATTTAGAATTTTCCTAAAATACCAGTCTCGTGGTAATATGAACTGTGAATGAATGAGATGATATTGATGATTATGATGATGATGTTGAAATGAGATAATGTTATTGGGTTGATGATGTTGATGACATTGAGATGACATGATTTTTGATTGAATGATGTATGGTGGTTGAGCCATACATGTGGTATGTTGTGATAAAAATTCTCCATGAGGTTGTATGTATTTGCTCATCGATGGTATTATTGATGAGAATGATGGATTGATGTGATCATACATATATTGATTCATGTTTTCGAGTCCAGTATGAGATTTGCGAAACAGAATCCGATACTACATCCAGTACGAGATGTAGAGATCAGGTGCAAAAACATGGAATATTTATGGTTTGCGTAAAACGATCGCAATGTTCTACATCTAGTACGAGATGTAGCTACATACAATACAACGTGTAGTAGCCATGTGCACCCTGGAAATTTCATTTATGCATTGTTGCATGAGACGATCACAGCGTGACATCCAGTGAGATGTGCCTACATACAGTACGATATGTAGAAGTCGATGTGCACATTGGAATTTCATGCATACATGTAGTTTGCATAATTATTTATTGTGTGGATTTTATTGGGATTTTTTTTATGGTTATCATTATTGGTTTCTTGCTAATAATTGTTGTTTGGTACTTGTTGATTTTGTATAATAAACTCACCCTTGCAATTTTGTATTGTGTGGTTGGTACCTGTGATGATCACGAACTTTCGTTCGTGGGAGCAGATGATCATTAGTAGGTGATGTTGGAGAAAGATTCTTTGATGGGAGCCGCCAAGCCAAAGTGACAACATTGGAATTTATTTTGGAAGAGAGTTGTGCTTTGTTATCAACTCTTTCTTAGTTGGTTTCTTGATTCTTTTTGGTCGGACATGTAATCACAAGCTTATATTCATATGTAAAAACTGAATTATGTTCTGACATGTGAATGATATGTATATGTATAATATATATATATATATATATATATATATATATATATGTATTTATTTACATATGTGTCCATTTTTTATGAATGTATTATCGCGAAAAATTTACTCTCATTTTCATAATCAAATTAATGGAGTTTTCATTTAAAAATTGAAATTACACGTTTATAATAGTGATATCGTAGCGACGAGGTGGGTCGTTACAATGTTAGTAATAATATTACCTCTTTTCATATTTTTTTTTTTATGTTTAAGGTTAATGTACAAGATTAAGCAATATTTAATGAAAGTAAATACTATCATGTTTGGACTAAAATAATCTTATTTAATACCTTAATCCTTTAATTCAATACTAGTACTGAGATATTAAATAAGGTATTTGAGGGGGGGAACATTAATTAGAATTTGAAATTTACTGACACAATTGTAAGTTAAATATACTTGAAATTAGCCTGTTGAACTAATTTTCTCTGCTTTGCGCAGGCAGGAAGACTCATAAGGATACTAATAAGGAAAGAGCAAGCAAATGGAAGGTTGTGATGAACTTATGTGTTGTTTATATTATGTAAGGTTCAATGAGTAGTATATGTTTAGAATATTTGACTATAATTTGTTTATATTAATGTATTTGATGCTTTTATTGTTAAGCAAATATCTTATAACTTGTGATCAAGTCAATTGTTTGTATTGTGTTATATATGTGGCTGTGGTGATGGTTTACAGTAGGAAAATGAATAAAAATGTAGGTCAAATTAAAAAGAATAATACTTTGCATCTAGTTGTCCAATAAAAGGTTCAGTTATAAGACAAAACCAATCTAAAAAGGGTTTTTTAGATTAGTTAATGAATTAACTAATGTAAAAGATTTTTACATCAGTTATAAGACAAAACCAACAAATGTTTTTTAAACCAATCTAGGCATTTCAGATCTATATTTAGATCAATTGTATAGGAACTGATCTTGAAAGGTAAATTTTTGAGATTAGTTAAAATTCGATTTAAAAGGTTGGATTTTCTACTTTTTACATTTCTTGCATAGACACTAGTCATACAACCGATGTAAAAAGTTTTTTTTTGTAATAGTGACATCATAACTACATATATAATTTTCCCAAAATTTATGATACTTAAGAAATACAATTTTCATAATTAATTGGCTTTGTTAGTAGAAAACAAATTTCACACTAGTAAATAAAACGTAATTATCAAATCGACTTTTAAATTTTTAAGAAACTTCCTAGGTGTTTTTCAGGGTCATTTGCACAACATATAGTCATTCACATAAAAACTATTTTTTCTTTCAAAAACACGTTGCAGGAAAAAAATAGAGAACACAACATTTATTCAAAATAAAATATAACAATGACTCATAAAATTATAAGTAAGATAAGAGACATCACTAATCATTTATCATTTATGGAAGAGTTTCATGGTTCCAGTTCTCAAAAATACATCACTGAGACAATTTATTAAGTCAAAATATCTCCCATGATAAATTAAAAAAATCACAAAAATAATTCCATTAAAAATAGTAAAAGTACTCAAAAAATTCCCAATTTTTTGTGAAGACCAAAGGCATAATTACACTTGGGAATGGTCCCACTTCTCAAATAAAGTGTATAAAAAAATTAAAAAAATATAAAAATAGTTACTACCATATGTTATCTACGATTTTCACAGTTAACACATAGAAAAATCACAAGCATCTCCAGGTAGAAAAGCAATTTGAACAAGATATGAACCCACAACAACTCTAGCACATCCACAATGAAGAAAAATTCAAGAAAACATCACAAAGGCTAAAGGCAACAGAGAAACCCCTCCATACCTTAGGTGGGTTAACTTAAATTGCAATAAATGGGTGTCGTTGGAAAGCCCTTGAATTCCTCTACACTATATCTTGAAATGTAAGGAAAAAAGCTTTCATCTTGAGGCTTGAATCTTAGAGAGAGAAAAATAATTTCTAGAGAGAGGTTGGAGAAAAGCTAGCACGCTCTTGGAGAGGGAGAGGGGAAATAAAAATAAAAAAGTTTCCCTTCCCCTTAATTAGGGTCCGCGCCAGCTTTCGTTGGGCTAGGGTTCCTCTATTTTTTGGCCTTGTAAAGCCTATATATGGTAGGGTTAGGTTTTGGTCCTTGGGTGTTTTTAGTCCCTTATGTGTTTTTAGTCCCCCCATCATCTCTATTAATTAACTTATGTTAATTTAACTAATCTACAACATGTGCCACTTTATTAAATATTTGTCTACTATTCATGTTAGACTTAACTCAATCTAATTAGACTTAAATTAAAAATTAATTTCCTTAATCATGTCTCTAGTTCATTAATTACTTAACTTTAATAATTAAACTATCACAAGAAATTACTAAATCAATTTAGTCATTATGGAACTAATTCTTCATTTATTTAAAAAGTTTGAGTTATTTACGTCAGAGTCATTAATAAGTTATTTTCCTTTTGTTGACCAAAGTTTGACTAATCTTTGACTTTGGTTGACCAAGGTCAAATTAAACTTAAACTTAGTTTGAATTAATTACTTTAATCATGATTAAGCTGTTATTAATCACTAATTACATTTAATCACACAAAACACATATTTATTATTTAATGCAAATAAATCATAATTAAATCATACAAGCATACGATTACCGAGTTGTAATTTTTAGGGAGTTACGTGTTTGTACACAATATATTAAAATAATTTTAACTTTACCAATTATCATCTAGTGGTATTCATTTTGTATTAATCATTAATTAATTCTTGAGCATTCCAATAATTTTCCCCATGTGAAGTTGGATTGTTCTCCATTAGGGTCATGGAAGTAGGAAACTTCACATCACTATCCTTCCTAGAGAGTGCTAATATCATTATGATATAAAGTCCTTGGACAAATGTTTGTCCCTTGTCGAGGCCAAAATATGGTTTTATTGCTAAAGAACTAGTAATATTGATTCTAAGGATGGTATCCCCTCATTTTGAAAGTTGGAATCAAACCTTGTTTGCTTTAGGAATTGTGTGCTCCTTGAGAAGATGCCCTTGATGACAAACTTTGGATCAAATCATTCATGTGTATTGTGATGAAGGATAGACATAACGACATTATGGAAGACTCAACCAGATTTGAATTGATGGATAGAATATTTTATGGTCACTTTTGACAAGAGAACAAGGACAAAGTTGTTGTCGGTGAACAATGGATGTTTTTTTACTATTATTTGGTTGTTAGCATTTGGAATCTACTTTTCTTTTATCTCTCCTTTGAAGCCAAGATTGAAATATGGTTTGAGTTCACTTTCTAAATTTAAATATATTTCACTATGATGAAAAATTCCTTCTTACATTACACTTTCTAAATGTAAATATGTATCTATATGATGAAAAATTTCCTTCTTGCATTAAGTTTTGTTATTGGTAAACCCATTAAAGTGGATGTTGAAACTCTTAAATATCATTATACGAATCGACTTATAGGATTGTCTTGAAATCAAGCAAATAGAACAAGAGGAACTTGATCCTAACCATGACCTATCGGTAAAACCAAAGTTATCAAGAAGTGTGATCCTAATCTCAACCTACCAATAGAACCAAAATTATACGAGAATGAACAACCTAACTACATGGAAAGAGGTTTATTCATCTCTTACTAAAATTCTCATTAATCCAAGCACAAGGGTCTACTCGAAGAAATGCAATGAAACACATATGGTGGTTCGTCGAGGAAATTACATAGAAGACATGGTTGAATTCAAATTTGAATTTGAATTTCAAAATTCAGATTTGACCATGAATTTGAGTTTTGCATTTGAATTTAATTTTGGATTAGATTTTGTATGTTTTTATCTTATCATTTATTCTAAATTTAAATTTAGGATTTGTCTTTTGATTTAACATGTGACTATAAAAGTTCTTAACACAAGAAGTAAAGGAAAGCTCTAACCATGGAGAAAACACTCAAATTCTTATTATTCACTTGTTATGATTTTCCATTACATTACTTCATATTTATAGGAAAGTTGAAAAACAAGTAATAGAAAACAAATCCTAATCAAATCATAATCTTATTTGAACTAAAGATAGGATAAAATAATAATAGAGGAAACAAATCTTAATAAGATATGATCCTTATTCTAAAAAGGAAATGCATCCAAAGATATGATAAAATCCTAATAGTGGAAACAAATCTTAATAAGATATGACCATTATTCTAATAAAGAAAATGCATCCAAATATAAGATAAAATCCTAATAGAGGAAACAAATCTTAATAAGATATGATCCTCGTCCTAACAAAGGAAACAAATACAAAGACAAGATAAAAACATATCCTAATCATATTAACTCTAAATCCTAATAATAAATGTCAAATATCTTATGACATCTTCAAATATCTTATGGTATCCTCAAATTTCTTATAATATCTTCAAGGATCTTAAATGCTAAAAATATCTTGAAATGTCTTCAAATATTATGCTTGTTGGATCTCTATCATTCCCTCCCCCTTCAAAAGGATTTGTCATTGAATCAAATCCGTCACATGAATCCAAACTCAATCTCCAGGATCAAAAATCATGATCATACAAGTCCAAATGATGTGTGCTATTCTCAAGTCTTAAGGACTTTGTAGCATTGCCTAAAAAAAGATCATGCAAATCACAAATATCATGCAAATCAAGATTATGTGAGTCTCAAGTATAATGCAAATTAAGATTTATAATTTCAAGATCCTATCCTTGTATATAGAAGAAATTAAGATGATATAATTTCAAAAAAGATCCACATAGATTAGATGATTGTTAGTGAACAAACAACCTAATCATAATCTAATTAATAAAAAAGGACCAAGAAAAAATAGTTGATAGCTCACGCCAATATTCAATTAGTGTACTATATAAAAGAACAATATATCATTTACTCAAGATGTGGCTATTATGGACATGCATGAAAGGGCAATCCTACATCCCCTCCCTTTCCTTCGAAGCTAGATGAGGCAGAAAGTATGAAATATCTAGTGCTTCCACCAATGCTACATCTAAGAATGACAAAATTATTGTTACAGATCCCATCCTTGTGTCAGGAACTAATTAAGGTACCACAATTACAAAAGAGATCGATGAAAATCGGATGGTTGTTAATAGAGAGATGGACAAATCATAGTGTAACTATTAAAAAAAAGGACAACCGAAAAGAGTCGTTAGCTCATGCAAATAAATTCCAATATTTAATAAAGTATACAAGGGACTTTATATAATTTACACATGATGTGGCTAATATGGTTATGTATCCAAGGACTGTTCTACATCATCTCTCTTTTTCTTCAAAGCTAGATGTGGTAGAAAACTCAAGTAACTCTCAGAGTCGCCAATGCTACAAGTGAGAATGGCAAAAATATTGTTCTAGATGCTATCCTTATGTCAAGAAGCAGATAAGGTGCAATAATTTAATGTAGCCAAATCATAGTGCAATTAATAAAAAAAGGAAACAACAAAAAGGAATTGATAACTCACACAAATAAATTCTATTATTTTATGTGGTATACAAGGGACTTTATATCATTTACTCAGGATGTGACTGTTATGGAAATGTATCCAAGGACTGTCCTACTTCACTTCCCTTCCTTCGAAGCTAGAAGAGGTAGAAAAGTATAAAATAATTGGTGTATCCGCCAATGCTACAAGTGAGAACTGCAACATTATTGTTCAGAATCTTATCCTTGCTTAAGGGAATAAATTAAAGTTTTATAACATTGAAAACTAATCCATGGAGATTGGATGATTGTCAATAGAAAAAATGGCCAAATCACTATGTAATTGATAAAAAAAAGTTGGACAATCAAAAGGAGTCAATAGTTCATGCAAATAAATTCCCATATTTAATGTAGTACAGGAGGGACTTGACATAATTTATTCAAGATGTGGTTTTTATGGACATGTGTCTAAGGGATGTCATACATCACCTCCCCTTCTTTTAGAACTAGATGAGGTAAAAAAAATGTCTATAATAATTGGTGGAGCCACCAAAGCAACAAGTGAGAATGGTGAAAATAGAGTTCTTGATCCTATCCTTTTGTCTGGTAGCAATTAAGGTTCTATAATTTCGAAAAACAAATTGATAGAGATTGGATGGTTATTAGTATAAAACTGGCTAAATCATAGTGTAATTAACAAGAAAAAAGGGACAACCTAAAGGAGCTGATAGCTCATGCAAATAAATTCCAATATTTAATTTAATATACGAGGGACTTTATATCATTTCCTCCAGATTTGGCTATTGTGAACATGTATCTAAGGACTATCCTACATCACCTCCTTTTCCTTCAGAGCTAGACACAAGGTACAAAAGTCTAAAATAATTGGTGGAGCCACCAATTCTACAGATGAGAATGACAATTATTTTGCAAGATCTTATCCTTGTGCCAGGAAGCATTTAAGGTGCTATAACTTTGAAAAAAAATCCATGGACATTGGATGATTATTTGATGGACTCCTAAACTGATTCAAGTCCTGTTTGCCCCGATCTTCCTTGCAATGGAATCAATTCTTCAATTGGAAGGAAAACAGAGTATGAATGCTCTGTTTTGAAGATAGCTTTTTAGGTTTTGTGATTTAAGAAATGGATCAATGGAAAAGGATTAGAAACGGATTTGGATTGACACCATGGAATAGGAATTCCAAT
>PYAF01005081.1:895876-910874 GCA_007407185.1 Glycine tomentella | reverse complement strand
AAAGGATATTTTGCAATAGTGGAACTCCTCTCTAGTTTTGAGTGGAAGAACTGGATGTAGCCTCATAGAGTTTGAGGTGAACCAGTATAAAATTTGTGTGTTCTTTAATTTTCTCAGCTTTGCATACTTATTACTTTGTTTGTGAATCATATTCAAAGCACAGTTTGAAATACTCTGTTTTATGCATTCTTGAAAAAGGAGAGTTTGATTGAATATTGATTTCTGGTATCAAAAGAAGTTTTTAATGTGATAAAGATCCGTGGGTAACTCTGATTTAAATTTTTAATTGGGCAAGGTTCAACTAATTCATCCCCCCTCTTGGTTGTTTTGAAGTGTTCCTTTGTTTTACATACTAAACTGAGTAGAGATAGCTTGTTGCATGGTGCGTTTGAACTCTTCATTCTCATCCCTTTGCTTCTCAATAAAGTTGTCCATTGCTAGTCTAATCATCTCTTTGACTTTAGTTTTAGTCACTACTTCTAGAGGAGCAAAACTTGATTAGAGTGGGTCCAGAGGTAGTGGTGTGGATAATGACAACAGTTGTGTCCTTGGATGTGGCTGCATTTGAGGTTGGTTTTGGAGCCTCATCAGCCTTATCTGTGGGCTTCTCACTAGTAGGAGTTGGAGTGGACTCAACCATTTTCGGTACTTCAATAGTCATAGCAACTGGTTTGGACACCTACTTGCCTAGTCTAGTCTTTTCTACCTCTACTTCAAACTTTCTCTTAGCAACAACTTGTCATCTGGCTTATGCATAAACTTTATGCTTAGCTTCCAGTTCTAGTTTGACTTTCTAAGTTGCTTCATACTTGGCCCTGTCAACTTGTTTTTATCTATGAAGGTGTTGGGCGCAAGCTTTTAGTTTCTCCATACTCATCTTCTTGAAGTCGAAGACGCGATGATAAAAGATAATGGACAAGTTCTTCAACCGCTCAAGGAAGTAATTCTCAGGGTTCTTCACAAAACAAGTGATTGCATCATTAAAGTGGTATACTTTGGTTGGACACAATACTTGAATGTAATCCTTTTATTTTGAAGCAAACACGTGCTTAGAGTTGGAGGGGCTTGCACCCTTGGTGTCATGCCATACAGTCTGATTCCATGAGGTCATCATCAATATCATGCTCTCTAATGAGCTTTTGATCCAGGAGTAGAGGCTTCCAGTCTTGTGGGTGGTTGACCCACTGAATCTTCTGACCTATGCCTGCATTTCTTCATTGAAGTAGAGCTTAAAGCCATTCTTCTTCCCCTCATCATAGATGGGTGGCCTTGGACAGGTTCTATCAAGCACCATCTTGATGTCAGTGCATTTATTGATGTAGAGTCCAGAGGGATAAACAATGGTCTGGTCAGGTATCTACATCTACTTCAAGATGCCTCTTATCATCTCAAGTCATATTTAGAAGATCTTAGGCATACAGGGTTGGAAGGAATGAATCTAGTGCGAGGATTCCAATTTTCCACCTCCTTGGACCATTAGGTTTGAGGAACGGGATTCTCCATGGAGGGGTCCATGCGGATGGCTATTGCAAGCAAAGTGAATTTTGGAGTCTTAGCAAAAGGATCACTGGAAGTGATAGCTTCCTTATGGTTTTACTCTGCTGGCATAGGGGATGGACGAGTGGTTCTTGTGGTGCCATTGGGCATCCAATGAGGACCCATCTTGACCAGGTTGGGATATACTGGTCTTGTCCATGAGGGGTACACTATGGCACCTAGAGGTAGAGCCTTATAAGTAGCTGATGGAGTATGGACATGATCATACTTCATTTGTTGAGGTGGAGTTTCTACCTCATTCTATTTTAGCATGGGTTCTAGATGTTAGCGTGGACTATGCCACTCTTCTTGTAGTAGTTCTGTTGATTTTTTTTTGTAAATAAAGCAACAAGAAACTTGTTGCGAGCAATCTCCTTTTCTGTTTGTTGTACACATGGTCTCTAGTTTCGCTTCCATATGGATCCAAGTATTGGAAACTTGGATGTGTTGATTGGAGAGAGAGCCTTATTGGGCTGCACTGGTGGTGGATTAGATGGTTGTGGAATGGGAGTTGGAGTTGCCTCACAGTCAGATGAACTAGATCCATTGGAGGATGGTATCCTGATGGGTTCCTTAAGAGTTATGGACTTGCGTTGAGCTCGTGTCTTCCTATTCTTTGCAAAAGACTAGGAGATGATTGAATAATCAAGCTTTTGCTTTGTCTGGACAACAGGTACTTCTTGCTCTACTTTGCATTTTGTTAGGATTATTAGAGGGCCTTCGTCGTCTGTTTAACTCAAATCCCTCAACTTTTGAGCCACAAAGGCTTGCACATAGATATATATTTGACTCCTCCTAAAAGAGTGGTATGTGGATGAGTCTTTTGAGACTGGATAGGTCTATACTCTTCATGCTTTTTCTTCATTTGTTGCTCCTTTGTGATAATCTCTTCTTCCTCCTCTTGTTGTTGGGCTTGATTCCTGGTCTTGACCATACCCTTCTACTCCCTCAGAATCCTTTGTACCTCTTTAGCAAGGCCAAAGGTTTCTAGAGCCTTGTCTTCAACATCAACATTCTTGGCTAGCTTCTTCTGCCTTTTCTGTTGGATGTCATCTTGGTTTACTAGAGGAATAGGATTTTTCCTCTTGATGTCTACCTTCATTGCTTTTAGGTTAACAACACTAAAGTGTAGTTGTTTGGTGATGAAAGTACCTTTACTAATGATGGACGGTTTTGAGTTCTCGTCCATTCTCTCGAAGACGTTAAAGAACTGGTATTCCCATAGGAATTTGTTGATGAGGTGGCATAGTAGATGTCACCCACTCCTTCCTGAGTCTTCATGTTTCTCAGAATGTTGATGTATATAGTGTGTGGAAGGTCAAAAGGGATCTCGTCAATAAGATGGAAGAACAAAAATTTGTGTAGGTTAGACATAAAGTCTTTTGAGCCTACTTGGTGCATGAAGCTCTTCTGAGTGATGTTGGACCAGACCTTGGCCATATCACATATAAGTTTATATTGAACCTTCTTCTTCCTATTTGTCTCCTTGATATTTTCCTATAGAGAGATTTTGGAACATGACTATCATATGGCTTCTCCCAGTCATCTTTGTATGTGCTTCCTTCCCTTATGCACCTTGTGACTTGTGCAATGGACTCCATGGACAACACCACCTCTTTTCCAAGAACCTTGGACACAATGGTCTTCTAGTCCTTGAGTTGAGCATTCCTCCAGAACATCCTGATGAGTTCTGGGTATATCAATTGTGGATCATTGAAGTAACCACGGATGCCACAGAGCAGTAAAGTGTGTTGTATGCTGAGACCAAGTCCTTCCAACATTTTAATGTTGAAGAAGTGTTAATGTTAACGGTGGGTTCTCTTTCAGTGTGGATGGTAGTGGTGTCTGTGGTGATGATGGTCGTGGCAAGAGCAGTGTTTTCACTAGAGTTTGTCATTGTGAGTAGAAAGAAAGATTAGGGTTCTGTGAGGTTTTTGTGTGAGAAATCTTGCAAAGATAGTGAAGATAGATCATTGCCTTGATATTAAGGAGTTTATAAAGGAATGTGTGCAGTTTCTCTAGGCTTTTAAAAGGTAATTAAGAGACCCATAACTCAAGGATAGCTCAGCAGTCAAAACGCAACATTTTGATAAGGTGTAGAGTTTTCAATATATCCCTCATCAACTCACAGTCATCTAATCATGTATGTATGTATGTATGGTCATTGGACGATGTGTTCTTTGGATGCAGAGTGTAACTTGTCAGATATTTAGACATTAATCACTCCTTTACTAAGGCCATTCCACGTTGATCCCTTAACAAAATTAGTTTTTCTTCAATAAAAGGTTTTGTAAAAATGTTAGCAAGCTGGCCATCAGTGGGTACAAACTGTAGTTCCATTGTTCCCTTCTGAACATGGTCTCTTAGAAAAATATGCTTAATTGCTATACACTTGGCTAAATGTAGAGTAGGGTTTTTAGAGATACTTATTGCATCTTTATTATCACAATAGACAAGGATGTTTCTTTCAAATATATTATAGTCTTCCAATTGATTCTTTATCCATATCAGCTGAGCACAGTAGCTTGCTGCTGATATATATTCTGCTTATGCAGCGGATAGTAGTTCTACTGATCCTTGCTTTTTGCTGATCTAAGTGACAGCTTCCACTAGTGTTTGTTCTTTTAAGTTTTCCACCAACATAGTCAGCATCACAGTAACTGATCAACCTAAATTCCTTAGTATGCTTAAAGTAAATACCAAGATTAGGAGTTGCAATTAAATATCTAAATATTCTTTTGACAACGATTAAGTGAACTTCTCTTGGGTCTTGTTGGAATCTAGCACATAGTCCAACACTAAACAATATGTTAGGTCTGGATGCGGTTATATATAGCAAGGATCCAATTATTGCTCTGTATTGTGAGTTGTCCACTTTGTGGATTCCTCGCCTAGTCCAAGACATGTTTTTGGATGAATATGAGTCTTCATTTCTTTTGCATCTTCTAACATAAACTTCTTGAGAAGTTCCTTGACATACTTGATTTGATGGATGTAGATTCTAGTGTTGGTCTATTTTATTTGTACTCCTAAAACTTCATCTCTCCCATCATACTCATTTTGAATTCAGCTTGCATTAGCTTAGAAAAATCCTCATGGAGAAGTTCATTAATGGCACCAAATATGATGTCATCCATATAAATTTGAACTAATATAAATTAGGAGACATAGTTCTTGCGGAACAAAGTTGTATCCTCTTTTCCTCTTTCAAAGCCATTGTTTAAAATAAATGAGCTAAGATGTTCATACCAAGCTCTAAGAGCTTGCTTAAGTCCATACAATGCTTTATTAAGTTTAAAAAATAGTGTGGAAAAGTGTTATTTTCAAACTCAAAGGGTTGTTCCACATAGACTTCTTTTTGTATCAGTCCATTAAGGAATGCGCTTTTTACATCCATCTAATATAGTTTCATTCTTGAATGAGCTACAAATGAGAGTAAAATATGTATTGCCTCTAGACGAGCAACAAGGTTTATGTATAGTCTATACCTTCCTGTTATGAGTAACCTTTGGCAACCATTTTTGCCTTGTTTCTCACAAACTTACCTGCCTCGTCCAGCTTGTTTCTAAACACCTACTTAGCACCCACTGCTTTATCTCCTTGTGGTAGTTCTACAAGCTTCCAGATGTCATTTTTCTAGAATTTTTCAACTTCCTTTTGCATGGCTTATACCTAATTCTCATCTTCCATTGCATCACCAATATGCTTGGGTTCCATTTCTGAAATGAGAGTTGTGTAACCCTGTTGCTGAGAGATCCTCTTCTTTGGACTTTAGTTGAGGGATATCCAATGATTTGACTCTCTAGATGGTTATTCCTTATAATTCATCCAATTGGTTCTCTTGCTTCTTGTGGTTGTCCTGTTACTTGATCGAACACGTATGCTCCTGTAGATTGTTCTACCAGTGTCCCAATGCCTTTGTCCAGTCTTATATCTACAAAAGATTCATTAAGCTTGGATATTTTTGTACTAGGCTTTGTGTCATTAAATCTTACATGAATAGCTTCTTCCACAACTAAGGTTCTAGAATTGTAAACTTTGTATGCTTTGGATGTTTCAGAGTACCCAAATAATGTTCCATTAGCACACTTGCAATCAAAATTTCCCAAGTTATCTTTAATGTTAAGAATGAAACATTGGCATTCAAAAGGATGGAAATAAGAAATATTAGGTTTTCATCTTTCCCATAGTTCATAAGGAGTCCTTTTTAGAATGGGTCTTAAAATTTTGTTCTATAAATAACAGGCAGTATTCACTGCTTCAGCCCATAAGTGTTTAGGTGTAGAGTTGTCGTTGAGCATGATTTTGGTCATTTCTTGTAATGATCTATTATTTCTTTCAATCATACCATTTTATTGTGGTGTTTTAGCAGTAGAGAATTTATGAAGAATTCCATTTTATTCACAGAATAGATGAAAGCTCTCATTTTCAAAACTCTATACGATGATCACTTCTGATTGAAGTAATGCATACTCCCTTTTCACTTTAAATCCTTTTACAAAATTTAAAGAAGATGTCATACGACTCATTCTTATGAGTAAGGAACATAACCCATGTCCATCTTGAGTAGTTGTCCACTACTTCCAGACCATATGAGGTTGTTCTAGTTGGACCAAACAAATCAATATGTAACAGTTCAAGTGGTCTTGAGATGAAAACAAAGTTTTTGCTTGAAAAAGAGGTTTTAATTTGTTTCCCCTTCTGACATGCTTCATAAAGTAAATTATCTTTATATGGAATTCTTGGTAAGCCTTTGACAAGGTTATATCATTGCAGTTTTGAGATTAACCTCAAGCTTAAATGTCCTAGTTTCTTGTGCCATACCCAGTGATTTCCTTTGATGGATATTAGACATGTTACATTTGGATTTGATAGTTCACTAAGATTAATCTTATAAATATTACCTTTCCTCTTACTAATGAAAAGTTGGGTCCCATTTTTGTGTTGGATGACACACTCTTCTATGCTAAAGGAAACATCAAGTCCATTGTCACATAATTGACTTATGCTAAGTAGATTGTGTTTAAGTCATTTAAAAAAAGTACTTTATCAATGGGAGGGTAAGGATTAATATTTATATTTCTTACTCCTACTATCTTCCCTTTCTGATTTCCCCCGAAAATGATTATTCCACCATGCATGGGAGTCAGACAATTGCACATACACTTTTCTCCTATCATGTGACATGAGCAACCACTATCCAAGTACCATGATTGGTGTGTCCTTATTGTGGTTGAATATATATATTCATCTGATTTTGAGTCTGATCCTTCTGATGCAGTGTCTGCCATCTGACAGAGGTTGGCTTCTTCTTCTTTTTCTTTTGTTTCTTTATCGAACAATGTTTGTCCAGTTCTTCCCATGTGCTATCAGTACTTTTTTATCCTTTGGTTTGAATTACTTTTTCTTGTAAGTTGATTTATCAAGATCTAGACATTCTGACTTGAAATGTCTTGGTTTCTTTCACTCATAGCATATGATGGAGCTTTTCTCTTTGTCCTTTCTTTCTCTATATCATTTCTTGGATCCATTCCAGTATGGTCCACTCCTTTTCTTCCACATGTTCCTTATATTCCTCAAGGTAAAGGTTAACTAATCATCTTCGTCTGAGCCTTCATCATCTTCGTTTGAGCCTTCATCAGTGGACTCATCGTCATAAGGTGTATCAATGTTGATAGCTTTATATGTGGTTCTTGACATAGGTCTAGATGAAGATTCGTTACAAATAAAGGATGTTTTTTCTTTTTATGCAATTAGAGCCAATGATGTCCCATCTTTGAATCCTTCACCTTGTTGAAGTTTCTGCTCATGAACCTTCAAGGTTCCAATCAACTTTACAATGGACATGGAGTCTAGGTTCTTCACAGTTTTCAAGGTTGTTACCTGTGGTCTCCATTTTCTAGATACACTTCTTAGAATTTTGTCAATATTATCATAGTCATCAAAAGTATTGTTAAGACAACGTAATTCATTTAAAATAATTTGGAAATGTCCAAACATGACTTGTATATCTTCACCATCTTCCATAGTGAAGAATTCATACTTACGTGTCAACAAATTGAGCTTATTGCATTTTACCTGTAACGATCCTTCATACGTCAAAGCTAATGTGTCACACATTTGTTTTTCACTTCTATAGTTGTGAACCTTTGTATATTCTTCCTCAGAAAGGGAGCACGACAAAGTGTTTCGAGCTTTAGAGTTCATTAATCATCTGTTCAAAAGGTTCTGGGAACTTCATTCAGTTGATCGTCTAGTGGAGTATAGTTGTCATGTTCTACAACATCCTAGAGGTCTATATGAATGGACTCGAAATGGGTTAGCATATGTTCCTTCTAGTAGTCGTATTTGAAGCCCTTGAAAAGTGGTGGCTTGTTTGTGGAGTATCCTTCTTCCATACCTATTTGACTTTAGGATATTTCCTATATATTTGTAAAAATACTCAACCTGAGAGGTCGAGCTTTGATGCTAACTGAAATACAATAAATAACACTAGAAAAGGGGTTGAATAATGTGTTAGTTAAAATATCAAATCTTTTTAAAATGGAAGATGTTTACAATAAGCAAGTTTATAAAAAAACCCTCATTCAGTGACTAAAAGTGGATTGACGTCCAATGATATATAAAACTTATTTTTCAGTGAAAACCTTGTGTGTATAATGTCTCAATAATGGACTTTGAAATACTTTGACAAGCTAAAAAAGAGCAATAAAATATTTCATTTTATACTTGTTCACTCAACCCGAACTACATTCAGTTCTCTATACCAACCAATAAAAGGTTCCACTAATCAAGCTTGATTACAACAAATATTATTTTCTACCACTTCTTCCTCCTGAAGAATATCCAAGTATTGTTTTGTCACTAAGGCACTCTTCGCTTTCGCAAACAAATGTTTGATATAGAATAAGAGATTTTTTACAACACTCAACGAGTGAATTTACAATGAAGGTCTAATCTCTCACAAGTGTTAGATACAGGGGGAGCATGAAGGTGGATCAAGATATATGCTAAAGATGCATGAGTGTTTTAGCTTTGTACATGCCATTCAATTGAAGGCATTTGTAAATTGCTTGATGTAGGAGAGAATCATCCTATGATCCTTTGCATTGCATAAACATTCATTGACTTGCTTTCATGATTTTACAAAAGCACATGATTTGTGAAAAGGTTTAAGATTTCATGATTGCATCAAAGTAAATTGCTCATGGTTTTAAGTTTTTGGAAAATCTATTTTTTAATGTATTAATCGATTACCAACATTAAGTAATTGATTACCAGTATTAAGTAATCGATTACTCAGTATAACATAGAATATGACTTGACTGTGTTAATCGATTATCATTTATCAGTAATCGATTACTTAGTTCATTTATGGAATAATGAATCTATGTAGTAATCGGTTACAGGTCAAAATAATCAATTACTTTGTTCATATAACCTTTCCATAAATCTGAAGAACATTTTAATCGATTAAATTTGTTTTCAATCGATTACAAATAAAGTTTTAATCGATTACTTAGGTGATTTAATCGATTACATTCAGTTACAACTATTTTTTATAAATAGTTGATGGGTTTTCTAAAACTAATACACATTAACTCTACAAAATTTTCAAAGTTTTCATAAGCCTTCTGAAAGTGGAAAAGGATATTTTGAGTTCTAAATTTCTTGTTCCACATATTCAAATCTTCATGGTGTATTGAAAGATTTCTTGGGCAAGATTTGAAAGAAGCTTTTGGAGAGGAAGTTCTGAAATTGTTTTTCATTCTCAACTCTGATTAGTAAACCATATTCATTCATAATCATTGGATCATCAGGTTGTATCTCTTTATTAGCTTTGCTTGTAATTTTTTTTTTGTATTTTTGGTTGTTTGTAACTTTTACAAAGGGTTCTTGAAGCTTTTTCTAGAGTGGGTTTCTCTAGAGGCAAATGAAAATAATAGGAATACACACAATAACCAAGAGAGGGTGAATTGGTTTAAACTTGACCTTTTTAAAATCTTTAGAAAATCATAGTAAATGGATCTTAATCACTATTAAACCAAGAATGTTTCTAATCAATCAAATCACTCAGCCCAAGAAAACAATTGCAAAAACTTAACTTGTTGATTAATAAAAAAATTCACCAAGAACCACGAATCTAGATAGCTAGAAGAGATTAAAGAATAGAGATCAACACAAGAATTTATACTGGTTCACTTTTCAAGAGAAGCTACATCCAGTTCTTCTAATCAGCACTAGATTAGAGTTTCACTATTCACAAATTTCAGTTCTTACAAGTTTTACAACAATCACCTTTTATCAAACCTAGATAAAGAACAGAAATCTAAAACACTATTAGAATCCTAGTGATCAAGACATAGAGAATCCTTCTTTATTATTTCCCTCTAGAGAAACGCACTCTAGAAAAGCTTCAAGAATCCTTTGTAATAGTTACAGATAACCAAAAATTCAGAAACAAATTTACAACAAGAGTTAATGGAGAAAGACAACCTGATGATCCAATGAATATGATTTACCAATCAAAGTTGAAATGAAAAACAAGTTTCAGAACTTTCTATCCAAAAGCTTCTTTATAATCTTCTCCAAGAAATCTTTCAATACACCATGAAGATTTAAAAGTGTGGGACAAGAACTTTAGAACTCAGAAGATCCTTTCTTAATTTCAGAAGGCTTATGAAAACTTTGAAAATTTTGTAGTGAAATGTTGTATCTTTCAGAAAAACTCACAAGCTATTTATAACCAACTTCTGTAACCCAATGTAATCGATTAATTTAACTCATGTAATTGATTAAACTTCCATATAATCAATAAAGTGTTCTTAGCACAATCTGGAAAAGTTTTACGTACAATGTAATCGATTAAAACGAACTCTAATCGATAAAACCATTCATGCTTAGTTTTGAACAAGCTTATGTAATCGATTAAACTTCCATATAATTGATTAAAGTGTTCTTAGCACAATCTAGAAAAGTTTTATGAACAATGTAATCGATTAAAACGAACTATAATCGATTAAACTAGTCATGCTTAGTTTTGAAACAAGCCTATGTAATCGATTACGATTGAGTGATAATCGATTAAGGCAGTCATGCATGTTTTGTGTTTTGTGTTGTGTAATCGATTACGATATGTTTGTAATCAATTAAAGTGTTCATCATGGTTTTGTAATAGATTACACAAGTTGGTAATCGATTAAAGCAGTCACATTTTCTTTGTCCAAAAACTTAACCATGAGAAATAAATTTCATTATGGGAACATGAAAACCTTCATGCTTTAATAAAATCATGTATGCATGTTAATGATTATGTTTAAGTAATGCAAGGATCATAATATTAGCCTCTTAACCATTTAACAAATTACAAATGCCTTGGCATGTGAAAATCTAAAATCTTTCTTCTAAGGCACAGGCTTCATCCTTTACTTGATCATCTTCCAGCTCCCCCTATATCTAACAGGAAAGAGTAGAGAAGAGGTCTTTATGTCTTGATCACTAGGAGTCCAATAGGGTTTTAGATTTCTGTTCTTTACCTAGGTTTGATAAAGGGTGATCGTTGTAAAGCTTGTAAGAACTGGATTTTGTGAATAGTGGAACTTAATTTTGATTAGAAGAACTGGATGTAGCTTCTCTTGTTGAGAGGTGAACCAGTATAAGTTCTTATGTTGATCTCTATTTTTAATCTCTTCTTGCTATCTTGATCTGTGATTCTTGGTGAATTCTTTATTACTCAACAAGTTAAGTTTTTGTAATTGTTTTCTTGGGCTGAGTGGTTTGATTAATTATAGCATTCTTTGTTTAATTGTGATAAAGATCCTTTAACTCTAATTTTGAAATATTTAAAAAAGACCAAGTTTAAACAAATTCACCCCCCCTCTTGGTTATTGTGTGTATTCACATTGTTTTCAATGGGTACCAGAGTAGGTTCTTGAGTGTTATTCAAGATGACTATCTTTCTTTAAAAGAAAATGAATACCACTCAAATTACCTTCAAGGAGGGTGCCTCCCTCAATCGTCCTCTGATGTTTGAAGGTAAGCGTTTCAGTTTTTGGAAAAACATAATGCAGATTTTCATTCAATCAAATGACCCAGGTGCTTGGAATGCAATAGAAAAGGGTCCTTTGGTTCCTATGAAAACTATCAGTAATAATATGATTCCCAAAGAATGGGATGAGATGACAGATGTTGAAAAGAGAGTTGTTCAATATGATTTTAAAGCTAAGAACATGATTACTTCTACACTTTCATTTGATGAATTCTTTAGAACTGTTACGTATAAAAGTGCAAATGAGATGCGGGAGATGTTGGAAGTCACTCATGAAGGGACTGATGAAGTCAGAAGATCAAGAAAGCATGTCTTTATTCATGAGTATGAAATGTTCAAGATGAACACCAAAGAAAACATATCTAGCTCCAAACAAGATTCACTCACATTGTGAACCATCTTTTGGGTCTTGGGAAGATATTTAATACCGAAGAGTTAAACATCAAAATCTTGAAGTGTCTAACAAGACCATGGCAATCAAAAGTTACAGCAATTAAGAAATCAAAAGATCTATCCAAGATGTCCATGGCTGCATTATTTGGTAAGCTTCTTGAGTATGAATTAGAAATGTCTCAACTAACACATGCTGAAGATGCATATAAGAAACACAAAAGCATAGCCTTGAAAGCTGCATCCTCTACTGTAGAAAAAGAAAAAGACTCAAGTTGAAGATGAAGATGATGAAAACTTGAACCTAATAGTCAAAAGATTTAGCAAGTTTATGAAGAACAAAAAGAACAAGAAGTTATCAAAGTTCAACAAAAGAAATGACAACAACAACAACAACAAAAACAACAACACAAACTTCACCTGCTTTGAATGTGGTAAGCCTGGCCACATTAAATCTGAATGTTCTATATTATTGATAAAAAAATTAGGTGAAAAGAAGGCAAAGAAAGTCTACATAGCATGGGACAATGACTCAACAACTTTTGAATCATCAAGTGAGAATGAAGAAGGTAATGTATGTCTCACTTCTACAATAAGTGAAGATGATGAATTCTCAAGTGATGAAACAGATGTAAATCCTAAATTTGATCAAATGGTTGATGCTTTCCATGAGATGCATGAAGAAGCTCAAAAGATTGCACAATCCAACAATAGGCTGAAAGGTAATCCTAGATGGCATGTCACCAAACTTGCAGAAATGCAAACTGAACTTTGTAACTTGAAAAAAGAAAATTAAAAATTTGTTTCAAGCTACAAAGCTAATGGATGTATGTGTGCCTCTTCTTCATCAAATGTAGACAAATGTAAAGTTTTACAAAAAGAGTTTGATGATTACAAAAAGAGTCAAGGTGAAAAACACATGTTATTGCTTTCTGAAAATTCTTACTTAGTTGATCTATTGAAAAGACTCTATAGAGGAAAATGTAGTCTCGATCAAATGCTAAGTGTTCAAAAATATGCTGGATATACTTTTGGTTTGGGATACAAACACCAAGCAAAACCTTTTGGAAAAATCAAGTTTGTACCACCAAAATAGAAGAATCAAAGAGCTATTTCAAAAACAAAATATAATCAAAAAACAAATATCATGTTGGCCACATAGACACATCTTAATATAAGGGCAAGAGGATGATGAAGAAGAAATATCATTACGCGGCTCTCTAACTCTGTCGGGATCTATAAAAAAATTTGCTATGATACAAGGATATCAATGATAGTGTAGCAAGATATCTTGCTTTGATAATATCTTCAGACTAACTCCATTTTGATAATTTATTTCCAATTTTGCACTAATTTTTTTAAAAATCAAAGTTGCAGCTAGCCAAACCTCAAAATAGGACAAAGCATTCCAAATATATTGGTACCCCCTTGCCTATCAATCATCGACCAACAAACTACTATAGTATTATTAAAAAAGAAAAAAGAAAAGAGAATTCATGGGGGGTCACGGGGAGACTAGACCTAAACTCGTGAAAACAGTTAACAAAAGCACAGTGAAGGAATTTTACATCTGTTGCGGAAAAAAATAAAGCCTAATAAACGAAGGAATAGACTCCCACCAAGTGATATCTATTCTATGGTCAAGTCTATGATAAGCTAAAGCATCTACGCATTGATTTCCCTCCCTATAAATATGTGAAATCCGAAAACTCATATGAGCACACAAATTAATGCAATGATTCTATTGACTTCAATATTTAGGATAATCTACTGTTATATTAGTAATTTTGAATCTTAATTCTTGAATAATATCATTTTAAGGGGCTATTCTTGGGCTAGAGTATTTTGAGAAGCAATTCTAACTCTCATAAATCCACATGTTTTATTCCAACCTTATTTATTGAACATTTAATTTTTAATTTTATGAAATATATGTTTTAATTCAAATTCCAAATTAATTTTATTTTACAACTAGCTACCACATAATTTTGTTTCTCAATCATCTCAAACAACTTCTTTTTATTTTTGATTGGTCTCATACAAGTATCTTGTTCCTATGGAGGCAATCTTGTTCGAGGCACAATCGAGCACCTCTCCAAACAAGAATGAGCTAGCATATGATTTTGAAGTTAAATTTGGGCATCTCTCTTTGCAAGATTTGGACGTTGGTTCGTTGTGTTACCCTATGCTAGCTTTAACACCATGCATAAGAACCATTAACTTATTTTATATATGTTTAAAAAATATATTATATATACTTAAATGTGTGGGGAACTATATATATATATATATATGCACATATATGTATGTGTATATGTATTTATATACCAATTTATACATGGTATTAAAGCATAGGATAATACCAATAAGTTGTGGTTTGAGTGAAACTAGACTCTGTTCTTTTAAGAAAGGTCTCGTATTCAAGTTTTATTGATAAAAAAATGACAATGTCTGATCATTGATAAAATCTGTAGATTCTTCATATCAATAACATAGTTATCCCCTAAAAAAGGTACAATATAGTAAATTCAAACCTCGTCATCTATAATTGGCTATGTCAAACAAAGTATGTGTTTAAATGAAATTCATGTTACCTAATGCAGTTTGGAATTTAATGATAAATTAAGTATTGAGTTGAATTTCAATAACTTTAATGGTACGATATTTGATTTGGGCAATTGAAACATGTACTAAAATCACTCATTTAATAAACTGTAGGTGTCAAAAAATAAAGAATTAATTCAAAGTTGTAGAAGAAAAAAAAGTATCAATAAAAATAATTGTGAATTACAATACAAATTACTTTATATTCATAATCCCCTTTATATTTAAATTATAATAATTATATTTAATGAGATCATTTTTTAGGGGTTATTCTTCAACGACGATGTTTTTAGAAGTTTTTTTATTAATGAGAATGTTTTTAGAATTTTTTTTCTTAACCTTTTTATCTCCTTCAATCTATCATTTTCATATTTATTTGGAAAAGGAATGTTAACATTTTTAAATAAATTATCAAAAGTT
>PYAF01005081.1:845923-895776 GCA_007407185.1 Glycine tomentella | reverse complement strand
CATATTTATTTGGAAAAGGAATGTTAACATTTTTAAATAAATTATCAAAAGTTAAAAATAAAATTGTGTCATAATATAAATTTATTGTTTATCATAAATCTAAAATATAATTTATATGTTGAAAACTATTTATCAATTATTAATTTTAATTATAATGTAATTTACATATTACGATTATTTATTTATTATAAATTTTAGCTGTGTGAAATAATATTTTATTGGCTTAAATAATTTGTAGGTCTTTATAAAATATGATTTTTTTTCCAGTCTCTATTAAATTTATTTTTATTTTATTTTAGTCCCTATTGTTAACAACAAAGTTAGTAGTTCACCATGTCATTAATTAGTTTGACATGCTTAATTTTATTTGGTAAACTATATTCTTAAATCCTCATTTGTTCAAAACACTTGATGATGCCTAACTAGTTTATGAGAGATTTAAAATCAAAATTTACAACAAAAAAAAATCACATTGTTGGCATTAATGCGTGACTAGTCAATGGCTTATAAATATCATTATTATGTTAACTATTAACGTTATTACTTAACAATATGGATTAAAATAAAAACAAATTTATAGGTACTAAATAAAAAAATATCAAAATATTTTTTTATTGTAAATTTAAAAATTATTTTATAAGCAAAATTGAAAACAAATTTTTTAAGTAAATAAAATTAAGAAAGAACTTAATTTAAAAGTACCAAAATGTTTTTTTGATGGAAAGATATTTATGTCATTTCTTGAAAAATAAGTTCAAAATCAAATGGAGAGAATAGAAGAACTTGATCAAAGATATGAGAGCTAGTATATTGTTGGGAATGCTTTTTGGCAAGGGCCCAAGAAACTTAGGTTTAGGTTTCTTAGCCTCCTATATATAATAATCCTATTTGCTCTATAAAAATAGGTGAGTTGGCATCATCTCTCTAAAATAGAAAAGTGCTCACACACTTTCCCTTTCCCTTATTTGAGAATAGCACGAAAGATTTGTCATTCGTAGCCGATTGAGAGGCTAAGAGAGGACTCACCAAAGACAAAGGAGAATATTGCATTCACAGTTCAAGAGGTAATTATCTCCTTTTGATTAGAAAGACAAGGATGATTTTATAACATTCAGACATACTAGGTCTAATACGCTTCCGCAGATTCTCTGGAATCCTTCAATTGGTGTTAGAGCCTAAGATGTACGTTTGATGTTGATCTAGTCTTTTATGTGATATGGCACATAGGATTCTATGTTTATCTTGGACTACACATATGCTATGTTTTTTATAATGTTTTCATAAGATGTATTGTTTTATAAAATATTTGTTTTAATCCATGGTAGAAAATTTGAATGTATTTCTTTTGGATATGTAACAAGGAGGCTGGTCCCTAATGATCAAGTTTCCTCCGTGATTTTTTCTTTTGTTTAGCGATTTTATTGTTGTGAGAAAAGTTTAAGTTTTGTATCCAAAAGATGTATATTCGTCACTGTTTAAGTTAGTTCATGACTATCCGAAACTTTTATGGAAAATTTGACGCCATAGCCTGAAATAAGACAGAAAAATGATGGGAACTAGAACCGGAGCCTCCGCCAAATGTGCCACACGCGCCACCATAAGTGGCTGTGAGTGGTACTCATGCTCCGGTATAAATGTGGCACGTGAGAGCGCGTCCGACGTTCTTTTTCGATGGTTCAAACGACCGTGTGCTCCTCTCTCCATGGCGGTTCTATCCATCTAGTGGGCTAGGTAATCGGAGATCCATGACGGATTGGCTCAAAAAATAGCAAAGAAAGAAGATATTTTTTTAGGAAACCATGGATTAAAGTTTTATAATTACCATTTTTATGAATAGATGGATTATATGCGATAACATGATTTGTGTGATAACATGTCATATATAAAATATTTGTGTTATATCACGTTATTGGTGATTACTTGATCATGCATTAATTCTGTTATGTTAATGCTAATTATGATTAATTTTGAATTTAAGTTATTTTATTAATGGTTATTATGTCCCAACAGCTAGATTAATGATCATTACGACAATAATTAGATAATTCAGGAAATTATTTTTAAAATGATTTTGAATTCAAATTAATGATTATTATGAATTTCAAATTCTAGATTAATGATTGGATTAATTATTTTAAAAAAATTGATTTTGAATTCAAATTAATGATTATTATGAATTTCAAATTCTAGATTAATGATTAGATTAATTATTTTAAAAAAATGATTTTGAATTCAAATTAATGTTCATTATGAATTTCAAATTCTAGATTAATGATTGAATTAATTATTTTAAAAATGATTTTGAATTCAAATTAATGATCATTATGAATTTCAAATTCTAGATTAATGATTGGATTAATTTTTTATTTTTTTTAAAATTCCTTGTAACAAAAATATTGAATTGGTGAAGGTTTTAAATTGAAATATTAATTTTTTAAACCTGTGGGCTCCATTGTGGGTCCATTAATAAAATGGTCATCTGAAACCCCATCAGATAAGGATGACCGAATTTTATTTGATTGGATCTCAACATGTTCAAATTTTTCAGTAACATATTGTACAACCCAACGTCGGCAACGCTTAGATATTAAGGATATTTTTTGAAACTAAACGATGGTTAGTTACATTCAAATTTTGGTAAAATTATTAACCCTCCCATCGAGGCTTTGGTAATGGCACCAGAGGCCCAAATACAATTTCAGTTTTTTACAAGTAATTTATCCAACGAAGCCTTGTAAGGATAACTAATGAATTGTAACAATGAACAAAAGTAGTTAAGGAATCTACTTGCAACTAGTATGTTTATTGTATGACTGTAAATTGTGTGCTTTATTTTTCTAGAAAATGTCATCTTTCAATCCATTACTACTATCTTGAGTCAAAAGCCTATGAATGGTACAAACTACAAACCATGGAAAACTAATTTGGATATTTTTCTGCAATATGAGAAACTCAACTTTGTCCTCACTACCCCTAAGCCAGCATAGCCTGAAGAAAATGCTTCTGAGGAAACAAAGAAGAAATTTTCTAATTGGGAGAAGGCGAATGTTGCAGTTTGCTGCTAAATTCTGGCCAGTCTCATTAGTCATGTGCAAGAGCAATTAAACATGCTTGAGAGTGGAGCATAAATGCTCCAGACTCTTGATGGCATGTTAGCTACTACTAGAAGTTCAACTAGGCAAAATGTGTTGGCCGCAGTCACCAAAATTGTGATGATTGTTGGAAGTGTGTGAGATCATTATTTAACAATGATAGAAAACTTTAAACGAGCGGATGACCATGGGATTAAGTTTGATCAGAAGGTAAAAGTTGACCTCCTCTTATAGTCACTACTTGATTACTTCAACCAGTTCAGAATGAATTATAATATGAACAAACTGAAATTGTATCTTACTCAACTAATGCACGAGCTTGAGAGTGCTGAATAGTCTCTGGTCAAGCAAGAAAGTGCATGTTTTGCTGAAGGTTCTATTAAACCTAAGGGGAAACCCAAGGGAGGTAACAAGAACAAGAAGAAGAAGAAATCATATATTCTAGTTGCCAAACAAATTGCAAAGAAACAACAAACTGGAAAGTGCTTCAAGTGCGGTCATAAGGGGCATTGGAAGAAGAATTGCCCACGTGTGAATTGACCAGGTATGGGAAATTTACTCGTGATTGAGGCTTGCTTAGTGGAGAATTACGGTGATAAATAGATCATTGATTCAAGAGTCATTAACCATGTTTGTTACTCTTTGCAGTGGTTCAAACATAGCTTGCCTATTGGTCAAGGACAAAGAGTTTTGAGACTTGGAAATGGGGAGTTTGTCTCTGCACTAGTAGTAGGACAAGTTATTTTGTCATTTGATAATTTTAGAACTTTGGTTTTGCATGAGTGTTTATTTGTTCCAGATTTTAAGAGGAATTTAATTTTTGTTAGTTGTTTGATTAAACATGGTTTGACAAGTCAGTTTAATTCCTCAATTTCTATAAAGAGTTCATCTTCTTTTATATATTCTGGTACTTTGTTTAATAGTCTTTATTTCCTTAGTCCTATACCCCATGAAGTTAATCATGTTAAATTAGGAGACAAAGAGCATGTTCATCTATCTAAGAAAAGAAAGGTTTCCAATGAAACTTATCTTTGGCCTTTGCGATTAGGTCATATTAATTCTAACAAGATACAAGGTTTAGTCAAGAGTGGGATTTTAAAATCCATGGTTTTTGAACCAATACCAGTATATGAATCATGCTTAGCAGGTAAAATGAAAACCAACCTTTCAAGGCCAAAAGAAATCGTGCCATACTTCAGCTAGAATTTGTACATACTGATGTATGTGGACCAATAAATGTCCAAGCCAGAGGAGGGTATGGGTACAACATCACATCCACCGATGATTACTCAAGATTTGGATACATATACATGACGCGTCATAAGTCTGAAGCTTTTGGAAAATTCCAAGAGTTTAAGACTGAGGCAGAAAAGCATCTTGGTGTTCAAATCAAGACTCTTAGGTCTAACCGAGGAGGTAAATACGTATCTGGAGAATTTAGGTCTTACCTAACTAAGAAGGGGATAGTGTCACAACTATCTTCTCAAGGGACACCACAACAGAATAGAGTTGCTGAAAAGAGAAATAGAACCCTTTTAGAAATCGTAAGGTCCAGGCTCAATTATTCGTCTCTGTCTGAATCGTTCTGGGGACATGCCTTAGAAACTGCCATGTACTTATGAAATTTAGTTCCATCTAAATCTGTTCAAAGACACCCACATAACTATGGAATGAGTCACACCCAGTTTGAACTATATTTGGATTTGGGGTGCTCTAGCACATGTCTTACAACAGAAGTCAAATAAAGTGGACTCACATACAAAAGTGTGCATCTGTATAGGCTATCCTAAAGGAACTAGAGGTTGGATGTTTTATAGTCCAAAAGGAAAGAAGGTCTTATGAGCACTCACACGACTTTCCTAGAGGAGGACTACATGGTAAATTATAAACCAAAGAGTTTAATTGTTCTTGATGAGCTTGTCTCAGGTCAAGTTTTATCTCAACCTCATATGGTTCCATCTTATGTTCCTTAGTTTATTAAAAAAGAAATATATCTGAAGGTGAACATACACAGGAACTAGATACAAAACCAAAAATTCGGAATAATGATCTACAAGTGGAACCTGTAGAAATGCAAGTACCACTTGTTGAAGAACAAAATCAAGAATTCGTTAACCCACCTAATAAGGATCTTCAAGAAATTATTGGTCCACCTAACTTGGATCCAACTGTAGATGCACAATAAGAAGTTAGGCAAAGTCATAGGGGGAGAATGATTCGTAAACCCACAAGATACCTCCTGTTGGGAGAATCATATCAGGCTATCATCATTGAAAGAGATGATGATCCCACTAGTTATGATGATGTATGATGCTCAGGGATGGCTTGGGGCTATAAACTGTGAGATGGAATCCATGCATTTTAACTCAGTTTGGCCTCTTGTAGAAGCACCTAAAGGGATAAAACCCATTGGGTGTAAATGGATCTACAAGAGAAAGAGAGGATCAGACAGAAAGGTTGAAACCTTCAAAGCTAGATTGGTGGCAAAAGGGTACATCCAAATAAAAGGTGTAAACTATGAAGAAACCTTTTCTCCAGTAGTCATGCTTAAGTCTATCCGAATTCTCCTAGCTATTGCGGCAAGTCTCAATTATAAGATTTGGCAAATGGATGTCAATACTGCTTTTCTAAATGGAAATTTAGAAGAGGACATCTATACGCAGCAGCCAATAGGGTTCATAGTCGAAGGGCAGGAACACATGGTGTGCAAGTTGCAGAGGTCTATCTATGGACTTAAGCAAGCATCCAAGTCATGGAACATTAGGTTTGATCAAGATGCTAAATCTTATAGTTTTGAGAAAAGTCCTGATGAGCCATGTGTATATAAAAGAATCCAAGGGGAAGCAATATATTTTCTAGTGCTTTATGTAGATGACATACTCTTCATTGGAAATGACACAAAGGTATTGTTAGGCATAAAGATTTGGTTGAACAAGCATTTTGATATGAAGGACCTGGAGAGGTAAATTATATTCTTGGTATTAAACTCTTATAAGACCGGAAGAATAGGTTATTGGCATTGTCCCAGGATTCCTACATTGACAAGGTCCTTTCCAAGTTTAGCATGGAGAATTCTAAAAAGGGAACTTTACATTTCAGGCATGGGATTCATCTCTCTAAGGAGCATTCTCCTAAGACTCCTGAGCAGAGACAATGCATGAGTAGGACACCTTATCCTTCGACTGTAGGTAGTCTAATGTATGTTATGTTGTGCACCAGACCAGAAATCTGTCATGCAATAAGAGTTGTTAGTCAGTTCCAATCTAATCTTGAAGAGGAACATTGGATAGCAGTTAAGTATCTACTCAAGTAGCTTCGGAGAACGAGATTATATGTTGGTTTATTCTAGTGGGAGTCTTGAAACCATTGGTTACATAGACTCATATTTCCAAGGAGACATTGACTCAAGAAAATCCACTTCAGGCTATGTGTTCACTCTTAATGGCAGGGCCATCTGTTGGAGGAGTATCAAACAGTCATGTGTGGTTGACTCTACCATAGAGGCTGAGTATGTAGTTGCATCTGAAGCTACAAAAGAAGCCGCATGGTTGAAGAAGTTCCTTATGGATCTTCAAGTGATACCAGGTGTGGGTCGCCCTATCACTCTTTACTGTGACAACAGTGGGGCAGTAGCATAATCCAAGGAACCACAATGTCACAAAAGACAGAAACACATAGAAAGGAAGTATCACTTGATCCAAGATATCATTGAAAGAGAAGACACAATGGTAACCAAGATAGCATCGGAAGAATACCTTGTTGGCCATTTTACCAAGAGTTTTCCTAAACGTGTGTTCGAGAGACATGTTAGATCTATGGGTCTTAAGAAGATTTTAGACTTGCTATAGTTTTATGAGATTGAATTTCCACTTTGTTTATTTTGTGCTCTTTGAGCAAGACATCATGACATTGTTTTTAAAAAAATTATAAATGAGGTATTATTCATTTATGGTATGCACACAAAATTTACAAACACCAAGGTCTGGATTAATTTTAGAGTATACGATCATATGGATACGTTCATGGAGGACATGATCATAGGTTTTTACAATTGATGAATTGGTTCACACATGTTAAATAAAGTTGGGTGCTTTATTTAGGTTGTAATATTTTATGAAATGGTCTTGTCTGAACCATTGTAAAATATTGGTGTGAATTAATGTTCGCATTCAAAGGGTCAGGGAGAGATTTGATTAAGGTTGTTTTTTTGTCATAAGTATCGAATCTCTAGTTAACCATAGTTATGTGATTGCTCTTAATCCTGAGTTTATTATAAATAGGTAATTGAATAATTCATTCTTTGATTTACCAATGGGTGAGGCCCAACCAATTGACGGCTAATAACTCGGTATTTTGGGAGGAAAAATTATTTGATTATCGGTATTTATGAGATAAACAACATGGAATTTATAGGACATGTCCCCTTGATATGTTTCAGTACTTGGACATTAAAGACACTGGCCAATGCATGTAATCCATTAGAGAAACTATCAAAGTCAAGAGAATAAATAATTGATTGAGTAACAAAAAACTCATTAATCAATTATCGACATATTACAAAGGAGCGATGCATATCCGCATTATATATGTTATTATTGATCTTGGAGTTCAACTTTGGGCTTTTAGTGGAACAACACCGAATTATATAATCATTTATTGATTGTAAGGAGCCTTGGTTAATAATAGATGGTGGATCCCCGTGCTAGCTTGAAACAAAGGGTAGGACATTTTCAGTTGATGATGCAAAGTGAGTTACATGTTTTTGGTCTTTAAGCTTATGTTTATACTCAAGAGAAAGTAGAAGATTGTTGGGAATGCTCTTTATCCAAAAGTTATTGGGCTTAAGTGTATGGCAAGGGCCCAAGAAATCTAGGTTTAGGTTTCTTCATCTCCTATATATCATAATCCTATTTGCTCTAAAAAAAAGGTGAGTTTTCATCATCTCTCTGAAATAGAAAAGTGCTCACACACTTTTCCTCTCCCTTATTCGAGAATAGCATGAAAGATTTGTCATTTGTAGCTGATTAAGGAAGCTAATTGAGGACTCACCAAAGACAAAGGAGAATATTGCATTCACACTTCAAGAGGTAATTATCTCCTTATGATTAAAAAGACAAAGATGATGCCCTTGCTAGAGAATAAGCAACAAAAATTTGTTCACCTCTTTACAAAAATCACCATTGATATTCAATTTAAAATATTTTGAAAATTTACATTATTATCTAATAAATTTATTTTAAAATTTGATAGTTATCAACTATTTTTCTTAAAACGTAATTAATATTTTATTGTTGGATTTAATGAGTAGTATTATTTTTCATCAAAATCATTTTTTAATGTCTTTGACAAATTAATTATAAAGGTACAGCAATAGAAACAATTATTAATATTCTATAAACTATTCATGTATGCCTGAACTTCTTTAATTTTATAATAAAATTTAATGTCTTCCTTAATAGATGTTTTAATTTTATACTTATAATATATTTTCAAATTTTCATTCTAGAAATAAATTCAAGCCTTGAATCTCAACCAACATTACATTGGTTCAAGTGAAATTGAGTTTTGGCCCCTTAAACAACATCTCATATTCGAGTTTTGTATGTACAAAAACATGATCGGATAGAGAGACTACACTAAGTTTGGCTAGCCAAGTTCTTTGACAGAGTAAAAAAAATATAAAAATGCATGTTTTAAAAAAAGTCAACATATATATAATATTTAAAATTAGATCCTATATAAAATTTAAAAACCCACAATGGACTTATTTTTTAAAATATATTAGGTAAGTTAATTAAATAAGTTGCCATTTTTGTTTTGTTAAAAACATAAGATTCATTCATTCATTAATAAACTTTTAATTATTACTCTAAAAAACAGTTGAAAGATTTTAGGAATTCTAACATTTAATTTTTAAATGATATTATCAATTTATAAAAATATGATTGATTCTGATACAAACAAACTCAGGAAAAAAGACTACTTGGAGATAGGGTCAACCCTGACATTTCATTGGGCCAGGACAAAATTATAGATAGAGGCCTATAAAAGGTTAAATATGTTTTTGGTCTCTTAAATTTATGTTATTTTTATTTTTTGTTTCCTAAATTTGTTTTTTTAACATCTTAATTTCAAAAATAAAATGTTTCTTTAGTCTCTCATATAGTAAAAACATTTTCATAAATTGTGTCTCCAAACCACAAAAAATCAATAAGGAGGAACTAAAAAAACATTTTTTAAGAAAAAATTGAGTGACTAGAAACACAAAATTTAAATTTAGGGGTCCAAACATAACGATGACCCAAATTTAAAAGATCGAAAATATATTTAAGTCTATTGTAAAATATAAACATATGTTCCACAAACAAAAAATTAGACATCTAATTTCATTAAAAATGATACTACATTTTATTGCATTAAAAATATTTCTCTACTAAAAAATACATACAAATACAAAATATTACATGAAAGTAGACGTTAATTTTTGGAGAAAATTAATCTTTTTACATACCTTAGGGTCGAGCCTGCTTGGAGACCTGTAGTGGATGTAGTGAGAAACAAATTGAAATAGTGGAATACCAATCACATTTTTGTAGGTTGCAGAGCGATCGCATTGTTCCTCCCGATCTACTTTCGTTCTTTGTCAAGGCTGAAAAGGTATTGTCTCTTTACTTGGATCTTTATTTAATTGTTTGTGGTGAGGGTGTTAGGGAAGTACATTGAGTAGCCTAAGAGCAAGTGTGTAAGGAAAAGGAGGAAGGTGAACTTGGAGTGAAAAAATTTAGGAATTTTAATTTAGCATTATTGGAAAAATGGTTATCGATAATGAACAGAGATCAACAATAATTGTGATGCAGGATATTAAAGAGTAAGTATGAAAGGAAACAAAAAGTTTGACATTTGAAGGGGAGGTTTTACAAATTGAGAATATATATATATATGTATATATATATATATATATATATATATATATATATTACTTGGGTAGATCTAGATATAACTTATTTAAATAATAGTGATTTTCACACACAATTTGTAAGAAGGTGGGTGGGGGGTGGAGGGATAAGTTTATATTATCAAAACCTTTGGATAGAAGGGGATTATTTTCATATATAAGAAGTATACTAGATTATACAACATTGTAGTAGCCACAAAAGCCAAAGTGTAAAATTTAGGTGACAGGAGGGAGGGAAATTGATTGTGGAGATGGGAATGGACAAATCTCTATCAGTTGGAGACATGTATCTATTAATTAGTTTAAATAAAAGTCATGACTTAAGAAGTATTAATTTGATTTTGATTGAGGAGGACAAATGGGTATGGAAGAAAGAGAGTACTACCCTCTATTTAGTTAAGTCTCCTTAGATGGTGTTATGTTTGTGTAAAGGACAAATGTACGTGAAAGTTTTTCATAAAGTTATAGGTGAAATGTTCCTCTGAAGGTTCAAGCTTTTGCTTGGAAACTAACACTAGATAAGATACCATCTTTTTTGAATTTATCTCACATGAATATAATTAATGACAATGAAGTATTGTGTAGGGGATGTGTTTCGACTGAGAATGTACTAGGCATCTTTTCTTCAATTGCAATTTTTTCTAGAGTTTGGTATGATAACTTTAGGTGGTGGGATATTCATTTTGCAAGGTATAATGACTCTCCATTAAACTTCTCACAATTCATGGGTTTTCGAAGTTGCAATGATTAGAATGAGTTATTGTGATAATCAAGTTGGTTTACAGTGTTTTTGGCAATATGGAGGACTCTATTTTCTTGCTTTTACAACCATAAGAATGAGTTTTGATTTAATTGTTGAATGAGTAAGATATACCCTTGTCAATTAATTACTACTATATGTGTTTTTTCGTGTCCACACTCATGTTTGTTTGTAAACCCAAAAGTTTGTTTAGGTATACAACGAAAATAGAACAACAACATAGTCTAATCCCACTAAATGAGATCATTTACATGAACTGTGACACATCATTCGGCACGGTTAAAAATAAAAGTTTTATGAATATTTTTTTATCATGGGATATCCATTGACAAATTCTCCAAAGTTCTTTTGCATCCCTTTCTTCTTTTCATAAGGCTAATTAGACTACCAAACTATTTGGTATGAATGGGAAGATAGTGTTAGGAATGATTTTCTTTTAACTAATCAACATAGGAATAGGAATAGACATAGATAAACTGCTTTATAAAATATTTTGAGGGAGAAATATTATACTTGTGTTTTCTTGCATTTTATGTAAATTAATATGTAACATTTACCATTATGTATAAATATATATATATATATATATATATAGAGAGAGAGAGAGAGAGAGAGAAATATTTATGTTATATCAATTTATACTATTTTGATAATCTTTCAAATGTAGGAAACATTTATCGTTTTCCTATATATTTGGAATTTGATTTCTGTTAATTATATTTATAGTTTTCTAGTATAAAATTTAATTTAATAAATATTCAAAACATATAAGACTCTACAAATTGAGAACTTTACGATTTCTTCACATTTTTTATGAATCGTCCCTACCACAAACTCTACATTGAGCTAATGAATATTGTTTTCTTGGTATTCTTGTTAGGATATTTGGCTCTTCTTGATTGATTAATTTGTAAATTATTTGGATTAGAATTCTATTTTTTTTACAAAGGATTCAAATTCTATTAATTACATGTATTTTTGTTGTTTTAAGTTTGTTTCATACATTGTTATCATGTTTTATTATTCTTAATTCTTGTAATTAACAAAACAAATATTGCATCTTCAGTTCAATGATTGAGTTTTTCATGGTTTTTGGTTAAAAAATGTATTGTCTTAGTGACATGTGATCATATATATGTTTCTAATAAATTCTATTTGAATTGGTTTGTTATTTTTTGTAATGCTCAGACAATTTTTCAATATCAAACAATGAGTGGACCTGGTAAAAAAATTACTAAAATGGATGTCATACAATATATTAAGGAAGTACAATATACATTTCGAGATAAGAGGGAAAAGTTTGACAAGTTTATGGATGTCATGAAAGATTACAAACTTCATAGGTTTGATCAAGTTGAACAACATTCTTCCTTTCAATTCCCCACATAATATGTGTGTGTGTGTGTGTGTGTTCATCTTTCTATCTTCTATTGTTGTTTTTAATAGGGGAGGGGACATGATTTTGTTCACAAATATTAATTTATTATCTTTTATTCATTTTCAGAATTAATGTTGGGGTTGTTGTAGCAAAAATGGAGTTGATTCTTAAAGGCCACGAGGATCTAATTTTGGGATTTAACAAGTTTTTGCCAAAGGGATATGAAATCTTACTTCTAGTTGAGGGAGAAGATGGGCTTGAAAATGCTTTTGGAATATGTGAAGAAGATTTAGGTGGCAAATTTGTTAAATTTGAGGCATTTCATAGGACATTGGGGTTGATTTTAGTGGGGCATAAAAGATTATTAGGTTTGATAATGCCATGGCAATGCATGATACAAATACAAGTTAATTAAATTTGATGGTAAAATTAGATGTTACTACTAATGATTCGTTAAATATTGTAGATTTATGTAAAAAAGGAAAAATCATTATAATAATATGTATTTGGAGCCACACAGAGACATATTATATCAGTGACTTTAATTTTATTTATGTATGAAATCAAACTCCTATTGAAGGATGAACAATTTCTCTAAAACTTGTATGTTGGTATATGATGATGCTAAGAATTTTGTGAACAAATTAATATATGTTAGGTTTATGACAAAATATGTATATTATATATATGCATATAGCTTATACTTTTAGTATAAGATGCTACCTTCATCCCATAATAAGTGTCATTTTAGCTTTTGAATATAAGTAATGTCAATACTATTTTTTCATGTATACCCTAATAATATTTTTAAAATATTGTTGTTGGGTTGCATTGTTTCCAACAAAGAAGATTAATGGTAAGGTTAATTTTATAAAAATACAATACTCTTTCATCTATTAACTAGCTCTTCTTGACCTTAAAAAACTCTAAGACGGAACCTATTATGAGACAAAGAGAGTATTATTTTTGTTGCATCATCATAAATTGAACAACTTTGTTATGTATGAATGGTTTACTTTCATGCAAGATCGATTTGAAAACAAAGATCATGTTTACAAGTCGTATCTAAACATATTTACTAAGTACAGAAATAGTGATACCACTATTTATGAAACTCGTTAGTTTTTTATTCTTAATTTCCTTTTCTTTCCCATTTCCTTTTTTAACCCTTACCTTTTGTTGTTAATTTTATTGCAAGGTTATATTTGCAAATGTAGTGTGAAATGCGAAAAAATTACACAAATTTTTATAGATAAATAAATAAGAGCTTTATTTAAACTTTAATCGATCATTGCATGATTATATTGGTTAATGTCATGTAGTGAGAACAAAGTGATAGAATGATATTTTAGAGTTGGCTTCATTTGACCAAACCTTAAGAACGGAATGGGACATGTTTGTGTTTTCGTTACCACTTGAGCTACGCCAATGTGTTACGATTACAATCAGAGCCTTGTTGACAAGAAGACACTACCTCATTGGCCCACAAAGATTCTCAGACTTGAAGAGAAGCAATGGAAATCTACATGCAGATGAATCTTCTAGAAGAATTAGATGGGGAGAACTTGCAGTTTGTTTCTTTGGAATTTTTTGTGGTGACAGTTTATGATATGGTGATAGCTAAGGGTTTTCCATAGCAGGTTGTGATGAGGACAATAGCAAGGAGTTTTAGGATAGGTGATTGCTGATTGCATATTTGAGGAGCATGATATAGGTTGTTTGTCTTGCACTGAAAGTGGTGAGACACATGGGTGAAAATTTTGGTAGATCAAAAGTGTTTCATAATTTTAGGGAGTAAGGTAAGAAAGAAAAGGAAAAAGAAGATATTAAAGTTTTGCAAAGTAATCTGGAATGATTTCTCCTTGATGTAGTAAAATATAAACAATGTGAGTACATTAGCTAAAAACTTAGTTATCTAACTTAAGTCATTAAAAGGAAATACAATTTTAACTCATTTTATAAAATAGTTTCTATATCAATTTATTTTTTCATTTAATAAGCTACTAATAATATTTGTCTTTAAAATCTGAATTTAATCAATATGAGTCAACATAGTAGATATAATTATATGTTTTTTTTCTTCATAAAAACAACAATTGCGGACCAAATAAGTTCTCCTCTAATTATATGACATTTTCTTAAACCATGAAGCTAATGTCTCATGTAAAAGACTTTAATCCTTGAAAATATAAATAATTATGTTTATAGGAATATTTAAATCAAGACATGTATATGATTGGACATATATAAGCCTTTAAGGGTACAAGTCCATCAGGTGACAAACATGTATTTGTCAACTAGCCAAGCACAAGGTGTAATATCTTAAAATCTTTTTTTTGAAATATTATTTTAAAATCGTATAAATAATAAATATTCTGAAATATGCATTATTAAATCTAGTTTTTATTTCTAAGTTGATAAAATATCTCAATATATTTTTATTTTTTCAGAAAAGAAGGAACACATATACATATATATATATATATGTTGGGCTTAATTAAAACAAGTATGTATATTAAAATGCTTATGAATGTCAAAACATGTTTTCTATTTAAAAATCATTTTGAAAGTTATTGTCATTTTTCTTCCACTTTTACACAACACTATAAAAAATACAACTTATAAAGAATTAACTTACACAAAACTAAATACTGATAAACTAGAAGAAATATGTAATCATACATTATGAACATATGTGGCCCTTAAGATATAACCATAGGTGTACCAAAGTCATTACAACTATTAACAAGAAAATAAAATATTCATCGCTTCTCAAAATATTACACAGTATCACCAAAAGGTTTAATACAACAAAATATTACAACAATGAGTATAGAAATCTTCTCACCCCAAATATACATCAAAAAGAGAAAATAATCCTACACTCAAAGCAGTCACTATTCAAGACCCAAAAGCTACCTAGGGCAAAGTCATATCCTCATAAGGGTTGTTCTCATCTCCCAAGGAATCTCATTCCTCATTGGATGAAACCATCTCTCTTTCCCTCAACTATCTCTTCACCGCAAACACCTCAATAGAACACGATCTCAGTTGGCGTGAGATCCTTCTCATCGATAAAATCTTCCACATCCTCGTAGACTAGGATGGTCGTATCCTGAAAAAAAGTATATCTGGGCTCTGAGGAGTACGCTCTGAGGATATAACATGATTGATTTTGCTCTGAGGAGTACACTCAAAAGGAACATGATATGTAGCATGTGCGTGTATGGTGATCGATGGTATCTGGGGCTCATCTAACAACAAAAAATGGCACCAAATGTAACCAAAGTGCGCGTGGAGGCGCCCCTCTTCCTCCACCGTATAATTGTAGCGGTATCTACAAATCCACGTGAGCATCCTCTGTGGATGCTCCATGACCTCCCCTTGAAATTGGTGGTTGTAAGGGTGAGTCATCTGCTCCTTAAACGCCACAAACAATAGGCAATAGCAAACAAAACTAAATACATACAATCTATGTTACCACCGCATGTGATTATCTAAACAAACAACACTCTTGTGCCCTAAGCGCATAACTATCACACTTATTTCATAATAGGGCCCATCGGGAGTAGCAAAGTGAGGCCTGAGTTACCGGCACCAAATGTCGGGTGGTCACCACTCATTAATTCCCCTAGGTTCCTTGAACCTCTCTAGCCACTATACCCCAGTGTATCTATGTCCATCATCCACTTCCTCAACTTAACCTCTACTTCTCACAGAAGGAAATAGAACCAACAGTTCCTTTATCTCTATCCAATCCTCTAGATTGTTGTCATTGCATTGCATGCATAGCCCTCTTACAATGTGCATCAACGAACACATACAAACAAATAATCAAACAAACAAGAAGAAACAGAGACGAAGCTCAGGCCTACGTACTATTCTCAGGGAACCAGTCGTGGCCCCTTAAGTGGTAAAATCACTTGACACTCACAACAATCGAACAACATAACAAATATAATTATAACCATCAAAACCAACATAGCAGACAATTTTTCGAGGGTCAAACACCCCTGAACCCAAACCATAGTGCGTGTAGATAAAAAAATGGCAATATGCACGCGCGCACACACACACACACACATAGTAGAAAATAAATTTGCAAGCCATAGATATAATTGCCAGAGTTCACACTTTGTCAGTCTTATCATTCAACAACAATAATAATAAATATACATGCATGATCTCAGTAATTTTATCAGCAGAGAATCATCATAATTCCAGAACATGCATCAATCATCAGATCTTGTAGTTTATCTCAACAATATAATAGCAAGTAAATCAATAGTTCCATAGAATAAATAACTCTCAGATAATTTATCTAGAGACATTGATCCTAATGTTAAACTATCTACTGTCTAAAATAATTCTACCACTCAGTTTTACAAAGTTTCACTCCTAACTTATTTTCAGTGTTTTAGGTGCTCCTGAAATTGGATTTTCATAAATCGTATATGCTTCCCTACATTTTGAAACCTAACAAACTTATTTTTTATATCAAAACTCTAAGAAAAATAGTTCCTACAACTGTAACACTTAGTCCAATTTCATGACAGATTTTCATTCTACAAAAGGTCCTTAAACTTGTTTTATTCATAATTTTTTTCTAGAAAATTCTGATTTGAGTGAAATTTAAGGCTAACCCTATGCTTTAATATTTAAAGAACTCATTTTTAAACTTAAAAATTCTAAAAAATAACATATCATCTAGTTCCAGTCATGGCAGTAGATACGAAATTTTAAACATCACAACAACATGTAATGAAGCCTAGCTTCCAAAGACCACAAGGTTAGGGTTTAAGAAGTGAAAAGACTCCCCCTACTTTAAATGAAGCTTCGACAAAATGGTCAAGGGACAAAAGCTCAAATCTTTAAATCTCATCGCTTCAAGGGATGAAAAACAAAATTTTGGAACCAAACATCAGAGTTTTGCATGAAAATGATGAAGAAAAGAAAAGATTTAAGAGCTTCTTACCAAGGCTTCGAGAAAAGAGTCTAAAGAAACTACTATGGATCTTGGAAGAAGATGAAAATGGTGGTCTCTTCCTCCTTGAAGATCTCATGCAAGATGGAGAAGAATGAAGGTCCAAGTTTTGGTTTATGGAGAGAAAATGGTGAGAAATGATGAGATAAAGCCTGATGATATTGAGAAGGTCAATTTGACAAGCATGAATGACCATTTGGTGGCCATGTTAGACGTCGGGATGAGTAGAAAATCCGTAACCGTCTGAAATCGATGCACCCGAGATGTTTAAAAGTTAAACAGTCGATTAAATATTCATAACCAGATTTAAACGATTTTGAAAGAAATCTAATTTGGATGAGGACGGGCATGTTCGGGTGGCAAAAAAATTCTAACGGTGACCCAACCCGACCGATTAAGACAAATGGACGTAGCCTGTTATAATATCAAGTAGTTTGTTTCACTCTACACAATAGTAGGTCCTAGACTTGACAAGCCTTTCTTCCTTCCTTCACGGTTCATGCCACAAAAAGACCAAAACAATATTTTTATAACATTCTATTTCTTTTATCCGTCACTTTTTCTTTCTACCATCTCCCAACCATCATAAGACAACCAGCCAATAAACACAACTAGTCCACCACGGTAACCCAACCAAGAACTCCCTACACTCCACATAATCTAACAACTTAGCCAAACAAACAGAAAACTAAATCTCACACTAACCACCACAGAAACCAACGCCCCAAGATCAAGAGGTGGTAATTTATTTGCAAGTTTGCAAGCCTTCAAACACTTTCTGCCACTATCAAGAACACCCATATCAAGACCTCCAGCAATGTAACCTAGATGATGTTTAGATCAACCTCGTTGGCACCATACTCAAAATAAATTAGACCCACCTTAAACCACCCAGCTCAAACGCCACCCGACAAGCCTGAATCCAGAAGCCAAATATATTTGTGTTTGATTTTGGTCAGATTGAGCACTTAGGCCCAAATCCGATCGAAACTTACCAATGCTCAACCCTAGTTAGAAGTGCCAAAGGGTGCTATAAGTGGGTGTTTTGGCTTTTGAATTTTGAGCCTGAAATGGATAAAATAGGCATAGGCAAAAATGGTAAAAACTACTTTCACCGAAATTGGTAAATCCTATCTTAAACATCTAGATTAATGCACTAACTTCCTAGATTAGTGTGCTAACCTCCCTTGGTATATGTGTACTCAAAGTGAACCTTTTACAAAGTCCACTCACACAGAGACAAATTACACTGTGACTCAATGTACAATGCAATTCTTGCACAGATGGAAATCTAGCTTAGACAATTTATTTTTCTCTGCCAAACTTACTAAACCAATCATACACACACACACACACATGTGTGTATATATATATATATATATATACACACATACACACACGCATAGCATGAAATGAAAAAGATGATGGAACTCACAAACCAAAAGGGGGTGAATTGATTTTGAAATCAAATCAAACTTAAAAACAGAAATTTGAAAAACTTTCGCTTCCAAGGATCATATCACCAACTTTTTATTTAAAACCAATGTCTAATCAATCACCCTTACACAAAATCCTTTTGTTAAAGTTCTTTAAAAAAAAATAAATATCTTTAAACTCAGCAAATTGATAAAGAATGCGAGAGAGAGAGATAAGATTCAATAGAAGATGAACAACATGATTTTATACTAGTTCACACTCTATTTCTAGATAAGTTACTCTAGTTATCTAATTCAAACTGAATTAGAATTCCACTATGCACTTTGAGTTCTTACAAGCAATCACAATCAATCTTAATTCCTACCCAAAAAAAGAGACTAAGGCACCCAACCCTAGGGTCCTTTGTGAATGAAAGCCTAAGAGACACCTACACTTAGCCCAAACTAGAAAACCCTATTCTAGCATGCTCTCTAAAAATCATGCATATGCTTAAACAACATGTAAAAACATATGAAAACTAAGCCAAGGAGAGACACAACCTGGTCATTCAAATGCAAGAACCAATGCTTGATTGAATGGATCTCTTCTTGATCTCAAAGATGTTAACAACTCACTTTAACCATAAACGCTTCAGAAATGAAGACTAGAATGTGTAAGTCGTAAAAGCTTATTCTAAAACACTTATTCAAATCATATGAAAGTGATAGCACAAGGTGGCTATTTATAAAAGAAAACAATTATAACCACCTGTAATTGATTAAATTGTCATTTTAATTCATTATCTCGAAGATGTAATCAATTAGATTCTCATTTTAATCAATTAAAGTGTTCCTCCCAAAACCTAGAAAACTTCCAAGAATAATGTAATCGATAAGATTCTTGATTTAATCGATTAAAGTATTTTTATCACTCTTGGGAACACTTTCAAGAATGAACTAATTGTTATGATCACCTGGTAATCAATTAAAGTAGAGACTCATGAAAGTCATACATGATATTATTGTACTGTGTAATCGATTATGGATGATTGGTAATTGATTAAACCAGAACGAGAAAATCTCTACAAGCTTCTCAAAAGACTTGTGTAATCGATTACGGATAGCCTGGTAATCAATTAAAATAAAGAGTTTATGCACTAAAGAAGTTTATAACTTTAGAAACAATCTTCTTATCTCTACATGATGATGCATGATGTACATATGGATAGATTAAGACTAAGATGCAACAATCAATACAAATGCCACTCAAAGAGTTGGGCATGTAAAAAGACAAAACTTCTTCAAACTTCAAAGCTTAATCTTCATGTTGCTCCACTATCTCTAGCACGAAATTCTATGATTAAAAACATATAACTACTGAAATTAAATTCATACATGTACAGATGACATAACACAGAGTTTTCTGTGTTAGTTTGAGTTGTAATTTTTCAAGGTGTTACAACTCTAACTTATTTTAATTATTATACATCATATAATTATAAACATTAATTAGTCACCAAATAATTAAACTAAATTCTATTTTTAAACTAATTGTATAGTCATTTACAAAAAATGTCATCCACTTTAAACTCTTATGACTTAATTACCCCTTTTGTAAGTCTATGAAATCTAGATCATCATTAATCAACCTTAATTATCTCCACTTAATTTCTAACATTCCTCACATTAATTACTAATTTTTTTTCTTTCAAGCTTCTAATTTCTATTTCTAAACCAAAATCCAATTATCAACATTTAGGCCATTAATGAGTTGACCATTATTTGACTACAAAAGTTTCTCTAAATTATTCTATGATAACATCTCATTTTCTATCATTTCAATAGTCTAAAAACACTACTCAATCACATGACAAAGGAATAAAATTTTCTAACATACTCAAGGAAAATTGAGATGTTACACAAGGTACTTTTCAGGGCCACTTCCTAAAGTTGAAATTTCAGGATGTTACACCTACTTACAACCAACAACTACACTTAGATACCTTGAGGTTTGATATCTCAAGGATCCAAGTTTCACCATCAACAAAAACTCATCCCATATGCAGTAAAAGGGGTAACTAAGGATGATACCACACTAGGCAAGACCCCTGGCTGAGTCACATTAGTGACGCAAAGTTCTAGCATGAAACTCACCCTCCCAAGTATATCATTTTCTTTCCAACAAAAAATCTTACCAAAGGTCATAGCTAACCCTTCCAACGTACAGTGATGATTACAAGACAAGATTATCATCCATTATCATTAACATATTCACTTCATCAAACAATATTCATATCATTATCAGCAAAATCAACCCAACAGAACTCAAGACATTCATCAATAATTTATTAAGATTTCAAAACATCTTACTTTTCCTCAATGTCACATTACATACAGCATCATCTCATCCACATCTCATTTCTTTATCAAAACATTATAGTCTATTCAATTATGCATTCAACAAGAATATTTTTCAATACAAAATAAGGGTATTTCATACTACAACAATTGAGACATATACATATATCATCACTTCAATCATTTGTAATTATAAATCCTCATGTACATATAGTTACTCAAACATAACATATTGTAATCATCTCATATTAGTTCATAAAACAAAGTTCATTAGATGATAATAATGATAAGTCAACTCCATTCATTTCATTAGAGATCATACAATACAAAGGAATGAGACAGATTCATTTAGAAACCATATTATTCAAGTTACAACAGGTTTTGGTGCTTAAGTGCCATTATTTATTGCTTAAGCGTGAATTTTAGAGTCAAATTCCTTCTTCTCTAGTTTTGGCGCCTAAGTCTAGGTGAAGTTACACTTAAGCTTTGTCATGCTTAAGCCTAGATCCACCTACACTTAAGCCCATTCATGCTAAAGTCTTGATCCACCTATGCTTAAGCCTGAAATTCAACAACCATATTTCTTCGCAAACTATTTCGCTTAAGCGAGAATAACTTTTGGCTTAAGCGTAACAGGGTTGCAGTTTATTGAGTAAGACCTCCAATGGCTTCTAAATCAAAACACATTCAAATTAGATTCAATACGTATCAAATAAATGTCATTACATGCCAAATAAAACCATTCCAAACATCCAATACTCAAAAACAAAGCATTCAATCAAATTTAAGTTTCTCTTACCTCTACAAACCAAGGATCTAACTTTGAGAAGGAGAAAGTGAAAAAGAGAGGGCTTTGGGTCCAAGATAGGTGTTTTCTCCACCATAACAACAACACACACCTAGTAACAACACACAAACCCCAAAAACAAGTAGAATCAACATTAAAACTTAAAAAATGAGCACTTTTATGAGCTCCCAAAGGTATTCTATGAAAGATGACAAAAATGAAAATGCAAGGGTGAGGAGGAGGATCCCTTACCACTAAAACCAGCTCACAAACAAAGAATACAACAGCCATTGAGGTCCCTTGAACAAGGAAGGACAAGGTCCCAAGCTCTCCAAATGAAGGTTTTGCTTGAAGAGGAAGAAGAGAACAAAATGAAAGTGTCTAGAGTTCGGTTCAGATTTACAAGGTTTTTGAGGGGCTTATGTCACTTCTCTTCATACCCCATATTTCACTAAACTCACTCATCCCTTTTTCGTCACCCAACACCCATTCATTTAAGTCCAAAAACTCTAAAATGCATCAAAACACATACAATATACATAAACATAGACATAAGCATAAAAATTATCATCGCACGATTAATTAATTAATTATAGGAACTTAAATTAAATTAATTACTCTTGCAATCTAATTAAACACTAAATCAAGCATTATAGAAATCACAATGTTACACAAATCTCTGGTTCATGAACAATGGGTTCATCTCCCAAACCTTCTCTTGTGCTTTCATGGTGATGCTCTTACCCCTTTTCATTTGAGGATGGTGGTGACTATGATATGCTGCTTTTGCGACCTCGACTCAACGAAGTGATGTGTCGATATTGTCACAACGTAACAAAGCTAAGTGGATGGACTTAGTTGATTGAATTATTACTTTAGTTGAACTATTGTCGACATAATTGTTTATTGAAAATTTGATGTTGATTTTTTTTTTTTTGGAATTTTGTGATTGAAATGCATTATTCATTGTTGAAATGGATACTAAATATAGTTTAGGTCTGGAATAAAGTTTAAAATGTGAAGATGTAGAAAGAAAGGGAGCTTGAAAAGGACAAAAAATATGGGGTCATACCAGCCACGTTGGAGTTTTTTTTTTGTCTTAACCCTCCGATTCACCAGGGAAAAGAGGCCCTAACTAATCTGGAGTTCAGTCGGGAGGTAAGTAAAACCTGACCAAAAATTGTGTCTGCCAAGGATTAAACTCGAGTAGTACCTGAATGATTCAACCTTAACTTGAACACAATAAGCATTTGTACTCAATCACTTGATTTCACGTTGGGGTGTGAAATTGGGGTAGATTTCAAGATTGACATTGAGAGAGAAATAAGCTTTTTTAAGTAAAAAAAATAGTAATAAATATTAAATTATTGTAATTCCATTAAATGAGTTAATTAAAACAAAAAAATGATGGGTTTTTGGTCCTAATAGTTTGATGTAGGTTGCTAATGCACTACTGAAAAAAGAGTGTGAGTGCATTAGCAAACCCATGTGTGTGTGTTAAAAATGATATTCAAATCAAAATATTTTGACAAAATTATATTATTAATTTAATAAATTTATTTTAAAGTTTTGATTATTATCAACTAATTTTTAGAAAAATAATTAATAGTAATTTATTATTGCATTTAATGTCTAGTATTGTTTTTGGAAATATCTTTGACTAATTTATTATAAAGGTGCAATAATAGAAACAATTGTTAATATTCTATAAATTATTCATGTATGCCCAAAATAGTTTAATTTTTTTAATAAAATTTAATATCTTAATAGATGTTTTAATTTCTATATTTATTGTATATTTTTAATTTTCAATTCTAGACATAAATTCAAACCATGAATCTCAACCAACATTATGTTGGTTCAAGTGGAACTAAGTTCATATCCCTTAAGCAACATCTCATGTTCGAGTTTTGTGGATAGAAAAACATGGTCGGAAAGAGAGACTTCACTGAATGTGGCTAGCCAAGTTCTTTGGCACAAACTAGCAAAGCTAGTGGATATTTGGCAGTAATAATATATATATATATATAGAGAGAGAGAGAGAGATAAACCTAAAAATGCTTATTTGAAAAAAAACATTATTTAAATAATTTTAAAATTATATATTTAACATTTAAAATCCAACAATTTATTGATTTATTAAAATATATTAGATAAGTTAATTAAATATATTGCCTTTTTTTGTTAAAAACACAAGAATCTTTCATTCAATAATAAACTATTGATTATTACTCTAAACAATAGTTGAAAGTTATTAACAATTCTAAATTTTATTTTTTAAATGATATTATCAATTTATAAAAATATGTTTAATTCTGATAAGGACAAACCCGGGAAAAAAAGGCTACTTGGAGAGTGGTGGATGTAGTGAGAAATAAATTGAAAGTGTGGAACAGCAATCACATTTTCATAGGTTGCTTTCATTGCCCCTTCCAATCTACTTTATTCTCTACTTCAAGGCTCAAAAAGGTACCGTCTCTTTACTTGAATCTTTATTTTATTTTTTTATGGTGAGGGTGTTAGGAAAGTACATTGGGTAGGCTGAGAGCAACTGTGTAAGGAAAAGGAGGAAGGTGGACTTGGAGTGAAAAAATTTAGGGCATTTAATTTGGCATTAATTTTTGGAAAAAATGGTGGTGGAGAATGAAGAGAGAACAACAATCATTGTGATATATGATATTAAAGAATAAGTATGAGAGGGAAGGGAGAGTATAGGGTTTAGGGTTTAGGTGTTTGAAGGGGAAGAGGTGTTTCAAATGGTGGGTAGATATAAATTATCTGGGTAGATATAATGGATTTAGACAACAATGATTTTCACACACAGTTTGTAAATAGGTGGGTGGGTGGGAAGATATAATTTTTTGCATGACCTTTGGTGGGAGGGACTTCTTTGCATTTGAAGTATATAAACTTATACAGCATTGCAATAGTAACAAAAGCGAAAGTGGCAAATTTAGGTGACTAGATAGAGGGAAACTGATTGTGGAGATGGGAATGGATCGAAAAAACCTCTATTTAAGTAGGAGAAAGATATGTTTGGTTCGATTCAAAGTGACTTAAGAAGTATTAATTTGATTGTGAGTGAGGAGGACAAGTGGGTGTGGAAGAAGGAGGCCACTAACCTCTACTAAGTTAAGTTTGCTTATATGGTGTTATGTTTGTGTAAAGGATGGATACATGAGAGTTTTTCATAAAGTTACAAGTGAGATGTTCCCCTGAAGGTGCAAGCTATTGCTTGGAAACTATTTCTAGAAAACTTTTTTTTTTAACTAAGCTCATAGGAATATAATTTCTAACAATAAAGTATTATGCAGGGATGTGGTTTTGACAAGGAATGTGCTAAAGCATTTGTTCTTTGGATACATTTTTTTTCTCTAGAGTGTGGTATGATTGCTTTAGGTGGTGTGATATTCATTTTGCAGTGCATAACAATGCTCCATTAAACTTCTCACATATTAGAATAAGTTATTGTGATAATCAATTTGGTTTATAGTGTTTGGGGTGATATGGAGGACTCATAGTTCTCTTGTTTTTACAACCATGAGAATGGATTTTGATTAAATTGTTTAAGTGGTGAAGATATATTTGTCATTTGGTTACTACTATATGTGTTTTTGCCTTCAATTCCACACTCATTTTGGTGTATAAACCCAAAAGTTTGTTTGGGTACACAACAAATAACAACAAAGTTTTATCTCACTAGATGAGATCAACTACATGACCCACATCACGTCATTCAACACGGTGAAGAATCAAAATTTTGTCAACATTACTTAACATGAGATCTCCCTTAACAAATTCTCCAATGTCTTTTTTTACATCTCTTTTTTTTCCTTTTCATAAGGATAAACTGTAATACTATTTAGTATAAATGAAAAGTGTTACAATTTTTTTAACTAATCAATTTATGAATAAGAATCGAAATAGATAGCAAGTTTTAAAAAAATATTTTTGGAGAGAGAGAAAATATACTTTAGTTTTTTCTTGCATTTTATGTGAATTAATTTGCAACTTTTGTCATTATGTACAACAAATGGAGAGAGAGAGAGAGAGAGAGAGAGAGAGAGAGAGATTTGTGTTATATTATGTAATATTGTTTTGATAAAATTTCAAATATAGAATTTTTTTTATCATTTTCCTATATATTTATAGCTTTCTGGTATAAAAATTAAGTTAATAATATTCCAAACATATAAGACTCTACATATTGAGAGCATTTCATATTGAGAACTTTACAATTTCTTCATAGATTATGTTTGAATCCTCCATATCACAAATTCTACATTGATCTAATAAATATCTTTTTTCTTGATATTCTTGTTAGGATATTTGGCTCTTCCTCTTTGATCAATTTGTAATTATTGGGTTTCGAATTCTATTAAGTACATCTATTTTTTTTGTTTTAAGTTTGTTTCATACATTGTTATCTTGTTTTATTATTCTTAATGCTTGTAGTTAACGAAACAAAAATTGCATCTTCAGTTCAATGATTGAGTCTTTCAAGGTTTTTAGTAAAAAATAATATTGACTTGGTGACATATATATGTTTCTCATAAATTCTATTTGAATTGGTTCGTTCTTGGTTATAACGCTCAGGCAATTTTTCAATATCAAATAATGAGTAGAGGTGGTCAAAAAATGACTAAAATGGATGCCATACAATATATCAAGGAAGTACAATATACATTTCAAGACAAGAGGGAAAAGTTTGACAAGTTTATGGATGTCATGAAAGATTACAAACTTCATAGGTTTGATCAAGTTAAATTGCATTCTTTCCTTCAGTTCCCCACATAATATATATGCATTTCTCCGTATTTCTATCTTATATTGTTGTTTTTAGTAGGAAAGCAAGTCTTGATTTTGTTAGTAGATGCTGATTTATTATCTTTTCTTCATTTGTAGAATTCATGTTGGGGTTGTTGTAACAAAAATGGAGGAGATTCTTAAAGACCATGAGGATCTGATTTTGGGATTTAACAAGTTTTTGCCAAAAGGATATGAAATCCTACTTCTACCTAAGGGTGAAATCCAATTTGAAGACGCTGTGAAATATGTGAACAAGATTAAGGTGACAAAATTGTTAAATTTTAGGAATTTCATATGATATGGGACAATGGATTGATTTGAGTAGGGGCATAAAAAATTGTCAGGTTTGATATTGTTGTGGCAATACATGAAACAAATACAAGTTGATGAAATTTGATGGTAAAATTAGATGTTACTAATAACTAATGATTTGTTAAATATGTTGATATATGGTAGGTTAATATAAGAAAAGAAATATTATTATAATAAAATGTTTGTGCACACACTCACTTACTTTAAATCAATGACTTTAAATTTATTTATGTATGAAATCCCACTGCTATTGAAGGATGAACTACTTCTCTGAAACTCTTATGTATGCATATGATGATGCTCTGAATATTATGAACAATATATGTTAGGTTTATGACAAACTATCATATAGTATGTGTGTGGGTGTCCGTGTGTATGCTTATAGGCTATACTTTTAGTATAACATACTACTTATGTCCCATAATGAGTGTCATTTTAGGTTTTTGTTGTAATATTTATTACTCTTTTTCATGTATACCCCTATAATATTTTTAAAATATTGTTTTTGTGATGCATCATTTCCAACAAAGAAGATAACAATAAGGTTAATTTAATAAAAGTATAACACTTTTTCATGAATTTACTAGTTCTTCTTGGTTTATGTAAAAAAAAAAATCTAAAATGACACTTATTATGGGACAAAGAGAATATTTTTTGTGTTTGTATCAATATAAATTGAAGAACTTCAAGTTTGATTGCTTTTCATTCATGCAGGATCGATTTGAAAACAAAGATCATGTTTACAAGTCATTTCTCCACATATTAATTAAGTACAAAAATGGCACGCCTATCCATGAAACATGGCATGAAGTAAGTGTTCTAGATCTATATTCATCTCAACAAATTAATATTTTCTTCTTAATTTTCTTTGCTTTCCCGTTCACTTTAATCATGTATATGCAACTTCTCTAGGTTGCTATACTTTTTGATGGCCACCCTGATCTTGTTCGTGACTTCACTAAGTTTGTGTCATTCACTACTTAAGGAGAAGCTACTTAATTTATGACAAACAAAAGGTTTTACATTGGTCAATAGATCAAAAACTTGATCGACTCTGTTAAATTGTGAAAGTGTCTTTATAGAATAAGCTTGTGAACATGTGCAAACTCAACACGAAATCTCATAGTAGCAAATATGTTAATTAAATGCAATAAATGGTTTAAGATATTTGCCTTTATATAAAATATGTTGGCACCAAAGCACTATAATTTAGCCATGGAAATGTGATTTAGAAAAAGGGACTAATCCCTATTCCCTATTATGAGAAAAAGTATATTTTTAAATTTTTATTGGAAAAACACTAATATTTAACATCCAAATATATATTGAATAAGATTACCTCCTATGAAAGATATGTCAGGGAAAATTAATTATAGAATTTCACAATACTTTAATATGATTACAAATTAGGTGACATATATTCATTTTTCTATTAAATTAAAATATATTTCTTTAACAAAAACTTTTTTGCATATTTTCTTAAATATCATATATTTTAATTTGAAATCCTATTTTAAATGAAATATTCTATGGACAATGTAGTCCTAATTCTTATATGATAATGCACTTAACAATTTAGTCTTAATAATAAATGCATTTTTATACTTATGTTATATTTATAAATTTATTGTTACATGATTTTTTTTTTGCTTAAGTTCATAAGTATCTTTTATGGGAGGCAATTACGCTCGAACTAAGAATGATCACTATAGTTGACCATCTCTCCCTTCAAGTATTTATTATTACATGAATTTAATGTTAAATTATTGTTATTATGACAATTTTCTTAGTAAAAATGTATTATTATTATTTGGTATTGAATGGTTTATTTGGTTTATATTTTTTCAATGCATTTTTCTCATTTTTTTAAAGTCTTTTTTTTTCATTTTCTTTTATTTACCTTTCCATTTTATCCTTTTTGAACAAGATTCTTCATATTTTCTTCCTTAAATTTTCTTTCTCTACTATTTATTGTCACCCATGCTTCTTCTTTTTTTTTTTTTTTTTTTTTTTTTTTTTTTTTTTTTTTTTTTTTTTTTTTTCACCCTTTTTTTTTTTTTTTTTTTTTTTTTTTTACCTTTTTTTCAAAGAAAGTTTTATTTATTTGCTAAAGTTCATAAATATCTTTTATGGAAGACAATTATGCTTGAGCTAGAAATGATCATTATAGTTGACAAATCCCCCTTCGAGTATTACTACGTGAATTTAATGTTAATTTATTATTATTATTATTATTATTATTATTATTATTATTATTATTATTATTATTTCTTAATAAGAAATGCATTATTATTATTATTATTATTATTATTATTATTATTATTTGGTATTAAATGATTTATTTAGTTCATATTTTGTCAATTCATTTCTCTTATTTTTTAATGTATTTTTTTTTTTGTTGACCTTTCCTTTTTATCCCTTTCCAACAAGATTTTTCATCTTTTCTTCCTTAAACTTTCTTTCTCTATTATTTTTATCACCTTTTTGCCTCTTTTTTATTTTACTTTTTTCAAAGAAAGTGTTTTTTCATAATAAACACTAAAAGATGTGAAACGAGGATGAACTCAATTTGATAAAAGTTTAAAATTATATTTCTTTTGTCTCATTTTATTTTACTTTTATAGGAAAAAAAAATTGTAAACCTCCTAATTAGGACAGTTGGCTCCCCAATGGGACCCTGAGGTATCCCATAAGCTTTAATTCTTTGGATCAACTATGAGATTAGTTATTGGCTCTGACTTTAATCACACTTAAAGCTTTATGACCCTTCCCAAGAGTGTATTATGCCCAAATCAAACACACTATCAACGAAGCATTAAATATTTTTATTATATTCTTGAACATTTTATTGTATTAAATTGCATAATAACAGTTATGAAATATAAAATATTAATTAAATTTTTTAATATTTTTTTACCGAAATCACAAACATCAAATTAACAAAATGGGATAAAGGGAGTATTAAAGAGAAATTTTTAATAAATCAATATTTTCTTTGGTCAATGAAGTCTAGCCCAATTGAATGAGCATGATATACATGAGTTATTATAACCCCCTCAATACGTAATTTATTAGTACTTTTTATTATTATTTTAGGTGTTCTAAATCCTAATATAAATCCTATTAATTCCTACACTTTCACGGTGACTAGTATTTAATTGACATTCTAGTGAGATTTAAATTGAGTTGTAAAATTATGTTTCATATTATTCAAAAATATATGAGTCACACATGAAAATTTCTTATAAATTACTTGGTTAAATGAATTACACATGATAAATGCTTAGATAAATTAACTAAGTAGTTGTATCATCAATAAAAATAAAAACTATAAATCTAAAAAAAAAATTACTAAAAGAAAACAGCTATTTCATTTGTTCAAAATTAATTTTTCTATATGTTAATCATTTTATGAAAGGTACTAAGTTATTTTAAATATTTTATAACTTCATAGGACCCAAATTAAGAGTAATGTTTGTTCTTTTTTACAAGATTCAATCCATAATAGTTTTTTCCATTGATTATTTTTTAAGAAAATTTTCCTAATTGATTGTACTATATATCAAACAATTATAAGAAAGTGGTGAGTATTAATGACAACAATTTTCAAGAAAAAGATTAGGACAAATGCATTGTTATCAACTAAATTAATTAGTTACCTTAATTCAAATGAATTGGGTCATTGTCTCATTGAATCTTATAAATAGAAATAAATGAAGTATTTATAACAAAGCTTAAACACATGTGAGATTTTGAGTGTGATGCTTAATCCTATCACTATTGTAATTAATGTGTAATTAAAATGAAAGAGAGTTAATAAGTAAGAATGCAAAAAATTAGAAAAAGAAAAAAGAATGTTTAGAATAAAGGAATATAATGCAAAAACCTTTAATACACATTAAAAAGAAAGAACATATAGGATGCAGGAAAAAGTAACATACATTTGGGATGCAATTGCAAAGCCAATAAATATAACTAGATGTTTTAGACAATAAAAAAATCATGCGGGAGAAAAATGCAAGATGAAAAATGTTAGAAGTATAGTAAAAAAAACTCATCACAAAGTAGGAAGGGTGACAACAATGAAAAAAACTTGCAATCTTGCGAAAGTCAGAATAATGTATAAGAAACTAAATAAAATTACAAATAGAGGAAAGTAAAAATTGAAGAAATTTTTCACTTTTGGATAAAATATGTTAATAAAAAATTATTAAATAGAGGTTAGAGAATTAAGAAGAGGAGGGCCAAAAAATAATTTATATTGATATTATAAAAGATCAAAAATTTACGGGGGCAATGGCCACTATAGACCCCCCCCCTCCACCCCCCCCTCCACTCCCTCCGCTTCTTATTAGATCTAATATTATCTTATCTAAGGTTGTAATTTCATACATGATATTGATTGATCTTTATATACTAATCAATGAAGATAAACTTTCCCTCTTTCTTAATTTTACTCAATTGAATCATATGCGACAAAGTAAGAAATCTACCCGATTGATTGTTGAGTACATAGGTTTATTGAGTTCGAGTAGTACATTATAGATTTTAGAATTTTTTTATGAACAAAAAATTAGTTATTATTACTGTTACGGACCCGACATATGGGCCTAATAAGGTGTCACATTACAGTAAAGCCCACTAAGGGTCCATTAGCTCATAATCTCAACAATAATTGGGGAGATCTCAACAACGTGCATAACAGCTATCAAAGGAGATAAACATATCATAATCCCAACAATCAGGGATTATATTTTATCTAATCAAGAGATTATATCTTATCTACTCAAGAGATTATATCTTATCTAATCAAGAGGTGGCAGCAATTAACCTAGAGGTAACACCCTTATAAATAAGAGGTACACTCGTAGGTACATTCATTCTCTCTTGACTCTATTATATGTTGATACTGTGCACACACCTCATAACTATTGGCTAAACGCCGTCTCAGTATCAAAGTGCACAGTGATCTACTTAGTTCAGGGTTATTTCTTCTATAGATACCTCAGGGAGAGATATTGATCCAAAATCAACCCAAGCTATCCAACCAGACACTGCTATTCTCAAGAACAAAACAACTGGCGTTGTCTGTGGGGACATTAAATTCCAATCCCACGTTCCCGATGGTAAACATGAGAAGTAACAATCAAACTACACATCCACGCTCTGATGCAGGTGTAAGGAGAAACTTACCTTCAAATCCTGTTTTGGAGGAGGTGAATCCACTGTCGCCTTCAGACCAGAACATGAAACCACCACAATCGGTGGACTATGACATTGTCCATATAAGTGAAGAGGTTTTAAATGCAGACTCCACTCATGCTCCAGCGAAACGAACAGTCTCACCCCATCAAATAGATGCTCACTGCCTGAACTGAATTCAAATGGTTTAAGAGCCTAACGATCGTCTCATGAACAATGTTCTAAATTCAATCCTAGCCCGAATGAAGAGAGAAAAAGGAGAGGAGAAAGAGAGCATCCAAATTTGCATGTTGAGGAGGACAGAAACTATCATCCTTCAATCTTCTCGATCTCCTTCTTTAACCGTTAGATCTTGTTGAAACTTTTACAACAAGTTAGTGACTCACCATTGTTCAAATCTAATGGTTGGTTTCTTATATAGAGGCTTGTAGTATCACAGGGAATTCCCAAATCGAACTGGTTCTGAATCCATTTTCTGAAGCAAACAGTGGTATTGTGAGAGACATTTCTCTCATACTAACCGTTGGATCGTGTTAAAACTTTGAGAAAATGTTAATAAAATCATTTTATACATTCTGACCGTTCGGATAATTATTTAAAGTGTTTTCAAGAGAGCGTGTTTCAATTGCAAACAGAGGTTATCAGAATTTCTGCTATATTCTGTCTTGATTCGGGTAGTGATATTGAGAAAGGCTTATCTCTTTTCTCAACCATTGGATTATCCTCAAATGTGGTCAGTATGTTCCTCTCTTGCAATAAGTCAATTTGACCGTTGGGATTTGTTAGTTGTATTTCTGGTGGTAGGAATTAATTTCGTACATAAGCCTATTTTGTATGTTTACCTCTTGTGATATTTTGGTACAACTTTTGTTGAAGTTATTTGTTGATTGTAATGGTTGCTGGAACCCTTTTATAATCTCATTTTATTGATAGTGAAGAATTTAGGTGGACTCCGAGATCGGTCCCATGGTTTTTACTTCTCACATTAAGAAGGTTTTCTCAGCTTATAGAGCAGCGCTTCAGATGGAAGAGCATGGAGAATCCGGCTCATAATGAGAATCGAGGAATGTTGTAGAAATAGAAGCCAATCTGGACATACAGTTGCGAGACAATGATTCCAGTTGAGATTTCATCCGCATCGCTGAATTGGATGATGGGCCCCGTTTAAGTGAATCATGATGATGAGATAAGTGAATTATATCGCAAGTTATCTTGTATATGTTATCCATGTATATGCATGTGGAAGTTATGAAGCTTGATCCTAATTCGTTGCATTATTGCATATGATAAATGTTGTATCGGTCCTCCGAGATATAAATGTTGTACCGGTCCTCCGGGATATAAATGGTATGTTAAATAAAGACCGACACTCTGGGCGTATGAAGCTGGGTTGTTAATCAAAGCTATGGTGAACAAAGGCGGGCTTATATGTAAAGTCATCAAAAAAGAAGTCGGGTTCGAAGAGTAAGGGAGGACGCTTCCGAAATTTGAAATCGGGGCCTGATTAGGTGTTCTTAGTTAAATATTATTCTTAGCTTATTTGACTTCTCTTGGACTTTTATTTTCTCATTCTAATTTAGTTTTTGTCTTAGGCAAGCACGTGGGCTTAATTGTTATTTGTTGCTTATTTTCGGATTTTATGTTCACTTGACCTATCTTCCTTGTGCAGGACTTAACAAAACTCTGAATGGAGCATATGAGTAGTCCTTGGAAAGATAAGGAAAAGATATACAAGTTTTTCAGAGATAAGCCGAGGCCAATTCTATCATTTGAAGGGTCATTTTATGCTTGGAAGTCAGAACCATTGCACTTGAATTTTGGGCTGTGAGTTGGTGTAATTAGCATAATTAATAAGTTTAGATTGGCCTGCTCATGGTTCATTCTTTCCTTTTGTCTTAGTCACTATATGCTAGTGCAATTAGTTAGTGAATGACACATTACATTTTAGCAAAAACAAAATTTACATTACACTTTAGAAATTTCAAAATTAAAACCTTTTCTCTCAATTATTCTTCATTATTCTTAAATGTTCTTCATTTTCGTTTCTGTTCTTCATTGCTCTTGCACTAATTTCATGGGTCTTCTATTGATGATGATCATAAAAGACTAAACAATCAATCAATCCAAGGATCCAGTCCAAGCAAAGGGGATTTGAGTTCTAGTTTAGTGTTTCAAATTTTGTATGAATGTTCACTTTCTTCTTCAATCATCTATTCAGTTTTCATGATTATGAATGTGTTTAGGATTGAAAACGGATTAGGTTATGGATTTATTTCCTAATTTTGAATTTTAATCACAGATTAGTTGAATGATATTTCAAATAAGTTGTGATTTCAATTAATTTAGGAGCTACTTCGATTGAACTGCTTCCAATGAAATTGAATGAATTTTCATTATAGAATCATTATCTGAGAACTATGATAATTACCATTGTTTGGTTTGGTGAATTGGATTGATCCTCTTTAATCTGTTTTACATTATCTCTTATCAATTCGCATTAGTTTATACGTTTTTCTGCAATTGTTATTTATCGCATGCGAACTGTTTGACAAAACCCCCCCAACTGTTTATTAGTGAATTTAAGTTGGAACCATATTGATAGTGTCTCTCAGTCGACCTAGGTTAATCATGTGCTACAAAATTACCGTAGTTTAATTGTTTTAAAGCGATACGACATCGGGTTATCAAAACGGGTGTCATTGCCGGGGATACGGTTCATTGAGTGCTAGCTTTAATTCACTCATAATTATATATATATATATATATATACACACATTCATTCACTGCATATTGACATTCTGTTGCACAATTGCACTTTGTTACATATTTGCATTGTTGTTGTTGTGCACTATGAAGTGTGGATGAAGTGTTGCTGTAAAAACATAAAAAAACAAAGTGAACAGTAAAAAATAGAGGGAAAAAATAGAGTAGTAGTAGGGAGAGAATTAGTGTAGTGTAGTGTAGTTGTGTTGTAGGTGGTCCATTTTGTTGTCCATAAATTTTCGATCCTGTGGAGTTTGATTCTGAAACTTGGTGACCGAAGTTTATCCCCCCATTCTAAGCAAAAGTAACCCCTTTGGGATTTGGTGTGGGTTAAAATTGGCAAATTCGGCCTCTAGGTAGTAGTTTTAGCACAGGGGCATTCTGGTCATTTCACAATAAACTGTCTCAGAATGGGCTGATATTTTACCAGAATGTGGAGAAAATTAATACATCAAGGTGACCATGTGAAAGATGAACATGGGGGTCCAAATTCCCAAATTCATTGATCTAGGCCACTTTTGAATTTATTTTGTGTTTTCATGATTTTTAAAATTCATCAAAAAAATCACAAAAATCAAGCATGATTTATAGATATTTAATGTGGTGTTTTTGAATTTTTTTTAAATTGTTTGAGGTACTTTTCCAATTTTTGTTTCATTTCGGCAGATATTATGAATTGTGTTCCTGGTAGGGTAGTTGTCTGTTATTTCTGTGATTCTATCTTTGATGAGCTGAACTGTGCATGACTAGGTCTCAACCAAGTGATTTACATTCATATGATCCTGAAATAGATAGGACATTTCACAGATTGAGTAGGCATAATAGTAGTCTAGATGACTTTGATAGTGTAGTTCTAGATAGTAATGTAGTGCATGGTTATCAAAATCGCGAGTTAACTTGCACACTCGGACGATTTCACAAGTCCAGCACCCCCCGACGAGTTAAATCGGAAGCAAACTTGGAAATGGAGTAGAATCGTATCATTATACATAGACTCACCCGATTCCACTCAAAAGCGCGAGTTTAATTGCGAGTCCACGATTCCAGGTAGGTTTTCCAAAGTTGGATTTCATTCTTCCTTGCATTATCTTCTTCACTTCGTGCGAGCTGTCGTCATTTTCCCTTGCCTCCGCCGCGCTTGTCGATCCGTCATCGTCTTCATGCGTTGTTCCTCCGTCATGATCATCTTCGTCACCCCATCGTCTGTCGTGCCTCCGTGCTTGGTAAGTTCGTGTTCTTCTTCTCCGTGCCTCCGCACCACTTTGTTAATTTTTTTCTTTCGTGCCTCCGTGCCACTTCAAGCTTGATCAGTCCATGGCTTTGTCTTTCTTTCACTATTGCTGCTTCTCTGGTAGGGGCAGTTTCGATCCACATACAAGGCCATGATTTTGAATGAAGATGGGGTCGAGTTTCGACAAGAGGAGGGGCAATTTGAGGATTGGGGAAGGACTGTGAGTCTGTGACTGAGAAAGGGAAAGAAAAAATAATGCTTCATGAATCATAATGTGAAAGAGGAAGAAATAGTATTATGATCCACTGAATGTATTTAGATTAAGGGCTAAGATTCGATCTTAAACTTGCACATGTCTCAAAAACCAATAAGCCGAAAGGAGAAAACTTATATCAGTTATATGTATTTGGTGGGATGGGTTGGATGGCTATGGTGCACAAGTAAAATTTATTTTTACTATTTTGAACCATTGAATATATTATTTTTCAATCAAAGGTTAATTTTTTATAGGTAATTTACTATTTTTTTAAGTAGACTCTTACGATTCTATTATTTGATTCTATGAGGCCTCCACGAGTCTACGTAGAATCGCGATTCTGACGACCTTGGTGTAGTGTTTTCTGAGTCTTCTGTTTCTGATTCTAGTTCTCATTCTGCACATCTTGATTCTGAAAATTTTGTTGATACAATGGTTGATAACAACTCTTAAGGAATTGGCTACACCTGATGTTGTTTATCAACCTTGGTGCATTCAATATCCTGAGAATGAGGTTAGTTATGAGCTCAAATCTGGACAGATTGATTTGCTTCCAAAGTTTCATGGTCTTTCTGGTGAAGATCCACATAAGCACCTGAAGGAGTTTCATGTGGTGTGTTCCACCATGCGACCACATGACATTCATGAGGATTACGTCAAGATAAAGGCATTTCCTTTCTCTCTGAATAGTGTTGCTAAGGATTGGTTATACCTTCCACCAGATCCTATCAACACTTGGATAGACATGAAGATAAGATTCTTGGAGAAATTCTTCCCTGCCTCCAGAACAGCATCCATTCAGAAAGAAATTTGTGGTATAAGGCAGCTGCCTGGAGAGACTTTGTATGAGTACTGGGAGAGATTTAACAAGTTGTGTGCTACCTGTCCTCACCATCAAATCAGTGAGCAACTATTGATCTATTATTTTTATGAAGGATTGATGTTGATGGACAGGAGTATGATAGATGCAGCCAATGAAGGAGCTTTGATGGACAAGACTCCTCTTGCTGCAAGACAGTTGATTTCCAACATGGTCGCCAATTATCAACAATTTGGTACTAGAGGTGCTGCAACAAGCAAGGCTGCAAATGAAGTTTATGTTTCCATGGTTGCTGATAACCAGAGGTTGGAGAATAAACTAACAGAGTTGACATCCCTTGTGAGACAACTTGTTATTGGTCAACAACAGAATGTGATGGCAGTCAATCAACCAAGGTTGTGTAGTATTTGTTGTGCACCTGATCATCCAACAGATTCATGTCCCACTCTCCAAGAAACAAAACAAGCTGCTGAAGTTTCTTCCATACAACCTGGACAGCCATTCAGACCTCAACAACAGTATAATCCTTACTCCAACACTTATAATCCTAGTTGGAGAGATCAACCGAATTTGAGGTATGGTCCTAGTCCACAAAACCAGCAGCAGACACAACAACAATAGCCATTCAGACCTCAGCAGCAATATCCACCTTCCATCAGCAAATACCAACCTCCCCCGTTCAGACAACAGCCACAATTCCAGCAACCTGCACCTACACCTTTACAACCCATGCAGACCAGTTCTGGACCTTCCTTGGAGGATTTGATGAAGCAAATGGCAACCAACAACATCTAGTTTCAACAAAATGTCAGTGCCACCATCCAAGACCTGTAGACTCAAATTAGATAGTTAGCTACAACTGTCAACCAGATGCAGCAACAAGGTTCTGGCAACATTCCAGCACAACCAGTTATTAATCCGAAGAATGTGAGTGTTATTACCTTGAGAAGTGGCATAGAGCTTCCAAATGCTGGTGCTAAAATTGATGTTGTGCTGGTAAAAAAATTGATGATGGTGCCAAAACATATTCTACACCAAAACAGATTCTCTTACCTTTTCCTTCTAGATCCATTTTTGCAAAGAAAGTGGAGTTTGATTCTGATCTGCTTGAGACTTTTAGAAGGGTGGAAGTTAACATTCCCCTCTTGGATGCCATCAAACAAATTCCAAAATATGCAAAGTTCTTGAAGGATTTGTGCACCCACAAGAGGAAGCCGAAGGGAAATGAGCAAGTGAAGATGGGCAGAAACATTTCTGCACTTATATAGGGCAAAACTGTTGAGGACATTCTACTATCCACCTTGCCACAGAAGTGCAAGGATCCTGGCACTTTCACTGTCCCTTGCACCATTGGAGATTGTACCTTTGCAGATGCCATGTGTGACCTCGGAGCTTCCATTAATGTCATGCCCACATCGGTTTACAGATCATTACATCTTGGTGATTTGAAACCCACTGGTGTGGTCATTCACTTAGCCAACAGGAGTGTTATGCTTCCACTTGGACTTATTGAAGAAGTGCTGGTCATAGTCAATAATTTGATCTTTCCAGCAGATTTTTACATTTTGGATATGGAGAATGAGTCTTCCAGCCATGGTTCCACATTGATCCTAGTGAGATCATTCTTAATGATAGCAAGGACCAAAATTGACGTGTATGCCAGAACTCTTTCCATGGAGTTTGGTGATGACATTGTCCAGTTTAACCTTTTTGATGCCATGAGACATCCTGTAGAGAAGCATTCTGTTTTTCTTGTTGATATCATTAATGTTGCAATAGGTAGTGTAGATATTTCTGATTTACTTTCTGATGATTTTTCTGATTTTGATCTTGGTTGTACCTGTGATGATTATGTTGTTGTCTATAGTATTTGTGCGGAGATTTCCTCCGCACTTGATTCTGATTGTGTTGCAGGTATAAATGCTGATTTTCCTATCTCCATTCCTTCAGCCACCAACATTTCCTTGCCTTCCACCATTCAACCACCTTCCTTGGAGCTGAAGTCACTACCTGAGCACCTCAAATATGCATATTTAGATGATGCTCAGAAGCTTCCAGTCATCATATCTAGCAGCCTGTCACTTGAGCATGAAGAGAAGTTGTTGCATGTTTTGAGATGCCACAAAAAGGCCATTGGATGGACACTTGCTGACCTCCCTGGAATCAATCCTTCCATTTGCATGCATCGGATACTATTGGAGGATGATTCTAGGCCGGTGAGGCAGTCACATAGGAGGTTGAATCCCACTATTCTTGATGTGGTGAAGAAGGAAGTGATGAAGTTACTAGTTGCAGGGATCATCTATCCAATCTCAGATAGCACTTGGGCTTCACCTGTTCAAGTGGTCCCTAAGAAGTCGGGTATTATGGTTGTGAAAAATCAAGATAATTAGTTGATTCCAACTAGAGTGGCCAACAATTGGCGAGTATGCATTGACTACAGGAGACTCGACCAGGCCACTTGCAAGGACCATTTCCCTCTCCCCTTCATTGATCAAGTTCTAGAGAGGTTGGCAGGTAAATCACATTATTGCTTCCTTGATGGTTTTTCCGATTACATGCAAATTCATATTGCACCAGTGGATCAACACAAGACCACATTCACCTATCCATTTGGCACATTTACCTACACCCAGATGCCTTTTGGCCTATGCAACACACCTGACACCTTCCAAATGTGCATGGTGAGAATCTTTTCTGATTTATTAGAGAGTTGCATGGAGGTGTTTATGGATGATTTCACTGTTTATGGTTCCTCTTTTGATGCATGTTTGGATAGTCTCTCTAGAGTGCTTGACCGATGTATTGGGACTAACCTTGTTCTTAACTTTGAGAAATTCCATTTTATGGTGCATGAGGGTATAGTCTTAGGGCATTTGGTCTCTAGTAGAGGTCTTGAGGTCGATAGGGCCAAGATTGATGTGATCACTTCTTTACCTTACCCCGCTTCTGTGCAGAAAGTGTGTTTTTTTTCTTGGACATGCGGGTTTTTATAGGAGATTCATTCAGGATTTTAGTAAGATTGCATTGCCATTGTCCAAGCTTCTCCAAAAGGACGTAGACTTTATGTTTGACCAGCATTGCAAAGAGGCATTTGAGGGATTGAGGAAGAAACTATAACCTCTCCCATCATGCAGCCACCAAATTGGGAGCTTCCCTTTGAGCTTATGTGTGATGCCTCTAATTATGCACTTGGGGTTGTGTTGTCACTGAGAGTTGATAAACTCTCCCATGTCATTGCTTATGCTTCACGCACTTTGGATGCAGCCCAAGTTAACTACACCACCACTGAAAAGGAGCTTTTGGCTATTGTTTTTGCTTTAGATAAATTCAAATCTTATTTTCTTTGCTCCCATATCACTGTCTTTACTGACCAAACAGCTTTGAAGTACCTGTTGAAGAAGCCTGATGCTAAACCTAGATTGATCAGGTAGATACTTTTTCTTCAGGAGTTTGACATTGAGATTAAGGATAGAAGTGGTGCAGAAAACTTGGTTGTTGATCATTTGAGTAGGATTGAGGGACCTCTTGAGTCCTTTCCTATTTGTGATAATTTTCCTGATGAGCATTTGATGCATTTGCATTCATCGCATGTCACACCTTGATTTGCTGATATTGTGAATTTCATTGTTGCATTTGTTGTCCCCCCTCATGCATCTAGGTCCCAAATAGATAAACTTGAGAGTGGTGCTAAATATTATGTGTGGGACGATCCTTATTTGTGGAGGTTTGGTAGTGACCAAGTGATTTGTCGGTGTGTGCCAAATCATGAGGTTCAATCTATTCTTCAGTTTTGTCATGGCACACCTAGTGGAGGTCATTTTGGTCCTCAGCGAACCGCTAAGAGGGTATTAGACTGTGGGTTATTTTGGCCCACCTTGTTTAGAGATGCTCATCATTTTACCACCACTTGTGAGCAGTGTTAGAGAGCAGGAGGAACCATTACACATAGTCATAAGATGCCTTAGCAGCCCATTATTTTTTGTGAGATTTTTTATGTGGGGGGTATTGATTTTATGGGTCCCTTTCCTGTTTCTCATGGTTTTCCATATATTTTGCTTGCTATTGATTATGTCTCTATATGGGTTGAAGCTAAGGCCACCAAAACTAATGATTCTAAAGTTGTTGTGGATTTTGTGAGATCTAACATTTTTTGCAGGTTTGGTGTGCTTAGAACCATTATTAGTGATCAGGGGAGCCACTTCTATAACCAATCATTGGCATCCTTGCTTCAGAAGTATGGGGTTGTGCATAGAGTTGCTATAACTTATCATCCCTAAACTAATGGACAAGCAGAGGTTTTTAACAGAGAGATCAAGCAAGTGTTACAGAAGGTGGTGCAACCCAACAGGAAGGATTGGAGAAAGCTACTTGAGGATGTTTTATAGGCTAACATGACCGCTTACCGAACACCTTTGGGGATGTCTCCCTATAGGGTGGTTTTTGGTAAGTCATGCCACCTTCCGGTGGAGATTGAGCACCGTGCTTATTGGGCGGTGAAGAGTTGTAACATGGCATTTGATGAAGCGAGTATGGAAAGGAAGCTTCAGTTGCAAAAACTTGAGATCCGCTTAGAAGCCTATGAGAACCCCAAGATTTACAAGGAGAAAGTGAAGAGATTTCATGACTCTAGGATTCTTAGGAAGGAGTTACATTGTGGCCAAAAAGTGTTATTGTTTAACTCTCGCCTTAAGCTTATTTCCGGTAAACTTCGATCTAGACGGGATGGACCTTTTGTTATTACTAATGTTTTTCCCCATGGTACAGTTGAAATTAAAAATGAAGTTACCGGCAAAGTCTTTAAGGTCAATGGTCACCAACTCAAAGTATTTCATGAGAGCCCTCAAGTGGAGGAGGAGCTTGTGACAGACATCTCTTTGGTCTTGTCAATTTAGTGTGATGATGCGTCTTGAATGACATTTGGGGAGTTTCTTTTTCCCTTCTTTTATTTGTTGTCTCTTTGTGTGCATTTCTTTGTATGCTTTCATTGAGGACAATGTGCATTTCAAGTGTGGGTGAAGGATTACAAAATATATTTTCTGTTTTAGTTAATTTGTTTTCTGTTTTAGTTTCTTTTTTCCGTTTACCATTTCTATATGTTTTATGTTTCTATTTTTACATTCTATTTCTGGTTTAGCTGTCCGTATTTTTTTCTGTCTGTTTTCTGGTTATTTTCTATTTTATGTTTGTCTTTTTTAGCTTTTGAGTCTATTTTTGTTTTCTATTGTCTGTTTCTATTTTGTTGTTTCTGTTTTATGTCTGTTTTTGTTGCTGTTTCTGTTATTGTGTTCCAGTATTTGTTATTTTTTTGTTTTTACATTAATAAAAAACAAAAAAAATTAGGCATTTTTTCATGTTTTTCATAGGATTTCTAACTTGTTTAAATTGTGAGAAATGTACAAATTGTGGTTGGATTGAGAAGTTTCATGTTTGATGTGAATCAATATTGTAATTGTTGAAGTGATAAGTAGGCTTGAGAAATAGAATTTAAGATGGATCATGTGTGATAGAATTATGCCTTGTGAGTTTTTGGGCCTTTGTGGATATGTTCTTTCATGTGTGATTTCACCCTTGTGCTATATTACTCTATGTTTTGACTTGCCTCTTTTGACATTCCTTGTTGCACATGCTTTGATTGAGATGATTTAGGCCTTCTTTCTTTTAGCCACCGACCAAATAAACATATCCTTGCATTGATATCCTTTGCCACCCTTTTTGAACCTTTAACCTTTTCTTTCTTGTATAGCTCATTGAAAACTAAAAAATGGAAGACCATGTTATCCTAGCTTTAGGGAGAAAAGGGGCTTTGGAATTGTTTTGGGAGTGGGTTTCAAGCAAGTGTGGGGTATTTTTATTTTATTTTTTGGAAAGAAAGAAAAAAAATGAGAAAAGAAAAGAAAAGAAAGAGTTCAAAAAGCAGAAGTTCAAAGAAAAAAAAATGTGTATAAACAAAGAAAAAGAAAGAAAGAAAAAATGCAATAAAAGTTGTTGTGGTTCATTTTCATCCTTGTAAATTCCTTTAAATTTCATTTCTTTGTTTCTACCATATTTTTACTTGTTGGTTTACTCCTCATTTTATCCTTTTCTTATCCACCCTTTACCTAAGCCATTCATTACAAACCAATAAAGTCCTTTTGATCTTTTGAAGCATGTGTATTTCAAGTTGAATGAATTAAAGTCTTGTCAAAATTTGGATGTGCTAGTTACATGTGGTGTTTGAGTGTAAACACAAACCCATGCACATTACATGAGGTTGAGTGTTATTCTTTGAGAGATTTCTATCACCTTGGTGCATTCTTAATTTTAACTTGACTACTTTTTCACTTTGCACTTTGTGATCATGTTTCCATAGATTGTTTGTTACCTTGATATCATTCTTCCATCTTTTATATTTTGCAATTTTGTGCATTGTTAGGATCCATTGAAAAATTTGTTTGCCTTGTTCATACCTTTCTTTTAGTTTTTGGTTTACTTTAGTTTAAATTTTTCTCTTAGTCTTTCTTTTAGTTTTGCCTAGGAGTGCAAATGTTTAAGTGTGGGGTTTTTTGATTGGGCGTTCTTAGTTAAATATTTTTCTATTCTTCTTAGCTTATTTGACTTCTCTTGGACTTTTATTTTCTCATTCTAATTCAGTTTTTGTCTTAGGCAAGCAAGTGGGCTTAATTGCTATTTGTTATTTATTTTCGAATTTTATGCTCACTTGACGTATCTTCCTTGTGCAGGAGCTACAGAACTCCGAATGGAGCATATGAGTAGTCCTTGGAAAGATAAGGAAAAGATCTACAAGTTTGTCAGATATAAGCTGAGGCCAATTCTATCATTTGGAGGGTCATTTTATGCTTGGTAGTTAGAACCATTGCACTTGAATTTTGGGCTGCGAGTTGGATTTTTATTTATGTAATTAGCATGATTAATAAGTTTAGATGGCCCTGCTTATGGTCCATTCTTTCCTTCTGACTTAGTCACTATATGCTAGTGCAATTAATTAGTGAATAACACATTACATTTTAGCAAAAATAGAATTTACATTACACTTTAGAAATTTCCAGAATTAAAACATTTTCTCTCAATTGTTCTTCATATTGACTGTTCTTTATTTTCTTCTTCAGTTTTTGTTTCTGTTCTTCATTGCTCTTGCACTAATTTCGTGGGTCTTCTACTGATGATGATCATGGAAGGCTAAACAATCAATCAATCAAAGGATCCAGTCCAAGCAAAGGGAAATTTGAGTTCTAGTTTAGTATTTCAAATTTTGTATGAATGTTCATTTTCTTCTTCAATCATCTATTCAATTTACATGATTATGAATGCGTTTAGGATTGAAAATGGATTAGGTTATGGATTCATTTCCTAATTTCAAATTTTAATCACAAATTAATTGAATGATATTTTAAATAGGTTGTGATTTCAATTAATTTAGGAGCTACTTCGATTGAACTGCTTCTAATGAAATTGAATGAATTTTCATTATAGAATCATTATCTAAGAACTATGATAATTACCATTGCTTGGTTTGGTGAATTGGATTGATGCTCTTTAATCTGTTTTACATTATCTCTTATCAATTCGCATTAGTTTATATGTTTTTCTGCAATTGTTACTTATCGCATGCAAACTGTTTGACAAAAATCCCCACTTGTTTATTAGTGAATTGAAGTTGGAACCATATTGATGGTGTCTCTGAGTCGATCTAGGTTAATCATGTGCTACAGAATTAGCGTAGTTTAATTGTTTTGAAGCGATACGACATCGAGTTATCAGGGTCGAGTTCGAAGAGTAAGGGAGGACGCTTTCGAAATTCAAACCTGCTTAAAAACTCAAGTTGTAAGAGATCTTGAGGGTAAAGCCCAAGAAAGGGTTAAAAACTCAAGAAGTGATTGCTTAAGGGTAAAACCTAAATTGGTTAAAAACCTTCAGCTAATGAAATCAGGTTGTAAGAGATCTTAAGAGTAAAGCCCAAGAAAAGGTTAAAAACTCAAGAAGTGATTTCTTAAGGGTAAACCTAAACTGATTAAAACCTTCAGCTAATGAAATCAAGTTGTAAGAGTTGAGGGTAAAGCCCAAGAAACGGTTAAAAACTCAAGAAGTGATTGCTTAAGGGTAAAACCTAAACTGGTTAAAACCTTCAGCTAATAAGTTGTATTCTGGGCTAAGGAGGTGAACCATCATGCTAACCCTGACCAGGTTGAAATGTTTGAGGTCTTGGTTAAAAACTGAGTTTGAACATGTGACAGATTGCCCTTGGTCCGAATTGAATTCTACTAGTATGAGTTGGAATGTAATGTGGAGATTTAGATAAAACCTTCGCATAATATAATACAGGGGTTTTAATACCAGATGAATATTCAAGCAGACTCTGCGTAAAATATTTCTAACTTTGGCCAAGTCATTGAATAGAACTCTAAAAGTGTTTGAGTTCATATGTTAAAATCAATTTTGGAATTATGTCCGATTTCATTGAAGAGAACTCTTAAAGTGTTTTGAGTTCATTTATCAAAAATCAAAAGGTGTGTGCCTTTTCTCATAATAATCCGGGTTAGGGGAGAAACCTATCGTTAAAATAGATAAACCCTGAAACCCGGATGTTTGACAATCACAAGAAGGAATAATAATTCATGGTCAGCATCCAACCTGGCTTTAATGTTTGTGGGCAATTCAACCCTTGTGACTGTCCAAATTCGGGGAGATTAGGACTATATGCATTACTCGGATATGGACAATCACGATTGCAATAAAGAAACAACCTCAAATATACAAAAAATCGGGATCAGACATCCCTGCTAGGGATGGTCAAATCAATCAACGTCAAGAAAAGAAGCAAATCGATAAACCAGTTGGGGGAAATGGTATGCACAAATTAGAACCCGTCAAAGCTAGAAGACGGGATTGTGTCAACTAATACATCCCGACTGCCTAGAAGCCTCGACAATCGGGCTGGGGGGGCAACTGTTACGGACCCAACATTAGTAAGGCCCATTAAGGGTCCATTAGCTCAGAATCTCAACAATAATTGGGGAGATATCAACAACGTGCATAACAGCTATCAAAGGAGATAAACAGATATCCTAATCCCAAAAATAAGGGATTATATCTTATCTAATCAAGAGGTTATATCCTATCTACTCAAGAGATTATATCTTATCTAATCAAGAGATGACAACAATCAACATAGAGGTAACACCTTTATAAATAAGAGGTACGCTTACAGGTATATTCATTCTCGACTCTATTATATGTTGACATTGTACACACACCTCACAACCATTGGTTAAACGTCGTCTCAGTATCAAAGTGCACAGTGATCTTCTTAGTTCAGGTGTATATCTTCTATAGATACCTCAAAGAGAGATATTGATCCAAAATCAACCCACTAGCTATCCAGCTAAACACTGTTGTTCTCAAGAACAGAACAATTACAATCACAAACAAGCCAACAACATAATTCAAATTGTCTAAAATAATTGTATACAAAATAAAATATGCTTTATGTAAACAAATTTCCATTTAGAATTATTTTTGGAACTCTATTTATAAAATATTAAACATATAATAAATGTTTATGCTACAAAAAAAGTTGTAATAATATTTACAATTCCCAACAAAAATTAGTCATTTCTTCATTTTTCTGAAATAATGAATCATTTCTTATTTTTACAATTTCTTGCACATTTTATTTTAAAAAACTAAACTAACATTTTTGTAATTTTATAAAAATAAATATAATATTCTCTCCAATCAAACTTATCATTAAAATTTAATTAATTTTAAATGAATTAAATTTAAGAAATACATTTATTTTTCAATAAACTAAATATTAAAAAAATAATAATACATTAATATATGTGTTTAGTCTAATTATTATAAAATTATTATTTTAATATAATTTTAAAAGTAAAATTAGTATCAAAATAATTTTGCAAATTATATTTTCACTTTATAATAATATTTGATGTAGTATATTAAAAAGGATAAAATAAACTTTTAGTTTTTTTTAATTTTCATTTAGATTTAATTTGAGCCTTTATTTTTATAAAAATAACTTTAATCCTTCTATTATTATTATATAGGAAAATGACTATTTTGACCCAACTTTATACATGTAAATATTTGGAATACCTTTTTTCGTCTTCCACTTTTTTCTTCTTTCTTTTTCTTATTACTCTATGACATGTCAAAAACTATTTCAGTAATAAACTTTAATGTTAACGTTCAACATTACTAGTTTTATAAGATAAATTTTAATTTATTTAAATAAAGACATAATGTTAAATTGTTTTACTGTTTAGAAGTCACAAATAAATAAAAAAAACTATTAATATGAATATATTATTGATTGAAACTAATGTAACAAGTTTTGGGTGTAATATCTCTCTACCTGCGGGCGGGTGGATTGGTGCGTGTGTGTTAATGTTATGTTAATTCTTTAATACCTAATAGATGTTTAATAAGCATACCAAAAAATCATGTATTTTTATAAAAATATAATTATATTTTAAGTATATGTAAATATATGTTTTCAGATACTTTATCAAAACTTTTATTTTTATGCTTATTATTTTAATTAAGGACAAAAATTATTTTAAAATTAATTGTAATAAAAAATAAATAAATCATAGATACATTTAGTGTGTTTTACTCATATTACACTCAGCATCTTTCCATTTTTTTATTACTTTGACACCCCTTCTATTAACAATGTTAAGTAATAGCTTTAATTTAATTTTGAATGATTAAATTGTCCTGTTTTTTTTCTGTTAGGAAACCAAAAATACCCTCCCTTAACTCTAAGAACATATCCAACTAAAGAACTAAACAATCGTTCCTAGCTGCAACGGTTGATCTCAAATTCACGTTTCTCACGACAAACGTCATTCTTTACCATCCTATAATTCCTATTCACGGTTAGTTTTTCACCTTCTGGCCTTCTCCCCCCAAATATTTTCCCTATGAGTGCCTCTTTTAATCCCCCCTTCAACCCTTCTTTCATTTTTCTGATGGGGGTACAACCCCCCTATTTGTTAAGATTTTCTCTGTTTTTTCTTTCTTTTTTCCCCTAATTTCCCCCTTTTTATCTATACTTGCAAGTGGTGGCTTTGATTGGGTGGTGGAGACGGCTGTCTTTGGCCCATCTTCCCTTCTATTCTTTGATAGATTGTGTTATGTTGGTTCTTCAATTGGATTTGTTGATGTTCTTTATCTCCTCCATTTTTCATTCTTTATTGTTGTTCTGATATTTTGGCCATAATTGGCCAACATATTCTTGTAAGTTTCAGATTGTATAACATGTAAGATGATTCTTGCTATTATTATTAGAAATTGTATTTGTAATAATTTTGTCTATTTATATTGATTGTGTCATTAAATCGAGAAGCAATGACAAGCGGTTACATAATTTGAAAATATAATATAAATAACTTATTTATAAATTTAAAATAAAGTTACAAATAAACGATTAAATAATTTGAAAATATAATATAAATAATTTATCTGTAAATTTAAAATAAAGCTACAAATAATCAATAGAATAAAACAACTCCAACCTAACTATAAGTTCAAAATAAAATTACAAATAACTAACCAAAATAACAACTTTAACTGCAAACAAAAAATTATTATTATCTTCCAATATTTTCTCCAATAATTATTATTTCAGTTTCTAAATTCAATTTTGTATTGTTCAAGATGATTAGGATATGAAATTTTCTTGTTTAATGTACATGCTTTCAAAATTCAAACTAATAAAAGTATTTTTTATTTTTATCGTTAAAAAACAGCTTTTGAGTTCCTGCAAATTCACCAATACAAGCTTCCGTTTTTTGTTTTTTTTTTCAATTTCATTGCCACACATTTTTTAACGAAGTGGCGAGCACCAGACAAACAACAAGCTTTAGCATTTTATGAGTTTTCATGTTCTCGAAAACGAAATTACACGAAGACAAGGACATTTTCGAAAGAAAAAAATCATTAAAACAGCGTCTGTTAGTCACATGCACAATCAGTTGATAATTAGGAATAAGGGGTCTCGGTGTAATCGGAATATAAAAATTAGGAAAATTTATGTTGGGTGAAATAAAGGAGGAAATACTTTGTATAATTCGACTAAAATCCAAGAAAAATACTGTAATTTACTCTATAAAACTCTATAAAAATAATCTGAGTCATATTCTGGAATTGATGCAGATGTAGAGTGGACAACAATTAATTATTTTTTTTCTATTCTATAATTTATTGCATGTATATTAAACTTGAATTGAACTTCATGAGTTTTTTTATTAGTATTGGTTTTGTGGAACGTTGGAAAGTGGAATTTTAATTTTGTGGGTAGTTCTTTTTCAACAACATATATTGTCAAGGATGTATGTTTATTTATATATTTTTTAACATTTGTTTGATAATCTCTTTGAAACTTTTTTAACGCAATTTTATTTTGACACAATTTTTTTAACACAATTGATCAAATAAGAATCCAATTACAAAATAAATAGGAATTTTCCACTTAACACATTCCTCGAAAGGGATAAAAAAATTTAACTGTAGCTAAACTTTAGATTAAAGATTTGTATATACCAGTTGTGCATTATGTTGATGAATTTTATATATATATATATATATATATTATGAAAATAATTATTTTATGTGAGAATGAGAATAATTAATCACAATTACTAAACGTTGTATTAAAATAAAATGTTAAGATTAAAAATATTTTAAATTATAATTAATATTTTATT
>PYAF01005081.1:817009-830604 GCA_007407185.1 Glycine tomentella | reverse complement strand
CCAAAAAGCAAGATCATTCAATTGATCAATGCTAATGTCTCAATGTCCTCTGGTATGGAGCAAAGTAATAGAAGAACGAATGTGGATAATGCATCAGGTTAGCAACTTGATTAAACAACGATGACACTACTTGATTTTTATTATATCATTTATCTTAATACTTTGTTGTTACATACATCATCGTAGGATTATTATCATTAGGGTTTCATTAAGGTGTACCCTATGGAAACATGTTAAGAAATCAGTAGTAGAATCTACTGAAAGAAAAACACAAGCATTTAATATCTTTGAAATCTAAAAGACAATGCTTTCTTCTTTGAGTAATAGACGCTAATTTTTATTGCTTAATATGTGCTTTAATGGCAAGTTAACAAAACCCTCAATTCAGTTTTCACAGAAGTCCTTTTCATCTCATAAGGGTGTCTTATCTTTGGTCTACCTCTCTTCTGTTGCCTGTTGCTCACCCTTTCAAATTTTTTTATTTGTGCATTCCGAGTTTATTTTAAGCCTCTAGAGTTAAACTTGTTTTATTCTTTGACTACTGTACTTGTGTGTTTAGAAGTCTATGAATTCTGAACATACGAATGTCTTTAATTTTGGATTTTTATTTTATTTTATTATGTTTGAGCATTTATAGGTGCACTATAAATTATTTTTGCATATGTTATAAATCTTCAGTATAGTGGTCATCCCACTATAGTGGTTTTGGGCTGTCATCCAAAACTAATAACCATACAATTATGACTCTTATGGTAATTATGTGTAGAAAATAACTGCTGGTAGTTATGTATGGGCCTGTTTGGATGTTAGCTTCTCTAGAAGCACTTTTAGAAGAGAAAAATAAGGAGAAAAAAATGAAATAAGTTTTTCCATAAGTAAAAATAAGTTCTTCATTAGTTAATTTGTAGATGTTATTTCATCTTTTAGAGAAGCTACATTGGTGAGCTTCTACAAATTAACTAATGGAGAGCTTATTTTTACTTATAGAGAAGCTCATTTCATCTTTTTGCTCTTATTTTCTTCTTCTAGAAGTACTTCTAGAGAAGCTTACCCAAACAGGCCCGTAGTTATGTACTAGTAGTATATAACTGATAGTAGGTTATGTAATTAGGAGTGTGGAGTTATTTGTTGTTTGTGACAGAATACTCTCTGTAGATGACTTTTATCTCTGGGACATCAAGTGTATTGCTAGAGAAACGCTAGCAGAATACAACCTTTTTTTTTGGTTGAAATTTATTAAGAATTACAAAAAATTATGGGTCCCACATTTTATTAAATGACTCTCATGATTTTGTAGTTTAAAAAAAACAACCTTATAGTGTGTGTTGCTAGTACTTCTCGTATTGCTATATTGTGTGTGATTTCAATGTTCAATATTATATTTTATTACTTTTATCAGATGGTGTTCTACCAAACTGAGTATCTGAGATACAGTTTTCTTTTCTCTGCAAGGACTTACTGCTACTCCTCCAGCAAGACCTGGTAATGTTTCTAGTGGGGGAGGGCTTGATTTACCTTCATTGGAGGTAAGGCTTAACTCCCTTATCAGCTTATAGCAGTCTATTTTCAATTTAACGTGGATATTGAATTTATTCCTCTTAAGACTTAAGAGGATTATTTTTTATTCACTTTTAGTGGAGTTTTACACAAGCAACGAACCAGTTAAATGCCCATTGTTCAAAGGGGAACGTATAACTTCCACTCCGAGTGAAATACCTTAAAATAATATTCAGTGTTGTCAAAATTTCTAGTTTACTGATGGGGGATGGCATATAGTTATCTTAATTATATCTGTCTTTATTTTTAATTTTGGGAGATTTACTTTTAAGGGGTATTCTTTTTTTCTTATTATTATTACCCTTTGGGGTGGATTTTAAATTATTAATCAAAAGGGGTTAAGTTGAAATAGTTGTTATGATTTCTGACTTTAAAGTGATAATATTATTTACTACTTTTATATTTTTTAATTTATTAAACTGAATTTTTACGATTTCAATGTAGCTTTTTTTTAACATATAAAAATGTATTAAATAAAATAATATATTTAAAATTAGATATACCAAAAATAAAGAAAATATTATATAAAATCATATAAAAAATTTAAAAAATATGTAGTTGTTTGTTTCGTAAATTTTGTTAAAAATTCTAATTTTTTAATTTAAAAATTAACAACTTAATATATTATAAATTTTTTAGTTTGATTTAATATTTTGTATATATTTTTTATGTTTCTATTAATTAATATTTGATATATTGTTAATTTTGTTTCATGGTCGTATCCAACACTATCCACTAAATTTTAGACACCTATATTATCAAGAGGAAAGGGAAAAACTTCTCAACCTACAAATGTGTCTATGACGACTCCAGAAAAAGAATAGCCATGCACTTCATTTTCATGCCCACCCATTGGTTTTGACTTATCATCGCATGCTGAGTTATATAAAGATTTTTTGATTTGTTGGTATGGGGTATACATTAGTGAAGAAGATCGTTATGATCTTATTCACTTTTGGAAGTTTTTTGCCATTAGTATATATTCAGTATGTTCATTTTTGACTATTTTACTTTTCTATTTTTAGATTTTAATGTTATGATAATAATTTTGTTGTATTTTTTAAAAAGTTACTGTTCGACATATCTTTAGCATCATTTTGGTTGTCATTGCAATTTATATTCTTCCACCCATCTGATACGAGGTTGCTATAAAATAGTGACGTTACAAAGAAAAAACAATTAGTTACTTATAATTAAGGTTTAAATATGTTTTTACTTTCTATATGACAATAAGTTTTGATTAATTCTTTGTAAAAAAAGCTTTAGTTCTTATCCCTAAAAAAATTGAAATTTATTTTTAATTCTCAATATTACATGACACTTACTAAATACTTGTGTTGAGTGAAAGTTTAAGTGACACTTTGATGCGGAAAAAATGTCTCAAGGATAATTGTATTTTATGCATTAGAAACAATGGACCTAAAATTTGAATATCATACCCTCGATAAATATTGGTTTCCAAATAACTAAATTTAAGTATAAGCTAAGGAATCGTAATTGAAAGTTATTTCAATGATTAATTGTAAAAGTAAACATAAATTGCGAGTAAGAAAAATGAATGAAAGTTGATAGATAAAGAGATATAGGGTTGTGATTATAACATATCTTTATGTTTCTCCTAATTTCTATTTCAATTAAACCCAAAGTTTTCTTTCAATTACTAACTAATCCTTCTTCAATTGACTAACATACTTAGGTCATATTCTGAGTCATCTTTCTTCTACTTTACCCTTTATAGTTGTTCATTTAAGGAACATTTGGTATAAGAAAAGTTTTTTCATTCTTGTGAATCATCATTCTTGAGAATTATAAATTTTAGGAATCATGATTCCTAAGAATGATTAAATTTGTTTGGTTGATCATAAGTATTCTCATATAGGCTTTGAATAAAAGAGTAATATAATATTTTTTTTATCACAATCTTTAATTATTTATCATATTGAATGACTTAAAAAGAGTAAGTTAATATTTTTATCGTAAAAACATGTTTTTTACCTTGGAAAAGTTTGATTCTCACTATGAGAAAATTTTTGTGGAAAATGTAGCCAAAAAATTCTTGGAAAACATTTCCCTATAAATGTTATTTTCAAAAAAAAAAAAAACAAACTAAGCATGGGAAACAAACATTCCAAACTTAAGATTCCCAGGAAACTAAGTTTTTCCCTTATACAAAACACCCTCTTGATTGTTACAAAGGACGATGCCACCTTGAACATGTTAGGGAAGAAAATAATGTATTACTTATGTAGCTAATCCCTTAGACCTTTTTGAAGAAGGTTCTAAAAATGTTAGTTAACTTATGCTAATCTAATTAGATATTCAAGTTACAAGTTTGTGCATATCACATTCAAAGAATTCAATTAATGTGTAGGTTAAGAGTAGTGGGTTACCAACAATTAAGGGTATGTTTGGATTTATAGTAGTAATTTGGCCTGAAAACTCAGATTTGGAGAAATAAGATTTGTGATACTTTTGTAAACTTTAATCCAAACATTCCATAATCAATTAGATTAATTAGGGTTTGGAGTGATTAGTCCCAAATAAGAAGTAACACAACCCAACAATTCAATTGATTGAATAAATGGAATTTAATTGAAACAGGGAGATTAGGGTTCACAAATATGTTACATACAATCCTAGCTTCAAGATTTAGCTAGTCATAGGCATTGGAAGGCACAAACTCACAAAAGAAAGCATAAAGAGTAAAAAGGAAGACAAATTTTTACAAGGTTTGACCCTTGTCATGATCTTCACACTCTTCCCCAATCCAGAACTTTCTCACTTATAGAAAATAAAATATGGAGTAAACAAAAGATAAAAAATGAAACTGTTGCCTCCTTCTATTGACAGGATTGTTAGGCCTTCAATGTCGTAAAGGCATGCGCAGTCATGCTTCGAAGTAATTGCTTGAATCTTGAGATGGGGTTTGGCTGATGCAAGATTGTGCTTCGATAAACATAGTCTACTTCGTTATCGAAGTAGATCTTAGTTCCCCTTGAATAGTTGTGCTACACTAAGTACAACAATGCTTCTTTTTCAAAAGCAGAGCCCTTATCTTGAAGCATAATCATGCATAATTAAGCACAATTGTGTTTCATGCTCAGAGGCACTTATTTTATTCTTGAGCATTTTTCTTCTCTTCTTGGGCTCTTGTCCAACATGCACCAAAACAACATTATTTTAGGTAAAATCAAACACTGAGTTACCCAATGTAACATCCCAAATTTATGGACTTTAATAATAAATAATAAAAAAAGAATTTTTTTATTTATAGAAATAGTCTTTATACTTAATGGTTAATAAATACCCTTAGGCATTATTAATAATAGTTACCTTTAATAGGAGTTGACAATAGTATAATAACATGACCCAAATGGGAAGCCAAGGCCCACCAAGCCCAACACCCACCCACAATTATATATAGAAGAAATAAGGAAAAGCTAGTAAGAGAAAAGAAAAGCTAGAAAGAAGAAAAGAGAGAAATGAGCTTAGATTTGGAGAGCCTCAAGTCTAGAGGTGTGTTCCATGAGTACCCTGAGGTGAGCGTTTCCTTCCTTTGTCTTCTGCATCCTTCATGGTTGTTGTTTCATGTCTTTCCCATTTTCCTCTTTGAGCCCTAAGTGTGAATTTTGATAGACTTTGAGAGATTGGAGAGATGGAGAGGTTGTTTGTGTTGTTTGAAGGTTGGGTTTTGTAATAGAAGTGTTATGTGAGTGAAGAACATGCTTGGGTGTCATTTGGGAGCCATGGATTGCCATAGGAAGCAATTCGTAAACTTTCGCAAAATGTTATTTTGCAGATCACGTCTAGCGTGAGTCAACTAGGCCTGTGCAAAATAATTGAACCAATCCAATTTATAGTATAACTGAATCGAATTGATCCAGAAAAACCCAAACCAAAATTTTAAAATCCAAACTGAATTCTTTTAGAACTGGTTCAATTAACTGAATCGGTTTGTTAGGGCAGTTATAACTATTCGAATAGTGAAAGCACTTAGTCACTTACTCGGTTATAGCTATTTGGGTAGTTATACACTTATACTCATTCAGACATTCACTCGCTCATCGTCACTCATTGCTCAAGCCTCTCGTCTCTATCTCTCTCTGGTGTTGCCTTTCCATCATTGACGTCAAGGCTATCTCTCCAGTGTCATCGCAGCTCTCTCTTTGGTGTCGCCACTCATGTAGCCACCATCAGCGTCGCTCAAGGATCTCTCTCCAATGTCGCCACTTCTGTAGTCACTGTCGGCATTGCTCAAGGCTCTTTCTCTTCGACGTCACCGCTACTATAACCACCATTAATGTCACAAATTGGTAAATCTCCATTTTTTGCAGGTTTTGCCTTCTACTAGAAAAATGCAATTTTGGGCATTTTGGGTCTCTAAAGTTTCTTCCTTGTTTTGTGGGTTTTTCTTTCATACTAGAGACTAGAAGTTTCTACTATTGTGCCAAGTAGAAAATTCAACCTTTATGCTTCATTGTTGGATAAACTAAATATTGAAATAGATGTAATGATATGAGATATGATTTACTTTTTTCTTGTCCTTATGTAATTGTATCTATGCAACATCTGTATAGAAATCATTTTCTATGTGAATATGATTCAATTAATTACATTGCTTTGAAGAAGAATAAGCTCCTTTCTCACCCTAATAAAATCATTAAAAGCCTTATTCAAGAGTAATCACTGTAGAAGAAAACCAAAAGCAAACCATAAATTTTATATATAGGGAATAAAAAAGGTATCATAATAAATATTGGTTAGTTTATCACTGTATGCTTGCTACAAATGCAAGCTATTCAGTGAAATCCGAGAGAGGAAGATGGATATGTATGTATATTCCTTGCGATCAATCATTCTTAAAGTATTTGACAGACTTTTAGGGACAGTTGAAAATCATCCAATGCTTCTTGATTAGGACTAGGACCAATTCTGTCACGTTTTCATGTTCCAATTGAACACTTTCCTTTTTTTATTATTCTCAAAGAATATGTTTCTTTCTTTTTTACCAAACATGTGGATCCAATCCATAAATCTTTTTCACGATCAATCAATCCTTATTGCTTAAATATGATTAATTCCTGTCAAAATAAGCATAGACAAGTTGCTTAACTACACATTGAGAACAAAACACCAATGTTAAGTTGTCAAAAGCTAAAACAGATTAATAATATTGTTCTTATATATCTTGAATCACAACTTCTAACTAAATTCAACCTTCAAGGGCTTGATCTAGTTGCTCTATAAGGTATACAGTCCTTAAATTTTTCTATTTCTAGACTTTTGTGTTCAGGTTGAGTTATGGTTAAATTTTGTGGTCTATGGTTTGCATTTGTAGAATCTATCATATGATTTATATACTGAACATTAGCATATGTAATTGTATTGAATGTGAATTATATAATTAGTCTATGGAACATTATTCTCTTGTGTTAAGTTGTTTGTTTCTGTTATTGGATATGCTTTGTGACAATTAGTTGCTCAATTTACCTTTCTTAGCTGATGCTTATTACATTTTTTCTTCTATATTTTCCTTTTGCATTCATTTACAAGCTTTAGTTTTCAAATGCAAAGTATCTACATGGCTGAGCAAAATGAAGCTTTTGCCTCTAATACAACAAAACATTTAGTTGAGCAAAGCCAAATGTTACCTCCTCATTCTAGAATGCGTAGAAACTGATCTAATGTATGGGATCACTTCACAAAGGAGTCAGAGCCCAACCTAAAAAAGAAAGCTAGATGTAACTATTGTGAAGATCTGATCAAATTTGAGAATGGAACAACTGCTATGTGGAATCATTTAGATAGATGCAAGAAAAGAGCAGGAAATGTGAGTAAGAAGCAAAAATCAACTTCATGCATGACAAATGCTTCTTCTCCTTTCTTGGCAAGGGTTAGAATTGAGCCACAAACAAATTGGATTGCAATTATCAAAATGTTTATTGCAATGAAGCTCCCTTTTCAATGTCTCAAGCATGAAGCTTTTCGTTTATTTTTTAGCACTGTAGCATCATCTCTTAATGTCTTCTCACCCACTACCCTTGCACGTGATATTTTCAAACTTTGGGATACTGAAAAAGTAAAACTGAAGAATTTTGTTTCCCAACACTGCGTAGGGTTTGCCTCACTACTGACATGTGGAATTCATCTCAAAATTTAAGTTATATGTGTATGATAACTCATTTCATTGACAACAATTGAGACTTGCAAAATAAGGTGTTAAATTTTTTTCAAGTCTTTGTCACATGGGAAAGACTATGACTAAGACGATTGAGCAATGCTTGAGCAGTTGGGGGTTGAACCATGTTCTTACTTTGACAGTGGACAATGTCACATCCAATGATGTTGCAATCTCACTTCTCAAGAAGAGGCTAACGCCGTGGAATAGTTTGATTATGAATGGAGATTATGTTCACATGCATTGTTGCGTACATATCTCGAATCTAATTGTGAGAGATGGGTTGAAAGATAAAATGGATTTTGTTTGTAAAATTCATGCTATGATCAAATATGTAAGATCTTCTCCTTCTTGGTTGGCTAACCTCAAGAAATGTGTTATGAAGCAAAACAATGATTTTAAAGGTCTTGTTTGCTTAGATGTGGAAATCAAATGGAATTTCACCTACTTAGTGTTGGACGTTGCATTAAAGCACCGAAAGACATTTGAAGAGTTGGAAATGGAAGATATGAAATATGTTTGAGTTACGAAATGGGAGTAGTGTTCCTATATTTGAAGATTGGGAATTTGTGCATCAAATCTTACCATTTTTGAAATTGTTTTATGATGCTACTTTGTGCATGTCTGGTTCGACTTATGTCACTAGCAATTTCAATATGTTTGAGGCCTTTGGAATTGGAAGGGAGATAAAACAAATATGTACTTACAAGGATGCGAGTGTAAAATAGATGGTCAAAGCAATGAAGAAAAAATATTAGGGTGTTCCTGATTGTCTAAATATGTTTTTAGTAATTGCTCGTGTTGCATCCAATATACAAGTTGAATTCTTGCTTTGATTGTTTACTGAAAATCTTTGTCGCAAAATTGCATCTGTGTTGAAAAAAAAGTAGAATCCAAGATGAAATCACTTTTTAAAGAGTACTATGGTGAGACAAATGAGTTTGAAGCTAACAGGCAAGAAGCTCGTCTAAATGAAGAAGGTAGCGATGATCCTTATAGTTTTAGCCAATTTTTCCAAACAACCGAATCTAGAAGAACTGAACTAAATATTTACTTAGATGGAGCTTTAGAACTAGGTTAAGGATATTTGGATGTTTTGAGTTGGTGGAAACTAAACTCGGGTCGATTTCCAATTCTATCAAACATGACTAGAGATTTTCCATTTATACCTATCTCTAATGTAACTTTTGAATCTTCATTTAGTACCAGAGGAAGAGTTATTGATCCACATCGTAGTTCTTTCATACCTTGAATGGTGGAAGCACTCATTTGCACACAAGATTGGTTTAAGAGAACAAATTTACCATAGTCTTCAAATGAAAATGAGTTTTTTGAGATACTTGAGTAATTTGAACAAGGTAACAAGATTTTTTTTCAAACACATTCTTGTATTATGTGCCTTTTGTAAACTGGTATTGCTTTTCTTCAATTTGCAGAAACTACCCTTACAGGACATAACTTATTCAACTTCCTATATTGCACTTGATGATGAATGATGAATGAAGATTGCTTATTTTTGTTATTAGGATTATTATATATCTATTTTCAATTAAACTCTAGAGATTCAACCATGGTGCATGCTTATTTTGAGTACTTTGTAATTAAACTAAAGTTTGTTGTTCTGGTCGGTATATTTTGAGTATCATAGTTTGTGGCTGCTATTTATGAATTTCACATATTGCATTGGATAAGTTGGTTGTTTTGGTAGGTCTTCTTTTATGTTTGCTTTAGTTTTTGTCAATGAAGTATTTGTCACTTTTGAAAACATTGGATAAGTTGTGATTTATTTTATAGTGTAGGATGAAATGTAAAATTAAATGAAAGTGAAATACTTTATGAAAAATGTATATTTTTTTATTGATGAGTGAAAATGAATGTAGGATGAAAAGACAATATGAAACAGATTTGAGAGTGGAAAACAATAAAAAAAAACTGATTTTAAAATTGGTTTATGAAACCATATTGGATTTCAAAACTGGTTAAATGTTAAAAACTGGTTTAACTAACCAGTTCAGTTTATAGCTAATTCGGTAAAGTGGGTCAGCTGTTTGGAATAAAATCCAAACCTGTTAAACCGGTTTGGTTCGGTTTGGGTTGATTTTTTTGGATATTAGATCCATGCATAGTCCTAGATACAACCATGTTAGGGTGTTAGTTTAAAGGTTTCAGGCTAGACGTAGGATTGTTGAGGCTAGGTGTGAGACTTTAGGCTGAGGGTGGGACTTCCTTGTGTTGGGCGTGAGGGAGGCATAAAGAGGGCTTGAGTTTCTAAACTTCAGTTGAGCATGGAAATACCTTAGGCTGAGTGTGAGACTATTAGAATTAAGGGTGAACATAATTTACCGACCCATCCACAACCTACAATATCCGAGTGAAAATATGCTTTTAGGGCGGATTAAAGTGGGTTTCAGGTTGAATTAAATGATAAATCGGTTAAAATTAGGTAAGCTCGAGCGAGTGCAAATTAGAAAAAGAAAATCAAAACAAACCAGCACTCGATCCATTTGTCAAAGTTAAAAGTAGTAGATGTGTGTGCCTTCCTCTTGACACTACAATTAGCTTTTATTATGACTTTTGAAGACTAAGTAAGCGTGATGTAGTGGATGTTAAAAGAGATTTGACAAATTGTAGTGTCTAGTGGGCAATGCCTTTACTTTTCAAATTATGCTATGTTTACTATCTACACTTTTTTATTCACAATTCACATAAAATAAAGTGTGATGGGCAACTATCATATTTAGATTGATTGTGACAATAAAATGGTTTCAAATTTCACTCATCATTTTTGCTCTTAAGTCTCACTTATCCTTTTTTCTTGCAATAATCCAAGATCCATTTTATCCACTTAATTTTCCCCATCTTCATCCTCTTTTATTTTCATATTTTGCCTCTCATCTCCGACTCCATCAACAACGACGCTCCACTACATCGCAATCATAGTAGTGCACCTCCACCTTCAAGAGCTTGTCAAGAGGAGTGCTCAAATTTGTGAAAGTTTGTGGAAAGGTTTACCCGAACTAACCCACCCACACTTACCCGAAAACCATTCAATCCAAACTTGATTTAATCTGAAGACTAAATGGATGGTAATGAGCCTTATTTTTCAAGCTTCAATTTTCAATTGATTCATCATTCTTGGCCTAAACCTATTCGATGCTTACCCCTAATTAGAAAGGGGGTTTGAAGCTATGTTTAATCTTGGGATGATTGTTTATTGCTTGGATTCCTTATTGCATATGTTGTTTTTGGATTGTGGAAGATTGTATCCTTAAATATGTATAGCTTGATCCTTGTGATGTTGTACTTGTATCCTTGAATGAAGTTGTGTAGCCATAGGTGTTGTTATCATGTGTTTGTTGCATATGCCTAGGAATGCAAGTTACGGTAAACCCTCTTTAATAAAAGATACATAAAACACTTAAGACTATGTTTATGCCTCTTAGCAACAAGGTGGGGCATTTATCCTAAGTTTTAAAAAATCTTTTTAAGCAAAGTTATAGTTTAAAAAATTATTTTTATAAAGGACATTCCCACGGTGACATAGGGTAAAATCCTTACTTGACACCAACCATGTCCAAGAGTTGCGTATCACAGTGTGTAAAAGGGCTAAGGACCCCCCTTGTCACCAAGGTGAGAAGAGGTTTTTGAAAGGTTCACAAAAAGTTTTATTTTTGCTTACAAGAAAGTAAATAATATTTGTATAAGATAAGAAGACATAAAGTATAATCAACATAGTCAGCTCTTCGGGCCAAAGGAGGATAATACGAGACCATAAATAATTACAGGTTAAACATACAAGATTAAAGTTAAGGTTATTTTAATAATGAAGTAATTGTTAAATATGATTTTATTTTACAAACTGCATGATGCATGTTTGTATGTTTTTTTTGTGTTAGAATATATGAGCAGTTATGAGCCTAGTGGTTTGGCAAGTGATGCAAGGTAAATCTATACATTAGATGAGGATGTGTGTAGCTGGATACTACCCTTAGAAGTAAAAAATTTGTTATACCTATAGAAAATTTATGTAGGCTACCCAGAGTAGTGAGCAAAATGTTATGCAAGCCCAAGTTGGGCAAATAAGAGGAAGGAAATGTTATGCACTTTCCCATCCAATGCTTTAGTAAAGTGAGACCCAATGAGTGGGCAACAGTAGTATAATGATGTTTAGGTGCCTTGATGCACTATTAGCCTTAGATTGGGCATATAAGGCCAACTCTAAGAGTCTAAGTAAAGGTTAAGGTTACACCTTAGTCATTAGTAATGTTGATGTGATGGGGGTAAATGTTGTGAATGTTAATATCAAAAAAAGAAAAGAAAAACCATAAGAGTTAAGTAGAGGACCCTTAGAATAAAGAGTCAACCTAAAGTCTTTAAAGCACCCAATGGGGCATTATGTCTTATCCCTTTTAGTTTTGTATATTTAAAGGTTAGCATATGGACGCCTCATAGGAGAAGCTTGGAGCATGGAGATGCATGCTAAGAAGAGGATTAATATAGTTTGTACCTCCCAATGCTTGCATTTATGTTCATGTATCTTTCTTATGTTTTGTATCACATATAAACGTCCAAAGCTTTGTATTAGATCTATTTTATGTAATATAAGTTAAAAAAAATTCTAACGTAGTAGACAATGCTATTCTTATGTGCTAATTTTTCATAATTTAGTGATATAAGCAAGAAAAAAGTAACATTCTCTAGGGTGTTATATTTTGGTATCAAAGCAGTTTTCTTGAAATTGGACTATGGTTAGTATCGTCGGATTAAATTGTATGTTCTACAATATAGTTAGATTAATTATGTGTGTTGGTTGTCAATCATATTTTAAAACCTTATTTGTTTTGACATGAAATATTGAGATTGATCACCTTAATACTTTGTGCATTGTAATTAGGATTTATGGCTGGTAGAAACTGAAGCCTAGAACAACTGTCCTTGAATCCTTTATGTCCAACCCCACCAAACAAGCCAGCTATAAATCTTTGGCTAAAAATTGAGGCATAGGACATTTACATAGTTTTCTTTTTTAATCCTTACCATTAACTCTAGTTAGTTTAGTGTTAACATAGTTAACAAAATGAAAAATATTAGTTAAGATAATTAAGGTAACGAAGAATATTTTAATTAAGATAATTAGGTGCCCTTTTAATTAAGTATGGTATTTATGATTTTATATAAATAATGTAACTACATATAATTTTTTATTTTAATATTTATGAATAATGATTTTTAATATTGTTCTTAATTTTTAATTTGCTACTTTACTACAAACAATCATTGCTTGTGATATATTAAAAAAAATATCCCAGTATAAACAATAAAAATTAATCTGAAATATAATAAGTAATATATTAAAAGTATATTATAAGTGGCAGAAAAAAATATGATTGAAAATGAGAAATTCACTAAATATAATCAGTCAGATTTTTCGATAAAAAATTTTTAATAAAACAAGTAATTACTTTGATCAATCACATTTTTTAACGGGTTTGATCAATCACAACCCCAAAAAAGTAAATTATAATTTTTCTTCGTCCTTAAAAAAAGTAAATTATAATTTTTAAGAAATTACAATATTAAAAGTAAATTAGTGAATTGAAAGTAAGAATATATTATAAGCAATAAAATCTTTTGGTTAAAATATAAGTTAGTCAAAGTAGCTTCTCAAATACACTCTAAACATTAAAATAAATTATATCTTATTTATATAAAATAATAAATAATATATAAATTACTTAAAAAAATTATGCACTTAAAAATAATATAATCATATTAATTTAAAATATTTTTATTACCTTTATTATCTTAATTAATATTCTTCATTTTGTTAGTCATATTAGCACTAGACTAACTATAATTA
>PYAF01005081.1:790123-816909 GCA_007407185.1 Glycine tomentella | reverse complement strand
TTCTCAAATACACTCTAAACATTAAAATAAATTATATCTTATTTATATAAAATAATAAATAATATATAAATTACTTAAAAAAATTATGCACTTAAAAATAATATAATCATATTAATTTAAAATATTTTTATTACCTTTATTATCTTAATTAATATTCTTCATTTTGTTAGTCATATTAGCACTAGACTAACTATAATTATGATAAGGACTAAAAAGAATAGCAAGAAAATGTCAAGATCTAAATCAACAATTTTTTTTGGTTAAATTAGTTTTTTATTTCTCTAATTTATTTTTTATATCCAATTTATTTCTCTATTTTTTTTTGTATTTAATTCGATCCTCTAATTTTTAAAACCCATTCAATTTGGTTATCTTGTCTAAAGAAAATTGATGGTGTTAAAAAATGTGTATTTTGTGACAATTTAAAATTATTTAATAATTAAATTATCACAACGTGTGATTTTTATACACTATTGACTCAATTTAGATGATAGGACCTAATGGGATCTGAAAAAAAAATAAAAGACCAAATTGAATTTTAAAAATAAATTAGAGAAAAAAAAACTAATTTAAGTTTTTATTTTCAAGAACTACAACAAAATAGAAGCATATTTACATGTACTTAAATAAATTTAAGCCTAAAAGAATCTGATAAATGCATCAAACTTAATGTTTAAAACAAAAATTGTGGACACATCAACAACAATTATCTTAACTAGTGAAAAAAAAGGCACACTTCCTGCTTTGATTTGGAGGTTACTTTTATATATATATATATATATATATAAAACTTATTTTATAAGATATATCTGTTAGTAAAAATTAAAATAAAATATTATACTAGTTTATAATAGTTAGGGATAAAAATATTTAGAAAAAAGATGACATCAAATAAAGTTGTTTTTTTATAATAGTCATAGATTATATATATAATTTAAAAATAATTATTAAATATATAATTAATGTAATTAATTATATAATTAATGATTACATTGAATATATATAAATATTAAATATATATGTTTCATGGGTCAAATACACTAGTAGTTTTTTGGTGCAGTATATAAGAGAGAAAGCTTATAAAGGAACTCGTGATTTTAGTTTTTTTAAGGAGTTTTTAGTTATACATTTACTTTTGTTTTTTTTTTTTTTTACATAATTTACTTTTAGTAAATCTACAAATTAAAACGTATTAAATATTTATAAAGATAAAAAGTAAAAAAATTAATTTTACCCATTCTTCCAATATCGGGATATCACTGACCAGGATAAAAAATAAAAAAGTTATATGTACAAAGATAAGTAAAAATACATCAGTCAAAATTATTATTTTCACAACCAAAACTATTCACGAAATCACACCGAGACCAAACCCTAATCCCCAAAACCTGTAAACCTAATTTACAACACAAGTCCTCACATATTTTTTTTAAATTTTTTTTTTTCGCTAACTAACTAAGTTATCTCTCCGATCATCACCGCCTATCCTAACAGAATCTTGTCTAGCCCTAATTCCAGTTCACAAAAATAGCAAAGTTAACAAAACAAAATTACAAGAAATATATATATATATATATATAAATTTCAGTAAAAAATAACATTGCTACCAAAATATTCTTCATTAGGTAAAATATACATCAAACCTACATTAAAAAAACACACGTCTTAATTTTTATTTAATGAATTTCATTTACATTTTCCGAAACGGAAAAATAGAATTCCTTGTCTAGTGAATTTCTCATGAATTTTATCAGCAACAAAAAAATGTGTAAAAAAGAAAAGAAAAAAATACATACTACAAGAACTACCACTTTTTCCATATTTGCGTAAAAATATGGTTCTCTAACATATATATTTAGTTTGGGGAGTGTTTTGTGTCTGTGTTTGTGACTTTGTGTGTTGTGTTATATCCTATTTGCTTATATATAAATACGCACATTGATATCACCTTGTGAAGTCTCTCACCTTCATTCTTTTCTCCTCATTCTGTTTCTTCACCCAGAAAAAAATAAAAGCGATTTTTTTTTCTTTCTTTCAATTTTTCTATTCAAAGTGAGAAAGAAACTCTGCTGCTAAATTTTTCTGTGTTCTCTCTTATCATCATCTGAGGTAGCGATTGTTGTGGTTTTTTTTTTTTTTTTTTTCTGTTTACTCGAAGATTCAATTTTTTATTTATTTTGTTTATTATTTTCGTTTTCTTTTTCCTATTTGTGTTACTTATCTTTCTATCATTTTGTGTGCTCCGTGTATTTGTTGAAAGGCTTGTTCTGCACTTGGTGCACTTCACAATCACTCTTTGTAATTTTTCTGTTTGAACCCTCTCTTTGTGCTGCGAATTATCGTCACATTGCTTTTCATTGAAGTAATGCAAATTTTACTTTCTAGATTCTCTTTGTTAGGATTTGGCTCTTCCGAGGGTGATCTGTGTGCAATTTTGGGGCTGGAAATCTTGCTCGCGTTTCATGCCTTTGTGAATTTCCCTGCGGTTAGATCTGCTTTCTGCTTGTTGCTTTTGTTCGAATGTGAAAGTTGGGTTTCTTGGATTTTTCAATTGTGTTTGAGTTTGAAAAGATGTTTTTTTTTTTTATTGTTTTTGTTTATTGTTTTTTAATTTTCGTTGTTGTTGTCATTGTTAGGAATGAAGAGGTCAAGGGATGATGTTTACATGAGTTCACAACTGAAACGGCCTATGGTGTCTTCTAGAGGAGAACCGTACGTTCATTTTTTTTTTTAATTTTTGTCTTGTTTTGTGGATTTTTTTGTTTCTTCTAAATTTTTACTTTCTGCGTTGATGAAACATTTGCATCTTCAGTTTTAATGCACAAAAATGGTTGTTTGGTGTTTCTCATCTGTTATGCAAGTTTAGTGTCTGGTGAAGGTTCAATTGTTTGTTCTTGGTTTGACTTGGTGAGATAGTCTTTGTTGGAAGATTATTCTGTAATGTCTCGACTCTCGAGTTATCTGCATTATTCAGCAAGTTAATTGAAATTTATACGAGTTAAATTCTATAGAGTTTGCTAACTCAATTCTATTATGAATAGAATGTTCTGTAGGCATTAACAAGATAAAGACAATGAAAAGTCATGGGAGAAAATTATTGTAAAACCAAAGCAGCTGCTCTAGGTTGTGCAATTGAGATTCAATCATGTTATAGTAGATCCTCTACACTTCTGCTACATTCAGAATTGAATGGTGTCATAATGTACTAAATACTCAGTCGTCAACTTCTCCAATGGTTTGAATATTTTTTTGAAATTTTATGTAATGAAGCTCGGAGCAACCACAGATGACGAGTGGCGGTGCTCAGAAACTAACCACAAATGATGCCTTGGCATATCTCAAGGCAGTGAAGGACATGTTTCAAGATAAGAGGGAAAAGTATGATGACTTTCTGGAAGTCATGAAGGATTTCAAGGCTCAAAGGTTTGATCATTTTGTACTACATTGTCCCAACTCCAAGATTTTTTGTTTGCTTTGTCTATTATATTTTCTTAGTAGTGAGGATCTGGATTTCGTTAGCTTAAATTGATCAGTTTCTCAATTCTTCATTTGCAGAATTGATACATCAGGAGTCATTGCAAGAGTGAAGGAGCTGTTTAAAGGGCACAAAGATCTAATTTTGGGATTTAACACCTTCTTGCCAAAGGGATATGAAATTACACTTCCATTGGAGGATGAACAACCTCCCCAAAAGAAGCCCGTTGAATTTGCAGAAGCCATAAATTTTGTGGGCAAGATTAAGGTAAATACGTTGTTAATTTTATAATTGATATATTTTATTAATGTCTTTCAACACATGGACAGCTTAACTTTTGAATCTGGTTGATTGGGTTCTTGTCATGCAGGCTCGTTTTCATGACAATGACCGTGTTTATAAGTCATTTCTAGACATATTAAATATGTACAGAAGGGAAGCTAAGTCTATCGCTGAGGTTTACAAGGAGGTCAGTGCTATCTGGTGTCTATGGCTATGTTATCAAGTTACACTTAGCCAAATTTGTTATTTTAGTATTATAATTCTCTAGACACTCATTTTAATCATATATTGGATTTCTCCAGGTTGCTGCACTTTTCCAGGACCATGTGGATCTTCTTAGGGAGTTTACTCATTTTCTTCCTGATACTTCAGGAACAGCCTCTAATCACTGTGCTTTTGCTTCTAATTCTCTCCTTCCCGATAGGAGCTCTGCTATGCCAATAATTAAGCAAATGCATGTTGAAAAGGTTTATCTCTCTGTAATCCTATGCCCCTGTGATTTTATAGTTGGTCACTAAGCTGATATTTAACTTATCTTTATGCCAGAGAGAAAGGAACATAGCTTCACATGGTGATCATGACCTCAGTGCTGACCATCCTGATCCAGAACTTGACAGATGTTTGATTAGGGCTGAAAAGGATCAAAGGAGGCGTGATGAGAAGGAAAAGGACAACAGAGATTATGATCATGATGGTATATCTCACAAGCAGAAATCTGGTTGTAGGGCCGAAGACTCTGGTGCTGAACCATTGCGTGATACTGATGGAAATTTTGGCATGCACCCTACCCCATATGCTTGTGAGGATAAAAGTTCTTTGAAAAGTGCGTAGGTCAATACTTTTAATTTTAAAATTTATAAATTTTTTTCCTTCTCAAACAAGTTTTATGAACATTAATGCATGTTATAGCATTGGAAACATATACTTCAATCTATAATATAAAAAAGAAGCGAATCAATATCAACAACAACAACAACAACATCTTTAATCTAAGTTAATTAGGGTCGGTGCTAGATGAATCTAATGATAGATCAAAAATAAGATAAAGAAAGAGAAAGAGAGAGGGGAAGAAAAAATGGAAATAAGACAGAGAGGAAAAATAAGCTAAATTAGAAAAGGGGCGAAAGGAGGAGGAGAAAAATGAAAAGGAAAAGAACTAAAAAAAGGGAATGATTGCAACATGCAAATACTAATGGGTTTAATCCTCCACCAAGCTTATAGCTTTTCTCTACTCTGTCCTAAGACATACCGTCCGTCAATCTATATCTCACTCCATTAGGTCTTGTTTAACTACCTTTCCCCAAGTAAGTTTGGGTCGACCTCTACTTCTCATTGTGTCGAGTTCTTGGTAACAAACTCTTATTCTTACGGGAGCATCCAGTGGTCGTCTCAAAACGTGTCTAAACTGTTGGATATGACTCATATTTTGCCTTCAGAAGATAAGCACGCGGGTTTCACTCCCAGGTGAGTTAGCGGGAGCTCGGGGGAGCCGTCCCGGCGGGGGGTAGGGGGCAATGCCCCCGAAACTTTTTCGAGGCCTAGTAATGTTGGCTTGGAGTTTTATTATTTGTAGTTTGGGCTTAGGCCCATGAATAGCTATGATGCTTAGGATTTCTATGCTTATATATTTTTTTGTAATCTGAGTGCATTGTAACTAGTGTGATGAATAATATAGAGAATAGCTGAATGTAGCCCACATTGGGTGAACCAGGATAAACACTGTGTTATTTTCTTCTTCCCTTTTTCTCTTTTTGCTTTTTCGATTGTTGTGTGATTGTTCGGTACCAACATAAACCACCTCAATTTATCCTTCATCATCTTTTCACACATCAATTCCACTGCTACCTTTTGTCGAATATCCTTATTTCTTATCTTATCCATCTTCGTATAACCACATATCCACCTTAACATCCTCATTTCTGCTATTCTTATTTTATGTTCATGTTGTCTATGTGCTGACCAGTATTCTGCTCCATATAACATTGTCGATTTTACAGTTGTTTTATAGAATTTTTCTTTTAACTTAAGTGGAATTTTGCGGTTACACAAAATCCTGATGCACTTCGCCATTTCATCTACTTTGCTTTAATTCTATGATTTATATCCTCATCAATCTCATCACTTTTTTGCAAAATTGATTCCAAATATCTAAAAACATCTTTCTTAGGTACCTCTTGACCAAGTAGATGCACTGTATCTTGATAATCATCTCTTATCTGCGAAAACTCACACTTCATATACTCCGTTTTGTTCTTGTTTATCGTGAATCATTTAGACTCTAAAGTGTTTCTCCACAATTCCAGTTTCCTATTAACATCATCTTTGGTCTCATCAATAAGCACGATATCATTTGCAAAAAGCATACACCACGACACTTCTTGAATATCTTTCGTTAGTTCATTCATAACTAAGACAAAGAAATAAGGACCCTATCATATGCTACATTATAAGCTTGGTGAACACCTATCGTGATAGGGAAATACCTTGATGTTCCATTATAAGCTTTCACACATGTGGTAGCTCCATAATACATATCTTTGATTGTATTAACATACTTTAATGCTACATTTTTCTTCTCAAGAGTCTACCATAAGACTTTTATTGAGACCCTATCATATGCTTTCTCAAGATATATAAACATCATGTGTAAGTCTTTCTTTTTTCCTATATCTTTTCATTAATTATCGCATCAAGAAAATAGTTTCCATGGTACATCTTTCTGGCATAAATCCAAATTGATTTATGGAAACCTTGGTCTCCCTCCTTAGGCGATATTCAATAAGCCTCTCTCACAACTTTATAGTATGACTCATGAGCTTGATGCTTCTATAGTAATAATTCTGGATATCTCTCTTGCTTTGTAAATAGGCACAAACATACTTTTCCTTTAAGCAGACATCTTATTTGTTTGAAGAATCTTATTTAAAAAATAGGTCAATCATTTTATTGCCAGACCTCCCAAGTCTCTCCACACTTCAATCTCAGGTCCCAAAGTTTTCTTATTCTTCATCCTCTTTAAAGCCTCCTTAACTTCATGTATATTTATTCTGCGCACTAATTTTCTATTTAGGTTATCAAAAACGTCATCCAAATCCACCTCACTTTTGTCGTCATTCTCATTAAAAAGTTTGTTAAAATAGTTTAGCCATCTTTCACTTACATCTTCATCCCTTACCAAAAGTTTTTGATTTTCATCCTAGATTCATCTAATTTGGGTGAGGTCTTTACTCTTCTTATCCCTCATTTTTGCGAGTTTGTAAATACCTTTTTCACCATTCTTGCTTCCAAGATTTTTATACAAATCGTAAAAAATTTTGCCTCTAGCTTTTCGCACTGGTTTTTTTTTTTTTTTTTTTGCATTTTTTTTCGCTACTCTAAACTTTTGCAAATTCTCATCATTGAGACATTTATGCAAAGATCTAAAACATTCCTTCTAAATAATAACCTTCTGCACCTCTCCATTTCCACCATCATGTTTCCTTTGTAAGAACTTTGTTTCCTTTACTTTCATCTAGTACCCTCCTTCGCACATATTGAACGTATATAGTCATCTTATTTCATATTTTATTAGCTTTTCCAATAAACTTTCATGGTCCTTCATGCAACATGTTTTTCTTAAGCTCTATTTGTTTCTCCTCTTTTTGCTTCCATCATCTTATCATTGGGTTTTGAGCCTTCTTCCTCAAATTAAAAACATTGTTAAATCGAATTTCTAGAACTATCAACTTATGTTGTGTCACCACACATTCTCTAGGGTAGACCTTGCAGTCATTACACGAATTTCTGTATTCCCTTCTAGTCATAAAGAAATCAATTTGACTACAATTTTGGCCGCTATGATAAGTGATAAGATGAGACTCTTTTTCGAAAAAAAGTGTTCGCTAGCATTAAATCATAGACTAGTGCAACGTTCAAGACATCTTCTCTAGTCTCATTTCTCGTTCCATAGCCAAAACTACCATGAATTCTATCAAAACCTCCACTGTTTTTACCAACATGACCATTTAGATCTCCTCTTAGTAAAATCTTCTCCTCTCGTGATATCCCTCTCAGAACCTCCTCCAAGTCTTCCCAAAATTGGTTCTTTTCATTTGATTGTAGTCCAACTTGGGATGCATACACACTAAGGATATTTAAAATTAGATCTCCCACTACAAGCTTAATCATCATAATCCTATTCTTTTTGACGTCAACGACTTTATCTCTGAAATTTCTATCGATCATAATTTCAACCCCATTTCGATTCTTGGTTGTACCTCTATACCACAACTTGAAACCAATGCCCTCCACTTCCTTGGCCTTTTCTCCAACCCACTTAGTTTCTTGCAAGCAAACAATATTGACTTTCCTTCTGGCAAAAACATTTGCTAACTCCCTCAGTTTATCCGTTAATGTTCCTATGTTCCAGCTTTCCAATTTCATCCCAAACCCCTAGGCGGTGTTTGTTCGCCACGCTCGCCCATCTGCGTTTTGGGACCCTTGCCTATTTGTCACCAAATCCGAGTGAAGACCTAGCGCATTGCCTTTCGGCATGGACCCTAGCTCACTTATCACTACATCCCGAGATCGATGTAACGCATCGCTATGAAGGGCACGCCCCAATGAAATATCATAAAGGTTCATCACATAAAAATAGTTATTTTTTCACTGCCGGGTCGCAACCCTTGACGCCAACCCTCCTCTTTTATCCTGGCTTGGGACAGGCTATGCATGCAAACCCACATGCACAAAATGTTTCATATTTCTGCCATATATAATGGTAAAACGAAGAAAAATATGACCTTTTTGTTGATTGGATTATCTATAATTCAGATATGCTATGTATTTTATACTTAATTTAATATCAAGGCTGTTAGGCTATATATACTGTAAAATCTTTTCCATGTTTTACTTGTAAGAAGAAAAATCCTTTGTCCAATGTTTGTAGTAATTTAAGCCATTTATTTTCCTTTTATGATTCATTTTATTATTTAAAACCTTGTTATCTCAGGTATCTATAGTCCAGTGCTTGGTTACCTTGACAAAGTGAAGGAGAAATTAAGAAATCCTGAGGATTACCAGGAATTTTTGAAGTGCCTAAATATCTACAGCAAGGAAATAATTGCCCGACATGAATTGCAATCATTGGTATGGTTTATACATTTAACTTTTAATAGCTTCGTTTCTGGTTTTGTTGAAATCAATACTGTTGAATTTAATTTGGCTGGCATTGAACATCGACCTTTTGATGGTGAAATATGGAAATGAAGAATTAGTTATAGGAAAATAGAGGGAAAAAAATCCTGCACTAAGTTTTTGTTTCCAGAAAGACTTGAAGTATCATTACAATGAGAGGAGCCAATCAGCATGGTTATTTATCTGGGTGAGTGACCAAGATTAAATAATAGGTTATGATATTTTATGAAGCCCAGAATCTGAACCAACACGGACACTTAGACACATCTAATGTCTAAATCTAAAATATAGGACACAGGACACCGCATACACACACGAGTAACATAACAAAGTGAGAGAAAATAAACTAATGAAATGAAATTTGAGTAACATAACAAAATATTTGAATGGATGGTATATTCACATTCTCATTTTTATACCAACCTAGATTTTTTTTTCTATGAAAACAAGCCTCATGGAATAAGGTGAGAGCCATATTTTAATATTTTATATTATATTTAAGCTAACTATTTTAAAAGTTAAAAAATGAATGTTAGTGTTCGCCCATCCATATGGACGTGTATCGGCTGAAGTGTCCAAGTTTTATAGGGGTGTTGTCGGCTTAAGTTTCGAAGCCAACATTTTTCTTAATTGGACACCTAACGAGAAGTGTTTGACACATGTTAGACAAGTATTGGGTTGGTGTTGGTGTCAGGGTCGGAAACATGTTTGACATTGCTATACTTCATACAAGACAGGTGTCCATGCTTCATAGAATTATTTCTTAAATGACCATTGGCATCTTACATAGTTTTAATTTTTTTTTTTTTTTACTAGACAAAGGACAATTTTGTGCAACTCCATATTCATACATCATAAAAGATTAATTTTCAATAATGTCACAAATTATTTCAACTTTATAATTTGCTATGCTTTGACTTAACTGGATTTCCAAACAGAACTTACTGATTGATCTGTTTTAGGAAGAGCTTTCCAAAGACTCTCAAGTTCCAACCATCCTCCATGTTAAGAATCTGAAAAGAGTGAATGTTGTATAAAAATGTTAAATGATATTGTGAAGTGGGTTATCTTTTGTTGAAGATAGTTGAGGTCACTCAATTCAGTTTAATATCAGTATCAGCTTGATGTAGTCTTTATGCTTTTTATGGGGTGAAATTTGTTATTTTGTAGCATACTTCATATAATTGCTAAAATCTCGTGGCTTATTCTTCAAGGTGGGAAATTTACTGGGAAAACATGCAGATCTTATGGAGGGATTTGATGAATTTTTGGCTCAATGTGAGAAGAACGGTAATGTTCAAGTTCAAACTAAATTTTCACTTATTACAAAATCTAGTTTTTCTTTTTATTCTTTCTAATCAAGTTTGTCACACAGAAGGATTCCTTGCTGGTCTCCTGAAAAAAAGTAAGTATCATGTTTCCTTTTCTTCTGTTATCTTGGGATATTATGTAGCATGGGCCCACATGAGCATTTTCAGCTTCTTGTTGTGGCCCAAAAAATCTGACTGTTACTTATTATTAAAGTCCTTTTGGCATGAAGGACACGGACCAAAACCAGTGAAGGTAGAGGACCGGGATCGAGATCGTGATAGGGATGATGGGATGAAAGAGAGGGATCGCGAATGCCGAGAAAGGGACAAATCCAATGCAATTGCTAACAAGGATGTTTTGGTTCCTAAGACGTCTCTGTATGCCAGCAAGGATAAGTATGCAGTGAAACCTATAAGTGAGCTTGATCTTTCTAACTGTGAACAATGCACTCCCAGTTACTGTCTTCTACCAAAAAATGTATGGTTGCTTCACTTGTCTTTGTTTCAAGTATGTCCTAACTGCTAATGAAATCTATAATATTCTCTCACTGATTGTGTTTTATATATGTACTATTTGTGCTCACACAGTACCCAATACCGTCAGCTAGCCAGAGAACAGAACTTGGTGCAGAGGTGTTGAATGATCACTGGGTTTCTGTTACTTCTGGCAGTGAGGACTATTCCTTTAAACACATGCGCAAAAATCAGTATGAGGAGAGCTTATTTAGATGTGAAGATGACAGGTTTGAGTTTACCATTGATTTATATTTATCCTTTAAAATACCTATTTTATTGGTTGTGATCATGTTTTTACTTTTTGGTTAGTTTTGATGTCACTGGAATGTTCAAAGATGTATTTATACAGGTTATCTTTGGCTTGCACATTGCTGATATTATTTAAACTTATGCTGGCAGGTTTGAACTTGATATGTTGTTAGAGTCTGTAAATGTGGCAACTAAGCGTGTTGAAGAGCTCTTAGAAAAGGTTAATGCTAATATAATTAAAGGAGACAGTCCAATTCGTATCGAGGAGCACTTAACAGGTTATGTGCTTTCCATTTGATGAATCAAAATTTTCAAAGTACATATATGCTGTACAAAGTAGTTTCTTGACGTTTCCATGTTCTGATATGACTTTTTTACTGTGTTCTTTTAGCTCTAAATCTTAGGTGCATTGAACGATTATATGGTGATCATGGGCTTGATGTAATGGATGTGCTAAAGAAGAATGCATCTTTAGCTTTGCCAGTCATATTAACCCGCTTGAAGCAGAAACAGGATGAGTGGGCAAGGTGTCGTGCTGATTTTAATAAAGTTTGGGCTGAAATATATGCAAAGAACTATCACAAATCACTTGATCACCGTAGTTTCTACTTTAAGCAGCAGGATACAAAAAGCTTGAGCACTAAAGGTAAAGGATTGTGTTGTCCTGCAAGAACATTGAATTGTTAAGTTTTTCCCCCCCACTATTTTAATAAATTAATATTTTTATGGTTTCTAAAAGGTTAACCATGTGTTATATCTTCTTCCTTTTATTTTCTTCTACATGCATATGTACACCCCTTCCTTGCCTGATGTACCAGGGCATGAACTTGCTTTGATTGTATTGCTTACAACACAACATAGTTTCTATAACCACATGCAAAATGAGTGACTTATTATTGATCGAGTGCAGTGGAACTTCAACATTTAAATATGTGATGATCATGATACAATAGTTTTTTATTCTCCTGAGGTCTAACTTGTAACTCCTTGCTTTTGCTGTGCATTTTATAGTCTTACTTGCAGAAATCAAAGAAATTAGTGAGAAGAAACGAAAAGAAGATGATGTTCTTCTTGCAATTGCTGCTGGAAACAGACAGCCTATTATTCCTCACTTGGAATTTGTGTATCCTGATCCGGAGATTCATGAAGATTTGTATCAACTCATAAAATATTCTTGTGGAGAAATGTGTACAACTGAACAGTTGGATAAAGCTATGAAGATTTGGACAACATTTTTAGAACCCATGCTTGGTGTTCCTACTCGACCCCAAGGTCCAGAGGATACAGAAGATGTTGTCAAGGCTAATAAGAATAATTCTGCCAAAAGTGGCACTGCAATTGATGATGGGGATTGTAGTGCTGCAACGAATCCTAAGAATTTAAACACTAATAGAAATGAGGATGAGAACTTTCCATCAGAACAATCAAATTTCTGCAAACAATGGCAAACAAGTGGGGATAATAAGGTTAAAGAAGATAATCATCTTGATTTAGAACACTCGGCACGTAAGAATGAAACCTTGGGAAGTAGTACACAGCATGGTAAAGTGCATATAAATGCATCCACGCCTGATGAAGTATCAAGAGCCAATAAGCAAGATCATTCCATTGAACGGTTGGTGAATGCTAATGTCTCATTGACCTCGGGTATGGAGCTAATTAGTAGAAGAACAAATGTGGATAATGCATCAGGTTGGCAACTTGACTCAAGAATGATGACACTACTTGATTCTTATTGTTCCATTTACCTTAATACTTAGTTGTTACATCTTCGTAGAATTATTATTATTAGGGTTTCATTAACACATACCCTATGGAAACATGTCAAGAAGTCAATAGTAGAATCTACTAAAAGAAAAACAAAAGCATTTTTGTTCGTGAATTGAGTTATTTTAAGCATTAGAGGCTTAATTATTCTTTGATTTTTGTTGTTGTTGACCTGTGTGTTTAGAAGGCTATGACTTCTGAACATTATGAATGTCATTAATTTTTGGGTTGTATTTAGCCTTTATATATATATGTGTAGTATAAATTGTTTAACGCATGTCTTAAATCTTCAGCATTGTGGTTTTGGCCCCTATCCAAAATTGATATCTATGCTATTTATCTCAAATTTGTGATCTTGTTAGTTGTTTCCTTTCCTTTGATTTTCAACTGTTTTATTTTTTTTCTGTGATCATGATTGGTATTGAGTTACCTCTTTTTTCTGCAAGGACTTACTGCTACTCCATCAAGACCTGGTAATATTTCTGGTGAGGGAGGACTTGGTTTACCTTCATTAGAGGTACGGCTTAACTCCCTTTTCAGCTTATGTAAACCTACTTTCAAGTTAATATGCATATGGAAATTATTCCTCTTAAGAGGGTTAATTTTGATTTGCGTTTAGTGTGGAATTTTACTTAAGTAACAAACCAGTTAAATGCTGTGAGTGAAACACTTTAAATATTCAGTGTTGTCTCAATTTCTAATTTATTGATAGCATATAGTTATCTTAATCATATGTCTCACTTCTAATTCCAAGAAAGACAATATAAATGGTGTATAATTGTCTTAATTACATGTCTTCATTTCTAATTTCAAGTAAGACAATCAAAATGGTGCAAAGAAACATATTATCTGGATTTAGGAAGGACATAAAATTGATGGCTTTATATGAATGAGATGACTTTGTTTCTCCTTTTTATAGCATTCTCCTGATTAACATTTTTCCTTGCACTTAACTAACTTTGTTTCTCCTTTTTATAGCATTTTCCTGATTAACATTTTGCCTTGCACTTAACTAGCAATTAAAGCTGCTGGGCTTATAGATCTGAAGCCTCTGTATTGCAAACTGGAATTCTTATGACTTTATCTTGCATTAGTTAAGATGATTTTCTAAAAAACAAGTTGGCCCAAATAATTATTCTTGTAGCATGTGGATGCTTTATCATTTGATTAGTATGATTATCTTTCTGCGATGAATTTGATCTTCATATTTAATTTATAGTCTTACTTTGACTTAGATGTTAAGCCATAATGCTATATATACTGTTGGCTTTTTTAAAAGAGTATCAAGAGCACCATTTCCTTTCTACTTGAGTGTTTAGGCTCAGTGGTCACCATGCTGCTGAAGTTCTCAGTAGCACATAATAGCCTGGCTCGCATCTATTTTTTTTTTCTCTTTTTAATTTGAATTTTCATTTCATGATACCAAGACAGATTGTGTTTACATGCAACTGAAGATTAGGTGTTAATGTGCTTATGTCATTTTAAGACCAGTAATTCTTGGAACTTGGGCTCAAATGAAAATCAGTCTGTGCTCCAATGTTCTTCTCTTCCTCCTTCATTGTCTGTCTTCTCAGACTTGCTTTTGTTGCACATTCTGTATATTGTATTGGACTGTACAGCCATACTATTGGGAACAATGTCCTTATTTTCTATTTTATTTATTCTGACTTAGGGTGCTGATTCTACAAGACCAGTTACATCCACAAATGGGGCCATCGTTGAGGACACTAAAGTTCACAGATTTCACGAATTTGGACACTTCAAGAGTGAAAGAGAAGAGGGTGAGTTATCACCTAATGGTGGAGACTTTGAAGAGGATAACTTTGCAGTATATGGACATACTGGTTTGGAGGCAGTTCATAAAGGAAAAGATGGTACCATTTGTCGACAATACCAAAATAGACATGGGGAAGAAGTTCGTGGTGAAGCAAGAGGAGAAAATGATGCTGATGATGAAGGTGAAGAAAGTCCCCATAGATCAATGGAGGACAGTGAAAATGCTTTTGAAAATGGTGATGTTTCTGGTACTGAGTCTGCTGATGGTGAGGAGTGTTCTCGAGAACATGAGGAGGATGGAGAACATGAACATGATAACAAGGCTGAGAGTGAAGGTGAAGCAGAAGGAATGGCTGATGCCAATGACGTTGAAGGAGATGGTGCCTCATTGCCATTTTCAGAGCGTTTTCTTGTCACTGTAAAGCCTCTGGCAAAACATGTTCCTCCAGTGTTGCATGACAAAGAAAGGACTGTTCGAGTGTTTTATGGAAATGATTCCTTTTATGTGCTGTTTAGACTTCATCAGGTACAAATGTTTTTATTTTCACATTTGTATATATTTTATGGTTGCGGATTAACCTGTGGTTTCATTCAGACCTAATGATATATTTCCTTATCCTGCATTTTCTTTTGCTATTTTTGACAGACATTGTATGAGAGGATCCAATCTGCAAAGGTTAACTCATCATCTGCTGAAAAGAAGTGGAGGGCTTCAAATGATACAGGCTCTAGTGATCAATATGGCAGGTAAATATAATGTTACATCCTATTATAAATTTGAAGATGCATTTAAATATTTAATTATCTATGCAAGATTGAGGGGTGACCTTTTTGCTACAGGTTTATGGATGCCCTTTACAATTTACTGGATGGTTCTTCTGATAGTACAAAATTTGAGGATGACTGTCGAGCTATTATTGGAACTCAGTCATATGTCTTATTCACATTAGACAAGCTGATATATAAACTTGTTAAACAGGTAACGTGCATAATCCTGAAAATTATGCACGTTAAACCATGTAATTCCATGTTCTTTCTAATCCTGAAAATTTGTCCTTTTTATTTCAGCTTCAGGCTGTTGCCACCGAAGAGATGGATAACAAGCTGCTTCAACTATATGCATATGAAAATTCAAGAAAACCTGGAAGATTCATTGATTTAGTTTATCACGAAAATGCCCGTGTTCTTCTCCATGATGAGAACATATATCGTATTGAATGTGTAAGCTTTTATTTGTTCCACTTCTCAACTTAGTTCAGCATTTTATTTTAGTTTAAATGGAGATTTTTTATGTTCTATAACTTAGTTTTATTTCATACACATTGCAGTCTCCTGCACCTACCCAATTGTCGTCTATTCAACTGATGGACTATGGATATGATAAGCCTGAAATGATTGCTGTGTCAATGGACCCTAATTTTTCAGCCTATCTGCACAATGACTTCCTATCTGTTGTCCCTGACAAAAAGGAGAAGTCAGGAATTTACATGAAGAGGTATTTGATGAATAAGAATTGTTGGTTCCTTAGCATGCCAATGCTTATATAACATTTGTATATATTTTGGTTTATGTACATCTGCAGGAATAAGCGCAAGTATGCCATCAATGATGAATATTCAAGCCAGACCTTGGATGGACTACAAATTATCAATGGTCTAGAGTGTAAGATAGCTTGCAGTTCATCTAAGGTATATAATAATTTACAATTCCATATTTTATAAATATATACACCATTCTTGCCTGAATCCTACTAATACTATTTTCTTTTTTGCTCATTTTGTTAATTCATTTGATATGTTTGTCCTATTGTGTTTCTGAATTTCCATTGTATTTTCCTGGGAACATGTTGCATGTTAGGTTTCATACGTTTTAGATACTGAAGACTTTTTACATCGAACCAGAAGAAAAAGGAGAACCTTGCATCAGAGCAGTTCATGCCATGAACAGTTAAAGTCCCCAATCATTTTTTCAAGCAGAGCACAACGGTCCTGCAAATTATTTTCAATTTGAAGATGGTATTCATTTTGAGCCTGAGATGGTATGTGATATTCCTTTTATTGCTGAATTTTGCATTTTGGGCTCAATTACTTTCACCAACTCCTGTTGTAGATATAATTTGATAATTTCTAGACACATCTATACACATCCATAAGCCAATGTGACTTTTTACTTCCATTAGAGCAAACGTTTTGCTAATCATCAAAGTCAATGACATTATGTATTAATTTCTGTTTTTTTGTCCATCAGTGTTTTTGGTCATGCATCAATGGCAGGCAGAGATGCCAGATGGAAATGGCGTCCCATCCAAGAAGTTGAGCAAAGGATGTTTTAATGAAATTCATGTTTCTTGCATTCCTCGCATCTTCTATACCAGCAACCATATAAGGCAACACAGGAGGGAGATGGGGCACAGAGATTGTAGTGTAATACTTTGACATGGTGACTGATGAGTTTCAATCATGTAAATAGAGGTAATTTGTGACAAAACCAAAGGACATTTTCTTTCCATTCATCAATAGTTTTGCTATCGTAATAAGTTTTATTATTTTTCTCTTAATTTTGCTGGCTACTTTTTGAGGTTATTGATTTTATGAAAAATTAGGTGGCTGCAATTGGCCCCCATTATCTAATTCGTAGTGCATGAACCAGGTTCACTTTATACCGATATTTACTCCCTTGCCCCCGTTTTTCTTATTCTCGTGTAACAATTTAGCTTGGAATGGAATGTTGGGGAATGATGTTGGTGCATGTATAATCTATATGATGACACTTTTCATTTGACATTTAGAATTAATTTTAGTTGTAACTTTTTTTAGGATAGTTTTAGGTTATTTTTTTATAAATAAAAAAATGCTTTAGAAGTCGTTGGATGATAATGTTTATTGATGACAGAGAGGGAGGGGGAGTATATTTTGTATACTATATTTTAATTTTAATTGTAACATTCAAATTGTGCAACGTGGTTTTACATTCACAGAAGAAACTGTTTGAAGACCAACAATATCATAAACAGAACTGTACATGTGTATGTACGGTACGAGTATATGATATTACAAGTCTTAATTTTTAAATGGTTTATATAATACCATAGTTTTTTAAAGAATATTTTAAAAATTAAGTAACTATGTGTAGTACTTTATTGAATTACATGGTAATGTAAATAATATAACAGTATTATAATTAATAAATTTAAATAATTGATGTCATTAGAAATTAGAACATAAGAATAATAAGTAAATTACACTAATCATTCTACCTCAAAAAGCAATTAGGCTAATCATTTATGGAATTTTGTGAATTATACAAATATATATTTTTTTTCCTCGAAATGTAACAGTAGTATAAATGAGTTAAAAGATGAAAGAGCATAGATTGAGTTAAAAGATGAGAGAGCATAAATTGAGGTGATTTGGACACGTAATGAGATGATTCCTAGATACTCTTGTAAGAATAAGAGTCTGTTATCAAGAACTCGACACAAAGAGAGGTAGAGGTAAACCGAAATTTAACTAGAAAAAAGTAATTAAACATGATTTAATAGAGTGAGATATAGATTGGCGGAATGTGTGTCTTAAGACGGAATGAAGAAAAGGTTTAAACTTGGAGGAGTGTTAGACATGTTATTATCTCTATGTTTCGGACGATTCTTTTTTGTTCTTTTCCTCTTTATTTTTTCTCTCATTTCACCTTTCTTTACTTTTATCTTATTTTCTTTTCTTTTGTCTTTTTTTTTCCAACTTTCTCGTATCTATCATTGAGTTCATTTACCACCGATTTCAATTAACTTAGATTAAAGGTGTTATTGATGTTGATACAAATATCTCTATTTTTTAACATTTACAATAACTTATATAGGGCGAGTTTGGTGTAATATTTTTTAAACATTTTAGGGGATTAGTGTAATGTATAAATGAATGTATGTATATTTTCAAAAATTAAGGAAAGTTAGTGCAAGAAAAGAAAAAAAAAAAAAGAATGCTTATGTAATTTTTCAAAATTTTAGGAAAGATAATGTAATTTACTCTATATGTTTTGTGATAAAGAGCTACTAGCTAAAAGCATAGCAAAGACTACACTACACTACAAATAATAAGAAAAATAGTTCATCAATTCATAAATAACAAGTCTTAGGATTACAATGCCTTAATATACCCAACTAGGGAAACTAAAATAAAAGTCCAACAATAATTAGAAAATATAAAAAGTCCCATTCATTTCTAGTGGAAGTCCTTCAACCAATATGGGTTAGAGGTTATTCTCATGGGCCTGTTACCCACCTCTTCAAAAGAAACCTTGCCTTCAAGGTTCATTGGAGGAAGGAAGGTGCCACGAATTGGTGACATGGCTAAAGGGTGAAGCATTATGCGGTGGGTGGAACATAGGGTAGGCTCTTTACGTGCGGAAAAGAGACACTGGGGTTGGTGGCCAACTGTAGCGCAGTTGGATGGGTTTTTCGAGGTAGGTTGGTGGTGGAGGTCCAGTGAGGGACGAGCATGTGGAAAGGGGGCAAGGTTTGGGGAACGTTAAAGGAGATCTGACGGTGTAAGATTTGTAGAGGAAATAAAGTGTTGTCATTAAAAGTGGACGGTGCGGATGGTTTCGAGAGATTGGAAGAGGGATTAGAAGTCAAAAGGTGTTGTGTACTTTGGATTCATAAGCCACTTTAGAAGTGGGGGAAATCAAAGGTGGGGTGGAGAAAAAAAAAACTTGTATTTATGGGTTGGGTTCGTGAGGGTGAGGGGGAACATGGCAAAGAAAGGATGACAGGGTAGTGTGTTGTAAGGGTAGAGGGTGGAAACATGAACCATAAGGTGGATTTTAGACTCTGAAGGGATGACGAGATCATAAGCGGCCAAACCAATTTTTCGTCAAACTTGAAAAGGTCCAATGTATCGTTTGGCCGACCTATAGGAAGACCTTCTCTACACTAATGACTGACGATAATGTTGAAGGTGGAGCAAAACTTAGTCTCCTTCATCAAAGGTACAATCTCTTATGTTCTTGTTCGCTTAATCAATCATTCACTGTCTAGATCTATGAAGGTTGGACGTTAATGAATCTAGAATTTCTTTTCATTGACAAAGGTTGAGATATAGTGCTGGAACTTGAGTGGAGCTAGGAACATAGTGAGGAAGTGCCGATGGAGGGCGCGACTGTAGAGAGCTTTGAATGGGGTCATTCCTATCGCAATACGGTGAGTTGTATTTTGCTAATATTCTTCCAAGTGTAGAAATTTAAACATAAGATTGTCACTTGTAAAACAATGTAAATAAGCTTCCAACGTTCTATTAATAACCTCTGTTTGACCATCTGTTTCAGGGTGATAAGGGTGCTAAACTTTAAGGAGGACTTTTGCAAGCGAAAAAGCTCCTTCCAGAAAGTGCTCAAGAACAAGGGGTCTCTGTCAGAAACAATGGACTTAGGAATCTTATGCAAATGACAGATCTCCATCGAAAACCTTGCAGCCAAGGCTTGTGACCGAATTTTGATGGAAGGGACAGGAAATGAACAAATTTTGATAACTGATCACAGATAACCTAAATCATCATGTGACCGAAGGAAGTAGGCAGGTGAGTCACAAAATCCATTGATAAGTCTTCCCATACTTGGTTTGAAATTGGTAAGGGCCGAAGGAGACCTATTTTTTGTTTTGGTAGGTACTTGCTTTGCTAGCAAATGACCCAGTGACACACAAAAGTCTTGGTGTCTATGTACTTTCTCGGCCAATAGAAGGAGGCGACGAGCCTAGCCAGAGTTGGGTGAAGCCCAAAATGGCTTATAGTAGGGGATAAATGGAACTCTTCCAGAAGTGTATGACGTAGAGTTGGAATCTGGGTTAAAAAAAGTCGGTTATGAAAGTAAGCCATTGGGAACCTTGAAATTTTCTTGCATGTCTATATTTGTGGATGCCTCACGGGAGCTAAGAACCATCAAGGGAACTTATAAAATTGTCTAGACAGAGCATTTGCAACAATGTTACTCGTGCCAAGTTTGTAAAATATCTCAAAATTGTACCCTATAATTTTGAAGCCCATTTTGTTGTTCTAGGGTTTGAATAGTTTGTGATAGTGATGAATCAAGACTCTTGTGATCAGTATAAATGTGAAAGTGTCTTCTTACTAAGTATTGACACCATTTATTAATGGCTTTTATGACAACAAATAGTTCATGTGCATAAGCATAAGCAAATTGGAGGTGAGGACACATTTGCTTGCTAAAGAAAGCCAATGGATGACCATTTTGGGAAAGCACCGCACCAATTGCAACAAATGACCCATTAATTTCCAGCTTGAAAGTTGCAGTGAAGTCTGGAAGAGCCAAGACTGGAGCAATTGTTACGAGTTCTTTTAATTTTGTAAAATCCTAAGGAGGCCTCTTTGTAATCCAAACAACATGATTTACTTTAAACAAAGCGGTGAGAGGAGTGGTGTCTGAGGCGTAGTGTCTAACAAAACAACAAGAACCCTGTGAGTCCTAAAAAACTTACCGATGTATGAGACCGTGGCAATGGCTAGTCTAGAATAGCTTTAACTTTTTAGGATCAAGGGAAACACCGTGGTAAGAAATAATGTTCCCTAAATAATGAACTGAATCAGTAGCAAAAATACACTTGGAAAATTTAGCAAAAAACTTATTAGTAAGCAACAAATAAAAAAAATAATTGCAAATGAACCAAGTGCTCAGATAGGGAAGTATTGTAAATAAGAATATCATTAAAAAAAACAAGAACTAATCGCCTTAGGTAAGGTCACTTTAAATTGTTATTCAATTAAAAATATATTTAGCGTGACAAAATTGATTGACGTGTTATTGTGTAACGAATTGCATAAATGATTAGGGAGGACCCCAGTGTAAAAATCGCCTTAATTCAGGAAAGGATTTCAACAACGCTAGGATTTCATATATCATACAGGAAGGCGTGGAAGGCAAAGCAAAAGGCCATCGTTAAGGTGTTCGGGGATTGGGATGAATCGTATGCGTTCTTGCCAAGGTGGTTGAGTTATATGTTAAATTTTGCCCAAGGGTCTGCTTATAAGTTGGAAACAACGGAGCATTATGTTGATGGGCAATTGGACGGAAGTGGTAGGGTATTCAAGAGGGTGTTTTGGACTTTTAAACAGTGTTGTGATGCTTTTAATTACTGCAAGCCCCTTATTAGCATCAACGGTACTCATTTGTATGGGAAATATTGGGGCACATTGCTTATTGCAACATCAATTGACGGCAACAACTATGTCCTTCCACTAGCATTTGCGATTGTCTCCGGGGAGGATATCGACAACTGGTCATGGTTTTTGGCACTTATCCGTATTCATGTTACGCAGAAAGATGGAATATGTCTTATTTCAGATCGACATGTGGGCATCATGGCGGCGGTCAACAATGTCGAGTTGGTATGGCATCCACCGAGGGCATATCATGTGTTTTGCATTCGGCATCTGGCGAGCAATTTTAATCACAAGTTCAAGAATGTCGTGTTGAAGAAACAGTTGAAAATGTTAGGTAAGAAACCATGGGCTATTTTGTGGTTACATGTACATTGTTTATCATTCAGTATGTGTTTTGATTTATGTCTTATTTGTATATGTAGGTTATAAAACGTCGCGTTTAGATTTTGATGTCGGTTTGGAAAAATTTAGAGAAGCAAGCCCTCGGATAGCCGCATGGATTGATCGAATCCCAAAGGAGAAGTAGAGCGTAGCTTACGATGTTGAGGGACGGAGATTTGGTCACATGACAACCAACATCTCAGAGGTTTTCAACAAGGTACTTAAAGGCGCACGAAATCTTCCTATAACTTCGCTTGTGCGGTTCACGTACGCTCGACTAGTGACATACTTTTTGCAACATGGGGGTGAGGCAAGGGAAGAGATGGCCAGGGGGAATCATTTTGCGAAATTAGCCTGGCAAAAGTATTTGCAGACGGTTCATAAATCTGCCACACATAGTGTTATTGCGTACGACACACAGAACAATAGATTTGAGGTGCAAGAGTTGTACAACATTCGAACTCATCGTGGGGGAAAGAAATGGTCATTGTCGTTATCAGAAAGAGTATGTCAGTGTGGTGAGTTTACTGCATTTAGGTTTCCATGTAGTCATGTGGTTGCAGCTTGCAGGTCCACGCACATCGATCCCACTCAATACATAGACCCCGTGTACAGTGTTGCTTATCAATGTCAATTGTATTCGTCTCAATGGTTTCCAATTGGAAACGAAGACTTCATACCACCTATTGGACAACCCATTGTTTTGCCAGATGTTTCCCAGAGACGCAAAAAAGGAAGGCCCTCGACTACACGCATACGCAACGAAATGGATTCGCAGGAAGGGTCAACGACTCGGCTAAGATGCGGTTACTGTAAGGTGGTTGGTCACAATAGACGAAACTGTCCTTCACGAGTGCAGCAACAGTGACCTTTATTTGTCAGTTGTATGTCAAATGACGATATTTAATATGTTTCAATATGTGTCATTAATTTGGCTGTAATGAACATCAGTTAACTATTATCAACGTGCGATTTTAGTACAACTTTGTGGTTTTAGTATTTGTTATGTTCAAACTGCGATCACACTTGTGGTTTTAGAATATTCATCTTTGCAAATCATGGCCCATCTTATTTTCACACCCGCTTTTCCTATTGAACTCTTTAATTTTAGTTTTTAAAAAAACATCAATATACTCTCTACCCTTTTGGTGTGTCAAATTATTCATGAACTAACTCGTTTATTACTCATATTCAAGTCCCTTCTTTAATTAAATAAACAAACACAAGCTTAAGATTATGCTTCATTATTATTTATGAGTTGAGTCCAAGCTTTCAATTAGACTCGTTTAAGTAAATGCGATAAACTTTAACGATCGGATTATTTTACAACCCAAACTCAAACTTGACTCGTTTACACCTCTACTCATTCTTAGTCTCTCATTTTTGCACTTCTCACCTTTACTCACGTTTTTCACCTTCCTTTTTTTTTGTGCTGATAGATCCATTTAAGATTAGACGTCCCAGATTAGGGTTGTCTCTCTAAACAGAGGTTACACATGTTCTTTGGCATTTATATCCTGTACTCCAACTATTGCATTGGATTCCTTCCATTGCATTTTAATGAATGATATATGAAATAGCAAATGTCCAACATAGATAAATTACAAATGTCAGCAATAGTGAAGTATGAAATAACAAATGTCCAACATAGATAAATAACAAATGTCGGCAATAGTGAAGTAGTAAATACCAAATGTCGAAAATAAATAAATAACAAATGTCGAAAACATCGAAACAAAGTCCAACATAGATAAAACATACAATGAACAACATGTAAAATAAATAAATGTCACTAAGCGTTGCCGTGGTCCCATGGTATCCTGCACATCGACTCATGTAGTGCTCATACGGTGACAGATGGCAGCGATGTCGTGCTCCCCTCACAGGATTAGTCGGTCGGGGTCCTCATGCTGCTGATCATCACCGCCGTCACCTCCCTCCTGCATAGCCGCCGCCAAAAAGTCCCTAGTAGGATCACTGTGACTGCCGGAACTGGGGGATGACATCTGGTGTGTCGAATGGGCTGGAGGAGTTGTAAACGCCGTATCCATGTCAGGTGTCGGCTGTGCAGGCCTGTAAAACTCTCCCGCTGAAGAAGGTCCCGGTGCATACATCGGATACGCCGGAAATGCAAATCCTGGCTGTGGCATAGGTGGCACACTATGCCATGGGGGTTACTGTGATGGTGGAAATGAATCGTGTGCACCACCGCTAGAAGATCCGGCCTGGAAGGTGGGTGGCCAAAAATACTGCTGCGATGGCCCGGATGGGTAGCCAGGTGTGTAGAAGATGTCAGGGGGATGGGGATGAATGGGTGGCAATGTCACCGGTCTGTCTGCAACTGCAGGGGCTGACTGGTGAAGAGGCAAGCCCTCATGACGCGCACGGCGGTTAGTGCGGACCACCGGAGGAGGGGCCTCAGTCTGTCGCCTGGGAGGTGGTGGGGCAAGGTCTCCTGGATCAGTGACTCGCTCCAAATCGTCACATGCGAATCATTTCCTCGTACACCTACCTCATGTCAAAGGCCCCCTGCGCCTGCGACTCTGGTGAAGCCATATGAACAATCGTCTCAGCGCGATCAGTCTGCATATAAAACATCAAAGGTTATTTATATCATTATGTTAATATTAATATACAAAAATGTAATGAACCCCATGCGTACCACATGTGCATGGAAGGCGACTCACTGCGTCATCCAGCGACGTGTCACAGTGAAGTACCATTGCATGTACTCACTGTTGACAGATAAGTAACCATCTCTCCGCATCGGAGCAAGATCCTGTAAAACCAGGGTATCTCTATCAGCCCACTGTGAAATGTAGTAAGCATGTCGCTGCCTCCAGTCGACATTTGTCTTGCCGGTGACACTGATGGTCAACAGCTGACTGCAGTTAATCGGATCCTTGGGTATAGGCTGGTCAAACCCGAACTGCCGTAAAACTTGATCCGGCTGCTGGTATACCACCACCTCGTAGCAAATGAGAGGACAGACAGCCAACCATTGCCTAACCATCTGAGCATCTGGTGGATGAACCATATCCGCAATATCGTATGGCCTCCAACGGATGTCCCTCCTTCGCATCACATCCATGTAATGTCGATATCTGTGAATATGGGTAAATCTGGTTTGGCGCGTCTCATATACGTTAAACCTGCAACAACACAATATTAACACCAACAACATATGCAAACAATTATAAGATAGACTTGCAAGTTGAATACCTGTTTCCAAAAATCTCCTGCTGCATCACATCCTGATCCTCCACACGCAGAAGGGCTGGAGATATAGTCGGGAATCTCGTCCAAGCCCATAACTGCAACAGTAGTGCACATCCACCCATCTCACGGAGGGATGCACGCGTGGCCCTGCACAGCTCCCTATATAAACAAGTTAGGACGACAGATCCCCGGCTAAACGAACCTGTGTGCTCGAAGTCATCCAAGTGTAGCAAATATCAAGCATGCACAAAGCTCGAGGCGGTGTCCACAAAAAGCATCCCGCCTAGAATGCGCAATATCAACGCGCGAGTGTACCTCATCCGTCCAACCTCAGTGTCGGCATGGACAGCATATACGTCAAAATGTTCCCGTAAAAAGTGGAGCCCCAACAAACCTCCCTGCAAGTCTCATCCCACAGCAGGCTGAACCCCTAACAAGTCACCAACAAGTCCACGGAAGTCATGGTGTCCATGCCGCCCAGATACAACCTCACCATCAGTGGGCAGCCCCAGCAGATGATGTACATCGTCCAGCGTGATGGTGACCTCACCCATACTCATGTGGAATGTCCGTGTCTCTGGACGCCATCGCTCAACAAGCGCCGAAATGAGGTGATGGTCTATCTGAAATAATAGACCGAACCTAAGTTACATACACATTACAATACAACCATAAGAACATAATGCACGCAACGTTTCACGTAACATATGCTTACCTCATGATTGCGTAGACGCGTAACATGGTAAAAACCTGCCTGTATAAGTCACGGGTGAATATCCTCGGGTATAGCAGAGTGATCATGTGTGGCGGCATGCCTAACATTTATCACACGATCCCGTGCGGTTGGATCACTCTGCGCATTCCACACAGTAGTGGAAATATGTCTATCTTGTAATGTCAAGAGCGTCCGTACAGATGGTCCAGGATCAATGACGCTCAACGGAGTCTCACACGCTGCCGGTGCCGGGACATCGTCATCGCGATCCATATTTCACTATTTCTACCCTATATTAATGTCAACAACCATTTACTATAATACATTTAATTAACTAAATCTCATTCCCTAAACCAAATTAACTAAATCTAATAATAAATTCTACACATATTTTCATTTTTCATTTTTACTTACATCAATACTTTGACTACAATGTTTAATTAATTTTTTTTATATATTTCAAATATTCAAATTACATAAATACGTTTCACTACAATGTTTACATAATTTTTTGTTTTAAATATTCAAATTACAAGAATTATATAAACCTAAGTTACAAATTAAAAAAACTATTCCATACTCAATGTCACTAAAACAAATACACTAAATCTAATAGTAAGTTGTAAAAATATTTGTATGTTTCATTTTAATTAAATTTATTTTATTAATTATTTTACTTACATAAATACATTAAACTACAATGTTAACATAATATTTTGTTATATATATTTCAAATATTCAAATTAAAATAA
>PYAF01005081.1:773889-790023 GCA_007407185.1 Glycine tomentella | reverse complement strand
TAAAACAAATAAACTAAATCTAATAGAAAGTTGTATAAATTTTTTTATGTTTCATTTTCTAATTATATAAATTTATTTTATTAATTATTTTAGTTACATCAATACATTTCACTACAATGTTAACATAATTTTTTGTTTTAAATATTTAAATTACAATAATTATATACATTTAATTAAAAATTAAAAAAATTACTCCAAATTCAATGTCACTAAATCAGAATAACTAAATCTAAATATATATTCACAATCATATTTTTTATCATATAAAATTCTCAAATAATCAAATAACAAATGTTTATCAACAATCAATAAAAAATATCAATCACTTCAAACATCTACAAAACAAGATTAATCATCTATCCTATCAATTATCAATCTTAATTTCAAACTACTTGTCTTCTACCCTAAAGTTTCAACAACATATCATCTAACCTATTGTTTCAAATCTTATCTTCTAACCTAATGTTTCAAACTAAAACTCTATATATTATATCATAACTAAAATATCAATAAAATAAATTACAAAAAAAAAAACAAATAAATATAACTTACTTGTAATATTGCACTCACTAAAGCAGAATCACACAGCAAAACCAAAGAAAAAAGCCACAAAACATCAAAAGCTTTTGAATTTTTTTAAAATTTTGAAAGGGAGGAGGAGGGAAACGGAGGGGACCAGCAAATGAGGGGGTGGGGAATTCATGCTGGACCACGTGGCCTATTTCGCTACTCCTCCCAGCGAAATACGTCCACGAGCGACACGTGGCAGTAACGGCCCCGTTTTTTTGGCTACCGTGTACCTATTTCGCTAATGGGCCCAGCGAAATAGGACATGCCACGTAGACTGACCGTTGGGCAGCAACGTATTTCGCTGCAGGGTATAGCGAAATACGTGGCCACCAGGAACGCGCCACATCAGCCAACCTATTTCGCTGGGATGCCCAGCGAAATAGGCCGCATGGCAGTGTGGGAATTATTTTGGCCCCGTGGCATTTTGGTATATATTTTAAAAATTAGTGGCACGGGCGTCGAGGTCTCGTCACAATAGGTCATTCATGGCAGATTGAAAAGATGGAGCATTAGTTAGCCCAAAGGGCATCACTAGCGACTCACAATGACCATCACAAGTGTGAAAAGTTGTTTTGTGTGTATCCTTTATTGTCACGTGAATCTGGTGGTAGCCAAAATGGAGGTCAATTTTTGTAAAAATTGATGTAGACCCTAATTCATCTAGTAACTTGTCTATCGTTGGTATAGGAAATCTGTCTTTAATTGTGAATGCTTTTAGGGAACAATAATCAAAACATAAATGCCAAGTTCTATCATTCATTTTAACTAAAATGACGAGAGAAGAAAAATGACTATGACTTGGTTTTATAAGCTCGTCCTGTAGCATTTATGTGCTAAGGTTTGACATTAATGGGTAGAGTGTTAGGAATGAGGGGTATGTAATGGTCATGCGGTCTGGTAGGAGGGAGGCCATGTGGCTTTGTGAATTTTTTTTAGTAAGAAGTGAGGAGAGTTTGGATGGGTGTAGGTAAATTAGTGATTTAAGTCTGGAATGAGAATGTTGGAGGTGGAAGTGGGGTCAATAGCTTCAATAGACAGTAAGTGTAGGGAAGCAATAGAGTCTGTGTGTACGAGGTGGCAAGTGAGATCCCCATGTAGGGTGATTGAGGATTGAAGATGAGAGAAAGTAATTTGAGGTACTACAAAATCAGCAATAAGTGTGCCAAGGCTACTAAGCCATTGCATTCCTAGGACCACATCAACCCCTTCAGTGGGAGTAGATAGAAAAGTATTATGAATTTATGCCCTTGTAAGGTAATAGGAACTTTTTCACAAAAATCAGAACCATGTATTTTGGCACCATTGCCCCCCATGATAGAAAATTTGGGGATTGGAAAAAATGGAAGGTGGAGATAGGCAGCAATCCTAGGTTGTAAGATATTGTGGGAGTTGTCAGAGTCTATTAGCACCATAACCGAGAAGCCATTCATAGAATCTTGGAATTTAAGGGTTTTGGGGGATGGTTGGCCAATTAGGGCTAGGAAAGAAAGGTGTAAATGGATGGCATCAAATTCTAGATTCGGGTCCTGAATAGGTTTTGTTGTATTAGGGGGTTCCTGCTCAGGTTCCTCTATAATCATCAAATGAAAACAACCAGTGACATCTTTCATTCAATTGAGTAAGGGTAATTTTTTTTATTGGTAAGGTGTTTGGTGACGTGGTCGACTGGGTGGTGGGAATGAGAGTTGGTGTAAGAATATTGGGATGAATTGGTTGGGGATTAAGTGGGGTGTAGGCATGAAATGGTTTAGGTCTAGAGTCCTTGATATTAGATTCAACTTTCAAGAGTTTGGCTTGGCCAATGGCTTGTGAAATAGAAATAGGACGTAGAATGACAAGTTCTCTCCTAATAACAAAATTTAACCCAAATAAAAAGCAATACAGTAAAACTTCATGAGGTAATCTATACACCATGTTACATAATTTCTAGTTAGAAATTGAATCTAATTGTCATAATTTGAATAATTCGGCATGATAATTGTCGTAGGAAGATGCCCAAACTGTAATTCAGAGAACGAGTGAAATCTAGCTAATCAACTAGCTGGTTGTTATGAAACATCCACTTAAACTAGCTAAGAGTATCACCATGCATATAAAAAATAACTACCTTCAAACTGTTTTTGAAGGGAATTTGATAAAGTGGAAAATACTGCTCAGCCTGAAATAACCAGTCTAACAATTCTGAACCATCAAAGGAAGAAAATTGTAACTTAGGTGTGGAAAAGGATTAGGGTTAGGGTGAGGTTGAGGTACATTGAAAGGGGGAAATGGTCGTGGTTAAGAAGAAGTTGGTTTGAATGGAAAAGGGTTGTGATGGTGAATTGGTGGTTGTGGATTCATAGAGAAAGAAGGTCTAGGTTGGGATAGGGAGGTAGGAATGAACATGGTTGGGTGACAAAAATAGAATAAGTTACCACTGCGGGATTATTGTGATGGCAGAAGTGGAAGAGATGGAAGCTCGAGTGGTTGCAAATGTAGGTATTTGAGACGCAGCCATGATTCTAGTTTATCCCTAATGGCATCCATGGTTTCAAGCAAAGAAGCTTGTTTGGCATCTTGTAAGGTGGATTAGTTGTCCAACTGAGTCTGCATTATAGAGAACTTCTCGTGGAGATGATTTATGGCATCATCCACATCTTTGTTTGAGGGTTTTTTTGCAAGAGGCATGATGGCTAGATGAAACCACCAAAGTGATAGAGAGCTACTAGGTAAATTAGGGTAAACACAACAAAGGCTACACTATAACTACTAAGAAAAATAGTTCAATACATCATTCATAATAAGTCTCAGTAAGCCTTAATATACCTAGCTAAGGTAACTTTAGGGAAACTGAAATAAAATCCCAACAACAACTAGAAAATGTAAAAAGCCCCATTCATTTATGGTGGAAGTCCTTCAACCAATATGGGTTAGAGTTTACTCTAATGGGTCTGTTTTTGCCATAGTGGGACAACCCACTATCACTCTAATGGGCCTGTTTTATTGCATATAAAGTGCGTTTTAGTTTGGTTCGGTTAAATTTTCATAATAAGAAATCAAAACTGAACCAAATCGCGAAAAAAATATGCAATTTTTTATTTTTTTAAATTTAGTTTAATTGATTTTTAGTTTTTTTTTTTTTACCGTTTTGGCAATTTACAATGGTTTGGTTTGATCACCTCTAAAAAGTACTTAACTAGATAGGTTTTAATACTAAATAAGTGGTTTAACAAGAGAGGCAAAATAAATAAAATAAACTTTCTTTTATGGGTGTGTTGGGTCGTGAAGAACTCATTTAATTATGAAATCCTAAGACTAAAAGAAGTTCCTCATGAAAAATAAAAACCTTTTGTAGCAATTCTCAATTATTCACATATCTCTCGTCATAGCCTTGATGAATTAAAGACAAGAAGTACACTAAAGTTCTTTTCTTTCTTTTTCTATTTCATCATTGTCTTTCATTCTTTGTTTCTTCTTCCTCTGAATCTTTGTTATAGCTTTCTTGCAACTAACAAACACATGGGTTAATGAAAGTATAACAACAAACTTCCAATGAGGACATACTGGTGCATCAAGGATTTATTTTATATTAATGCTTGATTTATTCAAAAACTGATTGAGTCGACCATTTTTTCATGGGTCAATTACATGTTTGATCTAACAAATTACTCAAATGGGTGATATCTCTAGTTGTTAGTCGAACCTAGATCAATTTTGATAATAATGCATATATGTGCATCATACAGATGCAAAAAACAAAGAATAAAGACTAATTGACCTTTTTAGTCATTCGTCTTATTTTTTGGTTTAGTTTGATCCTTTATCTTTTAAAAAGTTCATTTTAATCATTTATCTTTTTAAACGAATTCAAAATGATTCTTCTATTCATCCAAAGTTGATGTCGTTAATCAAATAAAGCTTTTGGTAGCTAAAAATCGTAGCAAAATGTAAGCCTCTTCTTTTTCAATAGGTTAAGGGGCGAATGAGGGTTTGTTGTGATGCAAGGAGGGTGAGGGGAGGTTTTCCTGTGGTGCAAAAATAGGCAAATTTGTGATGCAATCAATGATGATAGAGAGGGATGAGAACATGGTAGTGTGGGACAGTTCTAGGTTTTGTGAGGGGAGAAACAAAAAGAAAGGAGTAAAAACAAAAGGGGAGAAGAGATTGTGACTTTGTCTTGCGATTTGGAGATGCGAGGTGCAATTTTTAGGTTTTTTTTTCACGATAGACACACTGGTACACGATAAAATAAGGACAATAAACTCTGGTGTCACCACCTTCCTCACCATGGCCTCTCTCCAACTTTGGCGACTCCTGTTATATCTCCAATTGGGTCCCTTTCTTCTTCGAGGTTTACACTTTCTTTCTTCATCTACATAGTTCTTCCCTTTGTGTTCCTTAATTTTTTATTTAGCAATTACATTGTGTAGGTTTGGGTTTTGTAGTTTGAATTTGTCATTCTTTATGATCGTTGTTGGTTCTCTGAATAGTTCATTTTCCATTGATTGTTTTCGTTTAGAATAAAGGAGTAAAGGAATCGGAGGGTGAAGAAAAAGAGGAGGCTAAAAATGACCACAAAATATAGAAGAGGAGAAGGTTACAATCATAATATCTAGAAGACTAAAAATATAATTAAATCAATAAATGTATTAATAAATATTTATTAAAAAATAAATAGATAAAATAGAATAAATTTCTTTATAAGTTAATATCAATATATGTTTTTTAATTAGAAAAGTTAAATGCGGAAAATTTTAAAGAAAAGAGAAATTAAAGTTATCTCATTTATTTGGTTATAAGTTTATCCAACATTCGAAATTTTAATATTTATCTTTTTATAAGTTTATCTTAACTGAATTTATCACCTTTTTAAGCAAATTTTTCCATTCATATTTTATCATATATTTAGTAAAATAAAATGGAATTAACATTCTATTTACAAGCAACACTTAAAAATTATGGGTGATCAAAACACAATTTTTTGGTGAAAGAGAGAGGCCAAAAACCCCAAATTGCATTAATAATCATGAGAAAATGCAATAAGAGATACATCCACCATAACAACATCAACAATACAACTTATAAAGGAATAATAGAATATAAAAATAATAAAAACTCTAATTTGACCATCTAACGACAAACCAAATTTAGCATCTTATCATCAACTTGATTTGCTTCACGCATCACATAGGATCAAGAGAGAACACTCTCCCTTAACATAAACTCCTGGATACATCCACTGGATCAGTGGGTCAGTGCTCCAACCAGTGGACCAGTGGGTCAATGCTCCAACTAGTGGACTAGTAATTGGTCCAGTTTCGATATATATTAAAAATTCAAAATTATATATGCATCTATTATATATAAGTATATAACTAATATTATTTGAGTAAGAAAAATCTATTCATACTCCAAAATTCAATTTTTTCAAATTTTTTTCAAAAAATATTATTTTCTTAAAATATTTTTTTTTCCAAAAAAAAAATTCAAAATTGGTCAGGTCAGACCGATCCAACTGGAAACCTGATCCGGTTTAAGTGATCAACACGGGGTCAATTGCATATCCAATTCAGAAGTGAAACTGATTCAATTTGGTCATTAGATCCTAATCCAATGGATCCATACTAATTTTTATAATACTGATCTCAACAACTGAACAAAAACTAATATTGTAAGCAAACAAGAATATCACAACTTCCACGATGATTTCTAGAAACTCCCCCAAAGTTTTAAATATATGTTGCTACCGCATTATGGTTTTGTCAAATTTATTGATATTACGAAAATTCACAAATAATTAAAAAATTTAATGTTGCAGTTCAAATCACGGTTGTAGATTGTTTTTTAAAACCTTGGACTTCCCTAATTGGAGAATTTTTCTGAGTTAATTGAACTGAGCCATTAATGTTCAAATTGAACTTCTCAAAATCGGGGTGTTTCCGTCGAATAAGAGGCTTCTCGCTTTGAACATTCTTCCACAACACCAATTTCTGTTGCTGCTGCATACTGCTATTTATAGGATCAACCTGCTGCATAATTTGTGTGACCAAAACATGATGAAAACCATAAAATTTATTTCTTTAATATATTGGCCACGCATAAAAATATTTCTTATTAATTATTAATAAGATATTTATATAAAAGTTACTAAACTGTTCAAAATCTCACCAAAAGGTCATCGCTAGGCCGAAATTTTTTTCTTTCGAAAATAGCAATTTAATTTTAAGAATTATAAATGAAATGCATTTGCAATTTTGCAAGCATGCACGCGCATCGTTCTGATTATTTTTTCCAACTTGGAAGTGGCGGCGACAAAACAACAGAGAATCTTTCAATGATCAAAAACTGAGAGAGAGAAAAAAAAAAAAAAAAACCCTTTTTAATAGGAAAAGCAAAGATTTATTTACTTCAGGCATACAAGCTTTATTTTAATTTCGCCAAAGCAAAATTTAAGTTTCAGTTGATTGATATTTCATATCAAAGATAAAAAACAAAAAATTTGTTATCTATTGCATACTTTTAATAATCATCTTATTATTGAATAAAAAATACTAAATGAAAACTAAATATATTTCATCTTTTAAAAACATAAATTAGGTAGTTTGTTATCACTTGAGCAAAATCTAATCCAAAACATTATTCTATTAGGTGGACAATTACATTTCCTTCAAATTTATCTATTTTACAATTTAACTCACCAATCAATATTTGGACCATACATCTTAATCAAGTTTACATGTACTTTTTTTTAGCTCAACTCTCAACAAAAAATAATATAAATAATACTAATAAAATATAAAAATTAAAAAATAACAGTAGACAAATACTATAATCTAAAGAAAATAAAAATATGTTACTATTATAAATATATAATAATTTAAAATTTAAAATAGTAAAAAATAATATGATAATAAAAAGGTGAAAATATTTTTTTCATATAAATATTGAAATATTCGAAATTTGTCCCTACAAGACTTTTGATATGTTTTTTGTCCCTGCAAAATCACAATGTGTGATTTTTTTGGCATGAATACGTGTCTGATGACTGTGCAAAAAAAAATAGTCCATTAACCAATTGAACATTAACACATGTTTAGACAAGTTATAAAATCCAATCCGGTTATTGACTCAGTCGAGGTAGTGGGTCAGTGGTTCAACCGATGGGCTAGTAATTAACCCAATTTGACCTAGTTTATTTTAAAAAATTCAAAATTATATATATATATATATATATATATACATATATAACTAACATTATTTGATTAAGAAAAGTTCATCCATAATTCCATACTCAAAAATCCAAAATAATAGTTGAAGTATTAATAATAAAAGAGAGTGTAAATAACAACTGCCTAAATTAAAACACAAGTCCAGTTTTTAATAAATAAAATGAGTCAGAAGCTCATTTTGAAATATAAAATGGAAACTGCAGAAAGTAATAAAATGAGTACAGGAAGCAATATCTAGCCAGATTAGGCCCAAGCTCCAACTAAAAAATTCCTAATCCCCAATATATATTCTTCTCTTGTTGATGCACCGTCATTCTTCTCTTGTGCCCTCATTCTTCTTGTGCTTCCACAGTTCTCTCTCTTTCTCCCTCCTAGACCACCTTCCATGGGACTTTCGTCTGAAAAAGTCACCACCTTTGCTCTTGTTTCCTCCACCATCACCATAGTTGTTCCCTTTTTCTTTGTATGAAAACCTCTAACACCATAGTTGCCTTCCATGGGTTACTATTCGACGACATTCTTTGCTCTGCGTCAAAGAACCCCAAAGCATGAAGCGACGGTTTCTGCCTTCTCTACCTTTGTCAATTAGGGGTGACAAAATGGTCCTGCCCACCAAAAACAGATCGGGTTGGCCCTAGCCCACCAAAAACACGGGTCGGGCCGGGCTAACCAATTTTGCAAAGTGGGCTAGAAATGCTAGCCCGCCCCACTTTAAGGTGGGTTAGTGGGTTAGCCCACCTAAAAAATAAAAAATAAATAAATAAGTTAATTTTAAAAAAAGACAAAAAAATTATAAAAAAAAATACAAATGCAAGCGTTAGTGAACTACATGGCTCCTACATTCTACAATGAAACAATTACTTTACTACTCACTATTTAGCCATGCTTACACAATTGAAGATAGTTGGAGCACCAGGTCCTGCATTGAAGAAGAAAACAGAGTTAGTTACCTTGACAAACCAATTAAGGAAAAGAAGCGAAGAATCACAACTCAATGTAATTGAAGAACTAACAAGTCACCATTTTTAACCTATTTCTGAATGCTTACCTATCTCAAGGTCATGCCATGGGTGTGCAGCAACAAATCTCCTGGTCATCATGAAATAATCCTCTCATTAAGAAGAGGGTGTGAGGAATGATGAGAAATGGAAACACTGTTTGGAGTATCCGTTGGTGGAACCACATTTGCAACCTGAAATTATAATCATCAATAATAACTTTTTCAGATATCGCTACATCAATCACCATATATAGGAACATTGTTCCTGAAGTTATTTTCCCTACCAGGAGCAATCACCAACAGCTTGGTTAAGGTAGTGTTTGGCTTAAATTTTTTGGGTGAGATGAAAATTTTAAAAACTATTGTGGTACCACACCTCTACACTCTACTTTAATTCAAATAGTTCATCCCATTTCACTTTCACACCTATTTTATTTCTTTAAACCAAACACAGACTTCTAATTTCTAAATCTCAACTATATTAATATTCACTTAAAGATTAAAAAATATATTTTTGCAATTTAACCTTTACCAAAAAGCACGCAATCTGAAAACTAATATTATAATGACATCCAAAAAGTGTAATCACAACATATAGACAAATAAATTACTTAAATATTTACATAGATGCCCCATGTTTAATTTTCGATCCAATAAATTAAAGAAAGCAGAAGATATTACTTATAGTTTTAGCATCCATCTTGGTTTCAACCATCAGTGGCCCTTTTGAAATAGTAAAGAAAGAAAATAATCTGTTATTCAGCTCCAAAGAGGTCGACGCCACAGTCATGCCACCGAGTCAATCATGGTCACTGTTTAGGTCGACGAACGAACGAACGATGTGACGCTGTGAGCCCATGACGAGGTTTAGCTGTGTAAAGGTCGCCAGGTCAAAGACGAAGCAATAAGCTCTCTGCCTCTCTTTGAGTCTCTCAGACTCTCACCTCACTTCACTTCTCAGCCTCTCTCACTCTTAACCACTCAATTCAACAATAATATCTTTTCAATATTTAACTATTTTTAATATATCAGCAGTAAGTAAATCACTAATGTTAGTAATATAGTGTAGCGTACCGTACTAGCGTATTGTTGGGATTGGTGGGCTGTTGGCCCGGCCCTGGCCTAGATTTGGCCCGCACTTTTGTGGGTCGAGTGGGCTCGGCCCGTTTAGTCAGTGTGGGTTCAAAATCTCAGCCCAACCCACTATTTTTCGTGGGCCAAATGGGCTGACCCGCCAGGCCAGACCCATTTTTCCACCCCTATTGTCAACGTTTTATGCCTTTTGGTTTCTATTTTGGCGACGATAGTGGCGGTGCGACTAAAGTGTGAAGCGAGAATGTGGTGGGCTGGTGCCTAGTGGCGCGGTGGTAGTGACAGCCGAAGCATGGAGCCAGTGAAGGCGTGAAGTGAAAATGAAGGTGAAACCTAGACCGGGTTCTAAAAACCAGTTGGATCATCGGGTCACTGCAAAACCGGTTAGGTCTGGCCAGATCATCTTGGGCCAGATCCATGGCCAGTCCAATAACCAAACCAGCCCAGTTATGCCACCGAGTATCGATTGGGACCGGTTTTCACAACACTGTTTCACACTAGCCCTTTTTCCAATCTATGTGCCCCAAGCTAAACCCCCTTTCTCTTTCTCTTCAACATCATGCAATAACACCTTACAATAAACATAGCATCAACAATCATACACGACAAATGGCAAGCCCACAATTTGCATTTATACCCAAGTAATGCCAAGAAGGAAAATGCGTAGAAATAAAACATAATGCAAGATGGTGGTTGTGGTTGGTAGGGGTTGGGGTTGTGGTGGAGGCATTGGGAGGCCTGAGTGGAGGCAGATTTGGTCAGAGATGGTGGTGGTGGAGACACGCGACAGCGTCGGGGTTGTAGATCTGAGGGAGAGAGGAACATGTGCCTTTGAGGTGATGAAGAAGGAGGGCATAGAAGAAGGTGAGGGAGAGCTGGACAATGACGTTGTAGGGGCGAGCGTTGTAGTCGGGGCATGCGAGGAGGAAGTGCAACGTGACGACGGGGAGGAACAGGGACCACAAGAACGCGATGATGAAGGGGTTGGACTGGTTCATGTGTATCAATCGAAGGTAGGATCAGAACTTGTGGATCTCGTCGTTCACGTGGGATATGTTGCGGTTGTATTTGCCACGATGATCTAACAACATTGTGGTGGCGATTGCAATGGTGGTGTCGACACTAGGGTGGGGTTTTGATAGAGAGCTATCTAAGGATCATGATGATAGAGGTCTATTCCAAGCCAAAGGTTTAGAAGGAGAATTTAAAACACTTCCTTTGGTGAGCTTTGAAGGACCCATGACAAGAGTTAGAACCCAAGCCTTTCAAGATCACATCAAAACTTGTCTGTTGTAATAAGCAAGTGCTGTCTGTTTTACTTGATTATAATGTTTCTGTAATTGATTACACAAGTTAGTGTTGTCTGCATGTCTGTAGTTTTAATCGATTACAACGTTTCTGTAATCGATTACACTGTGCTGGAATGCTCTGTTTTAATTGATTGTGGGTCGTATTAATCGATTATTTCAGTTAAAATCATAGTGTTTCTATATATTTTTGTTATTTTTGTATTGGGCTTTGATATTTTTGCAAATAGGCCTAAACTTAAGTTTTTAGGTGTTTAATTAGAGGTCTAGCCATATAAATACTTAGACTTTACTATTTTTGGTTAACTTTGATTAATAGAAATTAAGCATTTGCTTGAATTGAGAGCTTAACCTCTTGTTGGTTCTTGATTGAAACCAAATCGATTCTTATCAAGGAAGCTTTCCTTTGTGGCGAATCCTCCTACGACTTATCGTTCTGTTTGTGGATCGTGGCGTCATTCCTAATCATTCCTTAATCTTCTCCATTTTTCAATTTGGGTTTTCAACCAAAATTCATGGAGTCTTGAAGTTTGCAATCCGGAAACGATCCAAGCCAAGCATTCATGTCTTGTAGTCATCATATGGTAATCAGAGCTTGATTCCGGAAAGCATTTCATAAAGATTTCTATCTATGTTAATTGCATTTTCGTTATTATTTTTTTTCTGGAAAATGCAAATTGAAAATCATGATTCGTGCTTGTTTGTTGTCCTTTGTGTGTTTCTTGTGTGATTTTTGAGTTTAGCTTACAATTGCCTTCAATTTCCCTATCATTTTGTTGAAGTCGGAGTTGTTTTGAATATGGGTTGTTCTTTGTGTTCTTCATGAAACTCATAGCGTTGTTGGAAATTTTCTGAGTTTGATTCATAAATTTCTGTCTAGAGAGTTTTGGGGCGTTTGTGAAAATATTAAAAGTTTGTGGTCCTAAAAGAGAAAATACGAAAGATCAAAAGACAATTATTAAAAAATATATTGGGGTCAAAATGAAAATATCAAAAAATATGAGGACCCAAGTATAAAAAAAAGTTGATAGCCAAAATTTTATTTGAGTGAACCTTATAGAAAAAGTCTTACAAGTGTGAAATACGAGTGTTGAAGAGTGTAAACACTTAGTGAGTGGTAAGATCCATTTTCTTGTAGCAATGGTATCTGATAGCGATAGTGATCCACCTTCACCTAGAACCGCTAAGCTAATGACTTCATTGGCTAAGCAAATGGATAGGTTGCAAAGAAATGTTGAAAGGAGGATGGGAGAACGTTTTGATAAGATACAACGAAGTACTCAAGAGTTGAGTGGAAGAATGGAGAACATGGAGAGAAGGAGGCATCATAGGTCACCTCATTCTTCTCAAGGGAGTGATGATGGCCATGAAGATAGTAGAAGGCATAGGCATAGAAGGAATAGGGATGGAATGAAAGATGTGAAATTTAAACTTCCCAAGTTCCTAGGTACTAATGACCCGGAAGCTTACCTTGATTGGGAGATAAAAGTTGACTAAGTTTTCGATTGTCACAATTTTAGTGAAGAATAGAAAATGAAGTTAGCTAGCTTAGAATTTGAGGGGTATGCCATGGCTTGGTGGACTCAAGTGCAAATGGAAAAGAAGATTGAGGAGACATCGATCGGACACATGGTTGATAATGAAGGGAATCATGAGGGAAAGATTTGTTCCACCTCAATACATAAGGGATTTGCATAACAAATTACAAAGGCTCTATCAAGGAAGTAGATGTGTTGATAACTATTACAAGGAGATGGAGATTTCTTTGGTAAGAGCAAACATTGAGGAGACTAATGAGGCTACAATGACAAGATTTTTGAATGACTTGAATAGGGACATTCAAGATGTTGTAGAGCTTCAAACCTACAACACCATGGATGAACTTATACATAGAGCTATGAAAGTGGAGCAACAATTGAAGAGAAAACAAGCCTACAAGAAGTTTTCATATGGTCATTCTTCTTGGAAGGATAAGGACACTTCCAAGAAGAAGGGTTCTTCTTCCCAACATGTTGAAAGGAAGTCTTCAAAAGGTACTACTACTTCTCCAACTCAAACTTCTTCCAATAAATCTAGTTCAATTAAATGTTTTAAATGTTTGGGTAAGGGTCATATTGCATCCCAATGTCCAAACAAAAGGACCATGATTGTGTTGAAAAATGGAGAGGTGGATAGTGAGTCATCTAGGAGTTCTCATAGTTCCTCTAGTGAAAGTGAGGCTGATTGTTTCCTTAGACCGGAAGAAGAAGATCTTTTAATGGTAAGACGCCTCATAGGAAGCTTGTGCAAAGATAGAGATGATACACAAAGAGTAAACATTTTCCATTCTAGATGCTTGGTGAGTGAAAAGGTTTGTTCTCTGATCATTGATGGAGGAAGTTGCACCAATGTTGCAAGCACTAGATTAGTGGAGATGCTTGGTTTAAAAACTTTCCCTCACCCTAAACCTTATAAATTGCAATGGTTGAGTGACAATGGTGAGTTGGTGGTGGATAAGCAAGTGTTGCTTACATTCTCCATTGACAAATATGTGGATGAGGTGCTTTGTGATATGGTTCCCATGGAAGTCGGCCATGTGTTTCTTGGTAGACCTTGGCAATATGATAGAGATGTGGTACACAATGGGGTCACTAATCAATACTCTTTCCTTCATAAAGGGAAAAGGTAGTACTCTCACCTTTGTCTCCAAGTGAAGTGTGTGAGGATCAAATAAAAATGAGATCGAAAAGAGAGAAAGAAAAGAAAATCAAAGAAGAAAAGAGTCATTTGAGAGAGAAAAGCCAAAAAGAAAAAGATGGCAAAACGAGTGAAAAGAGAGAACAAAAGAAGGGAGACAAAAAGAGTGAAAAAATAGAAATAAAAGAAAGTTTGTTCATCAAACCTAAGGAGGTTAAAAGAGTGATGTTAGCTAGACAACAAATGTATTTACTCATTCCCAATTATATGTGTTTGTCTTCTAGTGCCCTTGAGTTGCCTCAAGGTTTTGATACACTTTTAAAGGAGTTTGAGGATGTCTTTCCATAAGACATACCACATGGCTTGCCTCCTTTAATAGGAATTGAACATCAAATTGATCCTGTTCCGGGAGCTTCATTTCCTAATAGGGTGACCTATAGGAGTAATCCGGATAAGACCAAGGAGATTCAAAAGCAAGTTGAAGGGTTGATTGAAAAAGGATGGATGAAGGAAATCTTGAGCCCATGTGCAATGCCGGTCATCCTAGTCCCCAAGAAAGATGGCAAATGGAGGATATGCATGGATTGTAGACCCATCAACAACATCACCGTGAGGTATAAACATCCTATCCATAGACTTGATGATATGTTGGATGAACTTCATGGTTCTTGTGTTTTCACCAAAATAGATTTGAAAAGTGGTTACCATCAAATTAGAATGAGAGAAGGTGATGAATGGAAAATCGCTTTCAAAACTAGGTTTGAACTTTATGAGTGGTTGGTCATGCCTTTTGTGTAACACCCCGGACGTGTTATCATTAATAATATCATAAGCGCGCTAACAGAGTTAACTAAACGCAGTGCGGAAGCGATAGAATCAAATTTCTTGATTTCATTATGCATGGAATATAAACCACATACAAAAACATCATACACAAGCCCCTTACTGATCCAGATAACATAACATATAACCACATAGGCAGAAAACATAAAAACTAAAACAGAGATAATCAGGAGGAAGCTACTTTAATACAACATCAGGATCTGTACATATATATGCTCAAAATAAGACCACATCTGGTCATACATCAAAATATGTACAGAACTATGGGTGTACACTCCTACCCTATACAATACAGAATACAAGACAGAGATTAAATAAAGATTCTTCTAATCTTCATCTGCAGCCCATGACACTCCAGTCTACTCTGATAGGGCCTCCTGCCCTGAGGTCACTTCTCCCATCTAGAAGCACCTGAAAACCACAAACCCCACACAGGGTGAGACAAACGTCTCAGTAAACTCAGGGTTCTGGGAGATCCTCCCTTACCCTGGTTCACCTCCAAACTCAAACATATAAAAAGAGACAGACAAAAGCCCAGGACACCGTCCTGGCTATCACACCTTCCCCAGCTCTCTGGGTACTCACTGGATGCTCTCAGCATCGGACGTATTCCACCTCATCCAGGCTCTCAAGCCCTCTCAGACTCATCTCACAGAGGTACCATAACATAGTGTCCACCCTAGGACACTTCTCATACCAGAGAGGCACCGCCTCATCGCTGAACCAACATTGCCTGAGTCACCTACTTAGGACTTCACATATACACATTGCCTGAGGAATCTCTCAACTCAGGATTCAGGAATCCAGATATGGCTCATCTAAGAGGCCTTAGGCTCGAATCCCCTCGGGAAGCCCTCTCTTAGAGATACAACATATTTGTCCACTGCCTGGCCTCACCAGGACTTCCATAACATATACCTGGGCAAGAACATCCATAAATGGGCAATCACCTCCAGGCCTTTCCATAACACATGCCTGAGGAGTCAATCCACACAGGGAGCACCATCCATCAGGACTTCTATCTCAACTGCCTGGGGAGTCATCCACAACGGGAGCACCGTCCACCAGGACTTCCTCTGCCTGGGGAGTCATCCACAACAGAAGCACCGTCCCACAAGACTTTCCTCTGCCTGGGGAGTCATCCACAACGGGAGCACCGTCCCACAGGACTTCCAACCACATGCTTAAGGGAGATCATCTCACACCGGAGGCACTCAATCCCTTAGGACTTGTATAACCACTGGCCTGGGAATAGCCTTCCAGGACTTAATCACATAGACTGGCCTGGAAAATCCATCCAGGACTTCGTCATCATCATTGCCTAAGGAGGAACATCCAAACTGGGCAATCCACCCTTAGGACTTTAGACGGAGAGCAGTGGCACCTCCCATGGAATCTCAGCTATTCCAGGGAGTCCTCAAACTCTTCCTCTGGCTAG
>PYAF01005081.1:705351-773789 GCA_007407185.1 Glycine tomentella | reverse complement strand
ACTGGCCTGGGAATAGCCTTCCAGGACTTAATCACATAGACTGGCCTGGAAAATCCATCCAGGACTTCGTCATCATCATTGCCTAAGGAGGAACATCCAAACTGGGCAATCCACCCTTAGGACTTTAGACGGAGAGCAGTGGCACCTCCCATGGAATCTCAGCTATTCCAGGGAGTCCTCAAACTCTTCCTCTGGCTAGAGAACCTCAACTAGTCCGATACCAGTCCAGTATCCTGTAGGTTCCAACACAATAATCCATAGGCCCAAGGCCCCACACCTGAGTCCACAGGTGCCACACATCCTCACACCAGCTCGGTGTCTAACCTAGGGTTCATCATGCATTCATATATCTAGAATGGTCTGAGTATCACTCCAAGAACCGTTCTTCTAGCCTCTCAGGCTTTATTCATTCATAATCATCCAAATAGGCCATTTAGGCCTTTCATTCTACAGCATGCCCATAACAAATGCAATACAAGCATGGCATGCATCAATCACCTACTTGGGTGGTAAACAGGAGAAAGGGAATAATCCCCAGAGCGATGAGCTTACCTGGCAAACCGTGCCTCACAGTTCCAGCCTCTTGAATGCTTGAATACTGGTCTGCTTCTCTGACACCCTCAGTGTCAAGCCCTAACAAGACACACAGACATATATCACAGACCATTCAGGCACATAAACAAACAGTAGCTCATCAGACAGTTTTCAATTGCCTTTAAGAAAGGAACCGCAGTCTTTTCTAGCAACCCAGGTTATCTACCTAAGGTTCATCAGGCTCACTCATCACAAGCCTGTCAATAGACCCTCCGTGGTCGAGCTCAGCTCAACCATGGGCTCAGAGTCATTTCAGACTCATACATCAGCCATTCACTATGAGCTCAAAGCTCAACAACCCAAATCCTCAGGGTTTCCATAGGCTTGGACGGTCCATCTCACCAGATGTCGTCTGCATGGCCTAACAGGCACCTCAAGCCCATCAACATGGCTCTTGCATGTCTCGAATCAAGTGACTCAGTCCAAGTCACACATGCACAGCCTAGAGCCAAAACCAACAGTCACCAAAACACAAACTGAAAGCTAATCCTTCCTCCTCTCATCATTCTAAACACTTCTCTCAACTGGACCCAGAGCTAATTCTAGCTCTATCACAGATGGGTCACTATTCATCAAATACCCCCAAATCCAAAATCAAACGGAGAAACTCGAGTTTCTTACCTCAGAACTGACGAGGAAGACCTCTGGGCTGCTCTCCCTAGCCTTGGCACAGCTGAAACACCGCTGTTCGTTGCCCAATCTCGAGTTCTCTCCACTTCTCTGAAGGTTCCTCAGAACATGGAGGTTTTGGGTGAAATGGAGGAAGGATTCTCACTTTCACTTGGTTTCTAGGTGACAGAAAGGGTCTGGGAAGTTTTTAGGATCACAAAGCAAGGTCATGGGAGCTTGGAAAGCTCTCCCATGGCTGCTGGAGTCCAGAGGAAGAAGAAAATCATTTTCTCCTCCTCCAAAACGCGACCCCCTTCTATTTAATGGCTGCACCGACCTTCCCGCGCGATCCGCGCGGGACACCGCGCCATCCGCGCCAACTGCAAGAAGCTCTGGCGCCATCAGCGCCACCTCCACGCCATCTGCGTGAACCTGCCGAGCCTGTGGCACGATCCGCGCCACACCCCGCGCCATCCCCGCCACACTCCAAACCCAGTTAGCGCCCCCCAGCGTCAACTCTGGCGCTCCAGGCGTGGACCTCCAGAGGATTTCGCGCTACCAGCGCGAGCCTGGCGCCACCTTCCAGAGAGTCTGGCGCTATCCGCGCCAACTCTGGCGCTGACCGCGCCACACCCTGTACAGGGGTTCCTGTTGCTAGGTCCCGGCGCCATCAGCGCGGGACCTGGCGCCAACCGCGCCACAGGGAGGGTCCTTACATTTTGGCTTAACCAATGCACCAAGCACCTTCATGCATCTCATAAACCATGTTTTGAGACACTTTATTGGGAAATTTTGTGGTTGTTTACTTTGATGATATCTTGATTTATAATTTAACAATGGATGACCACTTTTATCATGTTAGGAGTGCCTTGGACGTGCTTAGACATGAAAAGTTGTTTGATAATAGGGATAAATGCACATTTTGCACTAATCAAGTAGTGTTTTTAGGTTTGTTGTGAGTGCTAAGGGAGTCCAAGTGGACGATGAGAAAATCAAGGCTATTAGAGATTGGCCAACACCCAAAAATGCGAATGATGTGAGGATTTGATCACCATGCTTTAATCTCCATGCTTGAAACCAAGATGTTTGGATTTGATCATATAAAGAACTTGTATGCTCAAGATCATGACTTCTCTATATTGTTTGAGTTGTGTGAAAAAGGGTCTCACCAAGGGTTCTATAGGCATGATGGATACTTGTTTAAAAATAAACGATTGTGTTTGTCTCAAAGTTCTTTGTGTGAACTCATGATTTGTGAAGCTCATAAAGGAGGGGTTAATGAGACACTTTGAGGTTGAAAAGACTTTAAACATTTTGTATGAACATTTCTTTTGGCCTAAAATGAAACATGATGTCATCAAATTTTGTTCTAATTATATTGTGTGTCATAAGGCCAAGTCCAAAGTCATGCATCATGGTTTCTATACTCTATTGCCAATTCCTATCTCACCTTGGACCGATATTTCCATGGATTTTGTACTTGATCTTCCAAGGTCCAAGAGAGGCAAGGATTCTATTTTTGTGGTAGTTGACAGGTTTTCCAAGATGGCACATTTCATTCCATGTCACAAAGTGGATGATGCTTGTCATGTGACAGATCTTTTCTTCAAAGAAGTAGTGCGTCTTCACGGATTACCTAGGAGCATTGTGTCGGATAGGAATTCCAAGTTTTTGAATCATTTTTGGAAAACCTTGTGAGGAAAACTTGGAACCAAGCTTCTTTTCTCCACCACGTGTCTTCCTCAAACTGATGGACAAATCGAGGAAGTCAATCAAACACTCTCACAACTCCTAAGGTGTTTCGTCAAAGGTAATTTGAAACTTGGAAAGAATGGTTACCCCATGTTGAATTTTCTTATAATAGGGTACCCAATTCTACCGCTTCTTTTTCTTCTTTTGAGGTTGTTTATGATTTTAATCCCTTATCTCCTCTTGATTTAATTCTTTTACCTAATGATTCTTCTATTTTGAGCAAAGATGGGCTTTCTAGAACCACTTTTGTTAAGGATCTCCATGAAAAGGTGCAGAATCAAATTGAGAAAAAGATGGAGCAATATTCATGACATGCCAACAAAGGGAAAAATGCTATGGTATTTGAACCGGGTGATTGGGTTTGGTTACATTTAAGGAAGGATAGGTTTCCTTCCGAAAGGAAATCTAAACTTCAACCTAGGGGTGATGGACCTTTCAAGGTCCTTGAGAGGATTAATGACAATGCCTACAAGATTGACTTGCCAAGTGAGTATAGGGTGAGTTCTAGTTTTAATGTCGCTGATCTTTCTTCTTGTGATGTAGGTGTTTTGAATGCAAATCCGTGGACGAATTCTTTTCAAGAAGCAGGGGATGATAGAGGGCTATCTAAGGATCATGATGATGCAGGTCCATTCCAAGCCAAAGGTCTAGAGGGAGAGCTTGAAACACTTCCTTTGGTGAGCTTTGAAGGACCCATGACAAGAGCTAGAACCCAGGCCTTTCAAGATAACATCAAAAGTCTTGTTTGTTATAATAAGCAAGTGATGTCTATTTTAATCGATTACAATGTTTCTGTAATCGATTACACAAGCTAGTGTTGTTTGTCTGTCTGTCTATTTTAATCGATTACAACGTTTCTGTAATCGATTACACAGTGCTGGAACACTATGTTTTAATCGATTACGGGTCGTATTTCATTTAAAATCATAGTGCTTCTATATATTTTTGTTATTTTTGTATTGGGCTTTGATATTTTCGCAAATAGGCCTAAACTTACGTTTTTAGGTGTTTAATTAGAGGCATAGCCATATAAATATTCAGACTTTGCTATTTTTGGTTAACTTTGATTAATAAAAATTAAGTATTTGCTTGAATTGAGAGCTTAGCCTCTTATTGGTTCTTGATTAAAACCAAATCAATTCTTATCAAAGAAATTTTTCTTTGTGGCGAATCCTCTTACGACTTATCATTCCGTTTGTGGATTGTGGTGTTATTCCTAATCATTCCTTAATCTTCTTCATTTTTCTATTTGGGTTTTCAACTAGAATTTATGGAGTCTTGAAATTTGCAATTCAAAAATAATCCAAGCCAAACATTCATGTCTTGGTAGTCATCAGGTTTGGGAGAAAGGGTTTCTTTTAACAAAAAAAAAAATCCTACAAATTGTAATTTGATTTTTTTTAAAAGTTATTGTGATTTGTGGGATTTTTAACACCCATAAATTACATGTTAAAATTTAAATAAAAAAGCCATATAAGTTTGGTTTCGTCCAAGTCTAGTTCCGAGTAAAAAATAACATATTCTAATTTTGTAAGAATAAAAAACATATTAAAAATTTTGCAAGAATGAATTTCAAATATTTTAATATTTATAGGGACAAAATGTATATTTTAACTTAATTAAAAAATGATTATTAGTATAATACTATAAAAATTAAAAAACCATAAAAGTAAATATATTTATACGGTGCATCCCACGGTATCAAATCTAATATAATAAAGATATTATTCATCCCACATGCTCAGTATTAATTATTTATTATTTCTATCTTATCTCTATTTTGAAAAGTTTAGTTTAAAACCTTTATAAGATTAGCCCAACCATTAGAGAAAGGTGGAGAGAAAAGAGAGAAAAAAGATATTGTGGATTTAAATATGCCTTAATTAAACAAATAGTCTTTTAACTAGTGTCAAAAAATATTAATTAAATAACTTAAATAAAAAATATTTATCATATAAATTATACAAAAATGTAAAAAATTATAGACAATATAATTTTATATATTTCAATAAAAAAAACTTTCTCGTTGTTAACAAATGCCCTAACCTAATCATTTGTCTATAAAAATATATAACCAAAAATGTAGAATTTATTCCACGAACAAGCTTTGCAAATTCAAGTACTTCAAATATTCAATTTATGACGAACGAACTAACGAAAAATTCCCAGATTCTAGTAGGATTAAGATTTGCTGCATTAAAGACTTAATGCAATCGCCTCTTCGATCTCTATCCAACGGTTCACGTCATACAAATAATGTTACAGAATACCCCTGAAATCTAACTCAATTCAACTAGAGTCATTTGACGAAAATCAAACGATACATATATTAAGAGGTTATATTAAAAAAATCTTTTACGAAACACCGAATAAAAAATTCAATTTTCTCTGTCACTTTCCCACCATCATCATCACCTTTGACCCCTCACTCCACACCTAACCCTTCATCCTCAAACAAAGTAACAAAAACCCTTTTTTCCTCTTCTTTGCATCATCATTCTCATTCCTTCTTTCTATACTAACCAACTTTTTTCCCCAAACAAATTCGATTTTTTCTTCATTTCTAACCTAATTTTCTTTTCGATCCAAAAAATGGCTCTATCGCGCGTTGTTGCTCAATCGTCGCAATCGAATCTTCTGAAACCCCTCGCGTCGTACTTATCACTACGACGCCGTTCGGTGTCGACCTCGTCAGACCCACTCACGATAGAGACCTCGGTGCCCTTCACCTCCCACAACTGTGACGCGCCGTCACGCGCCGTGGAGACCTCCTCGGCGGAGCTCTTCGCGTTCTTCCGCGACATGGCGCTGATGCGGCGGATGGAGATCGCGGCGGACTCGCTCTACAAGGCGAAGCTGATCCGCGGCTTCTGTCACCTCTACGACGGCCAGGAGGCTGTCGCCGTCGGCATGGAGGCCGCCATCACGCGCAAGGACTGCGTCATCACCGCCTACCGCGACCACTGCACCTTCCTCGCCCGTGGCGGAACCCTAATCGAGATCTTCTCCGAGCTCATGGGCCGCCGCGACGGCTGCTCCAAGGGGAAAGGGGGATCCATGCACTTTTATAGGAAGGAAGGTGGCTTCTACGGTGGCCATGGAATCGTTGGGGCGCAGGTTCCGCTTGGGTGTGGCTTGGCTTTTGGTCAGAAGTATTGTAAAGATGAGAATGTTACGTTTTCTTTGTACGGTGATGGTGCTGCCAATCAGGGACAGTTGTTCGAGGCGCTTAACATTTCCGCTCTGTGGGATCTCCCCTCCATTTTGGTCTGCGAGAATAATCACTGTGAGTGTGAAATCTGGGGTGGTTTTAGACTTTGTTTGGATAAACTTTTCCTTTAAGAAAAATGTTAACCAGCGTCCTTTCGGCATTGGTTCATTGGTTAAAAAATTAAAAGGAGAGATTTTTACTAGGATGCATAAAATTGCACTATCCAAGACTTTTTTTTACGTTCTCATTATTTTTCACAATAAATATTTTTTCCTTTTAGTTCCTAAATCAAACCAATGCCCTGAAGGCACTGGTTAGCAAGACACTTCATTTAATACTTGTAGGAGAAGAAAATAAGAAGGTAAACTGAATTGAGCTTCTTTCATAAGTTGAAATTAGCTTATCAGTAGACTAATTTATAAAAGCTTCTTCATTTAACTTAGGCATGGGTTAATTTTAACTTGGGAGAAGCTTAATTTATTCTACTTTGTTATTTTTTCCCCTTTTATAAGTGCTTATTGAAAATAATGGTCTGAAAAGGGTCTTTATTGATTTGGGTTTGGATTAATTTGGTTTGGTTTGGTTTGTGGGACAGATGGAATGGGGACAGCTGAGTGGAGAGCTGCTAAGAGTCCTTCTTATTACAAGCGTGGGGATTATGTTCCTGGATTGAAGGTTAGAGAGATTGATGGCTGTTTTTATGTTATTAATATTCAATGCCACTCTGTTCACACTTCACACATTATAGTGCAGCTTGATTGGTGTTGATTTACCCTATTTGGTCTATGATCTGTTCGTGTCATATTTGGAGAGGGCTCTGCTGTTTATTTATTTATTCCCGTGTTGTGTTCTTTCTTCACCCTTCACTATTCATATATTTTCCTCTCTTTTTTCTGTGTTTTTCATTTCCAAACTTTGTCTTTGTTCATAGTTGAATGTCTGTTTGGGCAATGACTCCTGTTCATAGAGTGATGGTGATTGTGTTAGGATACAAGGGTAAGATGTGGTTGGAAGAATAAAGGGGAGTCAAAATAGTTAAAAACAATTAGGGCAGTTAACTAGTTAGAGGAGGTTCAGTTAGAAAAATAAGAGGAAATAAGGGTAGAAATGAGACGTTCAAAACATTGTATTTCACTTTTTTCTCTTCTTGTTTAATGTCAATTAAACAATCTTTCTCTCTCCATTTCCAATGGATGATTCCTAACATTTTGGTCCAACTTGCTGGATGCACTCATTGGGGAGATGGAGACCAGAGCGGAGGCACTGGACAATTATGTGGAGCTTTTGAAGAAAACCAACGATCACCCGAAATCATGGGTCCAGCTGTGCTCATTGTATTTTAGTGTATTTGAGATTGAAAAGTATGTTGATCGAGTTGATGAATGAAATTAAGCATATGTTTGGTTGAAGAACGAAGTAGGGCATCAATCTTGAAGAAAATGCACAAATACAACAGTTAGCTCTAGTTGAATTAGAATCTGGTAGAGATGGGATCTGCCCTTGGGTGATGATGGTGAAATTGCAAATTTTGATGGGTGTGATTGTTTGGGATGTATTGCTATTTTTGAGATTTGCTTTAGTTGTATCAGAAGAAACTGGCAGAGAAGTTAAAGTGATACCTTGCCTTCATCAGTATGTATACTACTGTCTATTGGTTTTGCTTCTTGAGGAAGACATTAGATTTATCTTGGGATTGGTTGATGTTCCCCTTTCTCTGGTGGATTGTAAGAATAATTTTTTGGTATTATGTACAAGGATTAGATTGTCTTTGGCCTTATTATTGGCTTTTCTTCTCCTTAAAGGAAAAGCTTGATCAAACATATTTGGAGGAAAACTCTTGAAAAATCAAGGAGCTTAATTTTGATAAAAAGAAGGGAGAAAAATTGTCGTTGTCTGTTCTTATTAAATAGGGATCATCTCTTTACCTGCACTTTTTGGCAGGAGTTATTCTCCTTGCAGGGCACCAAACTGAGAATGAGTTCCTTTTACCATCCCAAATTTGATGGTCAGACTAAGGTGGTCAATTGATGCTTGGAGTCTTATCTTTGTTGCTCTGTGTCGGAGCAGCTTAAAGAACTAGTGCATTTGGCCATCTTGGGCTGAATTGTGCAATACCACTCATCACATGTCTACACAAAGAACACCTTTTGAAGGGGTTTATGGTTGTAAGCCTCCAACTTTAGTTAAGTTTCTGGAAGGGGAATCACGTGTGGAAGCTGTAGTAAGGGATTTGAAGGACTGTGGTGAGGCACTTATTCAGTTAAAATATTGTTTGTCCAAGGCTCAGGCTTAAATGAAACAATTTGCAGAGAAGCACAAGAAACCACATGTTTTTTCCGTTGGAGAATGGGTTTTCTTAAACCAAGACCACACTAAGAACATTCAATTTCTCAAAGGATACACTAGAAACTAGTGCCCCCAATTTTTTAGCCTTATCAAATTCTTGAGAGGTTTGGAGAGGCAATGACGATCTCCATCAGGGTTGTTCGTGTCGGAGAGGAAGGAGGATAAGGTAGGGGTGGCAAGGAAATAAATTGAAATGCTGCTGAAAATCACCTCTGACGATGGCAAACGGTGGTCGGAAAAGCTGCAGGAAGGGGGTGAGAGATCTGGGGTGGAAGGACTTATAATAACAAGATTCATCCTATGGCTAAAAATCATGGTCTGTGGTGGACCACCTACTAAGGTGGTCCAGCGTAGCTTCCGTCTGGTTCATAACACAATATGTCAAGATCCATCCATTCATCTGGTGCCAAAACCTTTTCGCCGCAACAGTCTATAAAGGAATTTTCATACAAAGCTTTTGATCTGTAGAAAAAACATAAAACAACACAATTCAACCTCCTTTCTCGTGTTGTGTCTATCGTTTCAATTATAAATGTCTTTTTTGTTTTTGGGCTTGTAAGCATGTATATATGTATATCATAAATAATAAATAATTTTTATGTTTTATCTAAAACTTTGGCATCACATCCATTCCACTGTCTGCTCTACTTCCATAACAATTTTGTTGCTGGTTAGCGGTAGCTCGAGCTTAGCAGGTTGCAATCCAAGATTGATAGCTATGATATATATATGTGCTGATTGAATATGTGTTGTAGTCTATTCATGAACAACATTTGAAATTTTTTTGGAAGTAAATATTTATACTTTGTGCAGGTAGATGGCATGGATGCTCTTGCTGTGAAACAAGCTTGTAAATTTGCAAAGGAGTTTGCTTTGAAGAATGGTCCCATTGTAAGTAAATTTACTTCTTATTTGTACTAATATTTCTTAGGAACTTTTTTAGCTTTTAGGAATGATTCTTTTATTCTGTTATATTATAATTGATTTCTCTATCTTAATTATTTTGTCCAGATTCTTGAAATGGACACATACAGATACCATGGCCACTCCATGTCTGATCCTGGCAGTACATACCGTACACGTGATGAGATTTCTGGTGTGAGACAGGTATATTACTATGATCATAATCAAATGTCCTATTTGTTTAATTAATATTGAGGAGTTTACTCTATCTTTTTTTCTCTCCTGTCCAATCTGATTACAGGAGCGTGATCCAATTGAGAGAGTAAGAAAGCTACTATTGACTCACGAGATTGCTACTGAAAAGGAGCTAAAGGTGATTCAATGAAGTTTGAATTCATGCTGTACTTCAATTGTAAAATGTGATATATCTGTTTGTTTTGTATTAAATATTGTTGCTTTCATCCTGATATCTGTGATCAATGTTTTCCTGGCATCTTGGTATTTTACTTTTCAAGTTAATGAATAGAAACAGTTTTCTTTATATTGCTGCAGGTCATCTAAGAATGAGTAAATTTTATGTTTAAATAATAAAGTTCCAATTGTTATTTTCATGAAAGTATACAGATATTTTTTTTTATAATATATTTTGCTATATTAAAATAGTTGTCATGGAATTCGAGTCCCTGCATAGGTTACCTTCCATGTGAGTTGGTAGACTTTAATTATGATACTTGAGCTTTATTCTGACTGTAATTACTTATGCTACGTGTTGGATGATATGATCTGTTTGTCTATCATGAATGATGTGTCATGATTTTCTTTAAATTTTTGCTAAGTGTCACAAATTTTCTGCCCATTTGGAACAGCTAATTTATCACACAAGTGTCCTGATATATATTAATGTTAGACAAGGAGTAGTATTACTATTAGAAATGCAAGGGAGTAAGGCCCATAAGGTACCTGACCAACATGTAGTTACTCTGGATGCTGAATGGAATATTCACTATGTGCATAAGTGCATTACAGAATTCCCACGTGTCAGGGAGGAGTGAGGAAGGTGTGAGATGTGAATTCTATTAACAAAAATCATGGAAAGCAGGCAAAGGGAAAGAGGGAAGACATTCAGTGATTGGGTGTTAGAGCCAAGTAGTTTAAAGGCAAGTAACAGGACGAGAGTGGTAGAACTGTCATGGGCCTAAGATTTGGTATTTTGGCTATTATCTTCTAGAAGGGGGTAGGAAGGGAAATGCTCAAAATAAGGAGGGTGAGGTATCACAGTTTGTTAGCTTTGTGAAAGGGGTCTGTCACATGTAAGACTTGTAATACAGCATAGAGGCTGGTATTTGAGGTAGTTTTTCATTTTGTTATTTTTTTTTTTTGGGCTATAAGCTGGGTAAAGTTGCTTTGCATTATTTGGCCCTGTGATTGGGAGCAGGTGGGGAATACTCCTTGTCCTTTTAATATCTTCTTCCGTTTTAGTACCTATCATTACCTTTTCAATCCTCTCTCCTTGACGCTGAGCAAAGGTTTGGGACCTTTAGGCAGTGGAGAATAAAACCCCTTGAACAGCCTGTAACCATTTTCCATTTTTATTTATGTATGTTCTTGTTGTGCTTCTGTTTTAGAGGAATTATAGAGGCCTGCCTCTGCTGTAAGATGTTAATCTGAGGTTTTCATAGAAATCAAAGTTCTTATCACATTAATTTTGATGGAACATTAGAATTTAGTGCTGTTAGATTATGTTATATTTTTTTTGATGTATTAGTGACAGTAATAAAGCTGATTTAGTTTATCTAATCTGACATAGTACACTTAGGCTTCTCCCTTATGTAATCTTGCTTTTCTCTCTGTAATCAGACCTCTTCTCTTGTACTCAAAGACCTTTGGTCTATATATATATGAAAGTCTTTTGGCTGAGTGGGATAACCAACACACTTAGACATATTTTCACTCAACTAAGTTCTTCAAACATGTAGACCATTAACTTTTACAAGTGCTAAAATTTTATGCACTTTCTTCTTTCAGGACATTGAAAAGGAAATAAGAAAAAAAGTTGATGAAGCCATTGCCAAGGCAAAGGTGAAAATATATCTTGATTGTTTATTCTTCTAATATTAATTTTGGTATCCACATATTTCCATCTCCTGTGGTTGTCCTATCATCCTATGTTATTTAGAATCTCAGAGTTCTGTGTTCTTTTCTGATTTTCAGGAAAGTCAAATGCCAGAGCCAACTGATTTATTTACCAATGTATATGTAAAAGGCTTCGGTGTCGAGGTAGTGATATTTTCATCTCTACTCATTATTTTATATATCTTTCTTCATCTTTTATTATAAAATGTTAAGTGAATTTTGGTATAAGCAAATCAAACGATACATCAAAGATTCAGTATTCTTTTGCTTAAATTGGGGAGAATATTACTCCTTTCATTTCAAAATAATTGTCATTTAATTCTTTGCACAAGGGTTAAGAAAGTCATGAAATATTCTCAATTTCAAGGAATATAAGCTCATCTGATTGTGTTACCATTCATTCCATTAGTTCTCTCATTGCCCTTAATGGAGATACCAAAAGTTGAGGATAAAGTTGAAAAGAAAAACAATTGATACCATCTTAGTTTCTTAAAGTCACAAATAATTTGAAACCAATTAAGACCTCTCAAATGAAAATTATTTTGAAACGGAGAGTACTTTTAGACGAGTTTAGATATTTGAAATCATGAAGGGAAGACTAATTTAGAATGGATGGTTGATTTAATTTCTATGCTGTTCAAGTCTCAAAGTGAACAACCCAAACAGAAGTTTTTAAAATTACATGAAAATTAGATGCAGATGCTGTCACATTCAAGTAAATAACAATTATTAGTGTTACTTAGTAGTTGATGTGTTTATTCAACTCTGATTCGTGATCTTCTGAATTTCAGGCTTGTGGCGCTGATAGGAAAGAAGTTAGAGCTACTTTGCCCTGATGGAAAACTTTTCCTTAGTTTTGGACCGATCAAAATAATGAAGAATAAAAGGTTCAGAAGATCATCTCTGCCTATTTGTTGAGCTTTCCCCAAATTGTATATGAAATTGATTCTTCAGTAGCAATGGGGCGGAAATTAATGTTTTGCCATGTAATTTTGGAGGATCTAACACTCAAATGACCTCAATTGATTAAGCATGCAACTAGTGTCCTGCAAATTTGGAGGATTTCGTTATGCAAAACCTCCATGATTGGCAAAATTTTGCCATTATTTTATTTTTAGGTATTCACCAGATTATGTTCCAATTGAAACCATTTTTTGGCTATAAGAGTCTTTGGACAGTTAAAAATTTGATGCCTGTACATTGCAGATTGAATTGTTGATACAGGTTGGATTATGTTATTTTCTTTTTTTGTTCTTTACTTCCTTACGTTTATGTCTCACTATAAGGAAAGAAATTCTGTTTATTTTATTTTAATGCTTTTTATGTATTTTTATTCAACCTCCTGAAAAATGTTTTTAACTTACAAATTTTACGATTATAGTGAAATTTTAATGTGAATTTTATATGGTGAATCAGTTGTAATATTACACCAACATCTAAGTTTTATTCTATTAGGTGGGGTTGTCTATATAGATATCATGACATCATTCAGCATTTTTAAAAGTTAAAATTTTAGGAATATTATTAAGTTAAAAATCCTTAGATGATTTCCTCCAAGATTCTTTTTAGTATCCCTTTCCTCATTTTGTATGGGCTAAAAATCATGTAGTCTACTTTGACTTTGTAACTACTGTCTCTTGTGATCTTTTTCGTATATGTTCAAATAACTCTAACTGAATTTTTGACATCTTTTTCTCAAGGGGTGTTACATTAATCTTCTTTTGTGTAATATCACTTTGCATTCTATTGTTTTTTTTACGATCACACATCTATTTTTAAATTTTCATTTTTGTTACTCCCACTTTTCTCTTATGCTGTATTAAGTCCAATATTCACTACCATATAGTATAGTCGGACGTATAGCAGTATGATGAAATTTATTTGAGTTTGGTAGGTGTTTTCTTATCACAAATGACATTCGGTGTCTTTCTCCATTTAAGTTATTCTGCCTGTATCTTATATCTTATGTGTGATATTTTCATTAATTTCTCTATCATGTATGATTGATCCCATATATTTAAATTTAGAAACATGTGATATGACATCTCTCAATTTTACTTTTGAGCCAAAATCTTTTGTTTCTTGCTAAAATTGCAATACATATACTTTGTCTTACTCGTATAGTCGTATATAAGTGAAAATCATATGTTTTCAAATTCTGCTTCTAGAGTTAAACCTTACCTTAAAAGCAAGTCTAAAGGAGGTAGAGGTGAAGTTGTCCTCAAGATTGATATTACCAAAGCTTATAATCACATGGATTGGATTGGGAGTTCCTAGATGCAATGATTAAGATGGGCTTTAGTCAACAAAGGATCAAGTGGATCATGCTCTGTGTCAAAACTATTTCTTATTCAGTTTTGGTTAATCATGAGAAAGTGGGGCCTATTGTTCCTGGCAGCGGAGACCCCTCTCTTACCTATTTTTGTTTATTCTTTGTGAGTAGGGCCTTACTTTTTTAATTAAGGGAGTTGAACGAAGAGGAGAGCTAAATGGTGTGCGTATTTGTAGAGGAGCACCATCAATAACTCACGTTTTGTTCGCTAACGATTCTTTCCTCTTTTTACCCAAGAAAGCACACCTTTGCAGGAAATTCTGGTCAGGCCTTCAATTACCAGAAGTTAGAGATTTATTTCAGTGGGAATATCTATCAAGCTGCTATAACCTCAATTTTGCTCAACCTTAGGTGTAAGAGTGCTTGGGAACGAGTAAATATTTGGGTCTTCCTTCTGTAGTGGGGCGCAATCAGAAGGCAACCTTTAACTATATTAAAGACACGATGTGGAAGAGAGTTAGTACTTAGAGGGGAAAGAAGCTCTCTATGGTTGGGAGGGAAATCCTTCTCAAAGTAGTTGCTCAAACGATTCCTTCATACAGTATGAGTGTTAATCTATTTCCACCTTGTCCATGTGAGGAATTGCAACACATGTTCAATTCTGAAAGTGCAGAATTTGATGCCTCCTGGTGTTAAGATGTGGAACCAGGAACTTATCATAGATCTCCTTGAGGAGGAGGATGTGGAAGTTGTTCTTAATACTCCACTGTATGATGCTATTGAGACAGATGCTAGGATCTGGAGTACTAACTACTCAATTAAATCGGCCTACCGTATCATAATGGAGAGGATAATAGATTGTTTTGATATGGAGGTCCCTAGCTCTTGATTGTTGCTTTGAAATATTAAAATACCGCCCAAAGTCAAGGTTTTCTTATGGAAACTTGGTAGGAGAACAATCTTCCTGTTCGAATATGGCTAAAGGAAATTTAAAGGGTGTTGACTATCCAACATCGTGTGTTAGATGTTTACAAGTTATGGAAAATTCGGGGCTCATTTTCTTTCTTTATGAATCAAGTGAACAAGAATGAAGGGATTTTGGCTTATGGAGTCACATTGCAGATCTGCCACTCCGCTTTGATAGCTTTAAAGAGGCTTTCTTTCATGTGCTTGAGATTCTAGATTCCCATCATCAAGGCTTGTTTGGGATGATATTGTGGAGTTTGTAGAGAAGCAGCAATCAATGCCTTCGGGAAGGTCAGACCATCAATGCAAGAGGTACCATATTACATGTCAAACATGCACTTGCTGCTAGAAAGCAGCTAGAACTTTGTCAAACAACTCAGATTCTATGCTTGAAAATAGTCCTATGCCTCAATTGGAAAAACGCAGCTTGGGTTATTTCGAGTGAAATATTGATGCAACTTGGGATTTGATGAATTTTTCCCTTTAATTCTCTTCATAATTCTTGTTCTGTGATATCTGAAATATGTTATTCAGTTCCTTATAGAGGGGTTCTATAAGGGAGTTTTACTTTCTTTTTTTCTTGAAGGGTTCAAGTTAGATATGAGTGTTTTGAATTTCTTTCATGTGCAATGTGCTTGTATACATTAAAATTCATAATGGAAGGTTTGATTGTCAGATCAATCTGAGTGTAAGTCTAAGAATTGAATTAGTATAAATTGAATTGTGTCGTTGATCTTTGTTACTTTATCTTTTATTTCAACAATTTAGATTATGTGATTGAATCTTTGTTCAATTGATCTTGATTTCTAAATCTTTGTAAAAGTTTTCCAATCGATTTTTGATCTATTACTCTGATTAATTAATTCTTAAAATGGTTCTAATCAAGAAAAGAGAGTGAATGTCTCAGTAAATTTTTGCAAATTAAAAGCGCAAACTTACGTGGACTAAAATAAACAAAAAAATTACAAAAATCAAGATTAAAAAAATCGAACTTATATAAACCAAAAACATATTTAAGCCAAATATTTATAAAAATATATATTTAAATAAGGCATTAAAATATTGATAAAGCACCATGTGGTTGCAAGAAGAATCCCATTCCCCTAATTAGATGGACTTGTGCCAGCCCTTGAAATTTGAATCCTTTCGATATCTGCTGTTAAATAATCTAGCAATAGATTCTATTTTTTAGTTTCTCAATTGTTTTGATAAATTTTAGTCCTTTATTAATTTTTCGTCAACATTTTAGTCTCTTTAAAACTTTTAATCCATTTTTAATCACTCATTTTATTTCATCGCTCAAAATTAATATTTGTTTTGTCCATTTTTAGTTCCTCATTTAATTTATATTTGAGACTAATTGCAATAAAAATTAATGAACTAAAAATGAACAAATAATTTAAAGGGATTAAAAATGCTGATAGAAAATTAATGGAAGACTAAAATTGTCAATTTGTTTAGAAACTAAAAATTATAATTTGAAAAAAATTAAAAACTAAAAAACTTAATTAATCCAATGGAAAATAATGATTATTCTCATTTTAGATATCCTTTTAGATTACACGCCTAACGATAGGTACTTTATTGTAGTATATGGTATACGATGAAGCATAGTAGTGAAAGAGGCTCAAAATGGTTTCTAATTTTTTTAGATATCCTTTTAGATTACCAGCCAAACGATAGGTATTTTTATGCTAGAATGTGTATGGTATAGGGTGAAGCATAATAGTAGAAGAGGCTAAAAATGGATTCTCATTTTAGATACCTCTTAAGGTAACAAGCCAAATAATAGATATTTATATAGTAGTATGTGTATGTTATGGATGGATTCCGGAAGTAGGAGAGAGAGAGAGTAGGTGGTTGGTTGATGGAGATGTAAGTGGGACTATTGATTGAGTAGCTTATATAAGAGCATAGGAAAGAGTGAGCCAACGTAACAAACTTCATTGCATTATTGGGTTTGGGCCCATTTCTGCAACGGCACTGTCAACGCAATGCTCTCTTCTTCTTCTTCTTCTTCTTCTTGGTTCATAGACTATTAACATATCTTAATTTATTATATGATAGACTAATTTTGTTTTTGATGTGTGAACGTTGTTGATCCAATTCTTTTTACATATAATGAAAATTGAATATAAATTCTCTCATTAAATAGACATTCTCATTTATATAAATCCAACTTAATCTTATGTTATTATGTCAATCTTTTGAATTTCCAACAATATATTTTTTAGGTGGTGAGGATTATAGGAGTTGTTCTATTTGAAATAGGTGAATTCAATTACAAATAGGTCTACTATATCATGAGGTCTCTTAATTATATAGTTATAATTGGTTTCTTAATATTTTTTTTGACAGAGTTTCTTAATATTTTTATAAATTTTATAATTGAGTCCTGGAATTAATAAAACTATTCCAACTTGTTATTTTTTTACAGTTTCGAGCGGCCATAAATTAACTTTAGAGATTCAATGAATTTTTTTATAAGATTAAAATTCGATTACAATATTTTTAGTTTAAAACCCTGATTAATGATTATATACTAACGGTTAAATCAATTTTATATTATCATTTAATCATAAATTATTATTTATATAACTTTTTAATAGTTATTATAAAATTAATAAACTTATCATACATAATAAATTATATTTGAATGAATATATACTATTATTTTACATTAGAGAAAGATCCAAGGAAGGGAGAGGGGACAAGCAACCCCTTGACACTTCTCCCTTAGGACCATATATATATAATGAAAAATTAAATCAAGAATATGAATAAAGGAAAATATATAAAAAAAATCAAATTTTAAGTTAATATTTAGTTAATTTTTTCTAGTCATAAATCATTTCTTTAGTTTTATAAATAAATTGATTCTCTCAATTGATTCTCCTAGATCCGTCCCTACTGATACATAACCTTTTTCTCTTAAGAATTTTCAACAAGTTTCCTAAAATAAAAAATAAAAATGTTCTTGAATCTAGTTATGTATAAAACCTTCCAAATAGTCTCTCGTCTCTATTTATAAGACATAGTCATCAAAAAATTGTGTCCTTTATTATAAAACTTGATTTCATCTCTCTCATGCATTAATTATTTATTGACTTAAATATTCTTATTTATTTTAATGTATAATTAAATGCTATTTTAAATTGTCATTTTCTCTCTCCTATGAATATTGGAGAAGATGATTATGCTCCCATTAATGTTAAAGGCATACTTGAAAAAAAAATATTACAATGAAAGACAAATTTAGTGTCAACATATAAATTACTCCCTTCGTTACTAAATATAAAATTCTTTTTTCAGTTTTATTTGTCCCTTTTTAATGAGACTTTTTCAAGTTGTTTTTTTTCAATTTTTTTATTTATCCAAATAACCTTTATTACTTTACCATAAGTGTTATATATTTAAAAGATAAATACATTATCTCTTTCATAAGGATTGAATAAGAAAACTAATACACATGAATTAATTAGGTCTGAAAGCAATTAAGTGAAAATAGAAAAATTAACCCAATAAACTTAAGATTAATTTGACAAAATAATACAAATTGTCAATAAATTTAATGTTATTAACTATATTAACAAATTATATGTATGACTTTTAAGATAATTTTAATAAAAAATTAATAAATTTATCATATATATATATATAATAAATTATGATTGATTGAGTGTATAATAATATTATTTCATACTTTAAATAAATAACTCTTTTCTCTTAAAAAATTTCAACAAGTTTCCTAAAAAAATCAACAAATCAACAAGTTCTTGAATAGTTATGTATTAATCCTTACAAATAAGTCCCATGTATTTTATAAGTGGTCCATACGTAGCCAAGTGATGTTGATAATTAATACAGCTAGTAGCCAGACCCGTCCCATGACACATGTATTATGTATCCTCCACATACCAAGAAAAATTGGTTCCTTTGGTAAAAAATAAATTCATATCTTATACGGTTATAAATTTGATTCCTCTTATCAATATAGAGACTTTATTAGAGAATAACTTTGCTGTGAGGACTGTCTGTCCTGCTGACTTTGGATTCAACTCACTTAATTTTTTTTGATTATATATATATATCCTCCACAGTCCACACACTCCCTAGCACATTGTGCACCTTTGTTCACGTGGGACTTACTTCCTTGTCGTCCATTTCATGTCATGCATTGCTTATTGGTTGATCTAATCTCAATCTCATCATCATCACCACCGTCTTGGCTCTCTCTCTGAACCCTTCAGTGAGACACAACACAAGCCATAGTCCATTGGTAATGGTATGGTTAGTTAGTGGAAAATGAAGTTTGGTTTGACCTTTGTTGGAGGTTGGAGTTTGGACACACTTTGTTTATTGTTTGGTGGAAGCTTCATAACTTGAGCCAGCTAACCCCATTAAATTATTATTTTGCTGAAAAGTCTTTTTCTTTTTTCTTTTTGTTCTTTTCCTTCCTTCCCAATTATTTTATGAACTCTAACTCTTAACTATGTCTGATTCATTCCACTTTGGCCCTCACTGGAAAAGTAGTAGTAGTGGTACTTAAATACCATTAAAAGTTAAGTGATCTTTGGAAGTATGATACCGGTGGTGTGAGGGTGATCTATCCATCTACAACCCCTGGAGTTTTTTATCACTCTTGTTTTCTTGCTTTGTCTTTTGATGATTGGGGGTTATCATTTAGGACTTAGGAGTTTGCACAAAGTACAAAAAGCAGATAAATGATGCCCCTTACTGTGGAAAGGTGAGTCGGGTGGGAACTGAAGTTAAGGAGAGAATCTGAGAATGAGTGCTCTCTCACTCTCAGACCACATGCACATGTCCCTCTTATGCCTTTACGCATCATTTGCTGCAATTTTTTACAAGTCTTCTTTTTGTCCCATTGTGGCCATTTTTTACTCCTCTTGCCATTTCCATTGAGATCCACAGAATGATTGTTTTTCCCACTGCTGCTTCTTTCCAGGGCATGCCTGTGTATCTTTGGGGGTTATGTAGGGTTTTTGGCTGAGTAGCAATTTGTTGTTGTTGCAATCAATTTTTGAAGAAAAGGTAAACCCATTTGTCCTTTAGGTTGTTTGAGAGTAAAGATTGATTCTTTTTATTGTTATTATTGTTTTTCTTTCAAATCTATCTGATTTGTTGATTCCCCAATTTATGCTTGTTAAAATCCTGGGTTTTTGGTGTTATTGTGAATTGTCTTTATGTTGGCTCCTTGTATTTATGTACCCAATTTTTTGTTTTAGCCTTTTGTTTATTGTTTTTGCCTTTTGTCTCTGCTGTGTAAGCAGATGGGGAAGACAGCAGCTTCCAATCCTGCTTTCCAAGTGTCTGTTTCATTTGGTAGATTTGAGAATGATTCCTTGTCTTGGGAGAAATGGTCTGCTTTCTCCCCAAATAAGTACTTGGAAGAAGTTGAGAAGTGTGCCACTCCTGGATCAGTTGCTCAGAAGAAAGCTTACTTTGAAGCTCATTACAAGAACGTTGCAGCTCGGAAAGCCGAATTGCTGGCACAAGCGAAGCGGATGGAGAATGATTCTCCTAGATCACAACATCAACATAGTGAAGATCTGAGTTGTAACACTTGTGGGATTGATGCAGAATGTGATATGTCCTCTACTCAGGGTTCTAGTGAAGGGGTTAAGCAAGAAACCAATTCAATTGGTGAGATTGTTAGGACTGATGTGAGTAATTTGATGAAGGATGTTGCAATTTCAATAGATTATCAAGGTTCATCAGTTGAGGGAGAGAAAGAGAATGAAGAACTGGAAAGCAGATTAGGTAGTTCCCAGATAGATAAACATGAAGAAGTTGTCTGCGTCGAACAAGGAGGAAGTAAAGAAGAAAGTCCTAACACTGAAGCTAAAGATATGAAGGAAATTTCACACAATGTGAACAATGAGCCTGCAAATACTTCAGAAACTGAAGCAAAATATGTGACATTGGATTATCCAAAGATATCTAAGAAGGTATACATTAATTCATGTATTCAATTCAACAAGTTTATGATCATTGGAAAGTTTTAGTGGTTAAATAATTAGCACCACTTAAAATTTGGTTATTTTGCTTCCCATCATTCTATTTTTCACCATCTACTTTGGCCAGGTTACCCCTGTGAACAGAGAAAGCAATGCAACAAAGGCGAAGAAGAAATCGATGCTATCTACATCTAAGCCTAAGGCATCCCAATTTTCCACCCCTAGAAGTTCAAAGCCTATATCAACTCCCTCCAAGACATTGGCATCTGCCTCTTCAACTAAAAGGGGAATTTCTCCATCCATATGTGGGAGGAAAATTACTTCCACTTCGGAGAACAGAAATGTTCCAAATAAATCTTTGCACATGTCCCTTAGCTTGGCTCCAGGCCAACCTGATCCTGCTCCGCATACTACAATGAGGAAATCTTTGATTATGGAGAAAATGGGGGATAAGGACATAGTCAAACGAGCATTCAAGACTTTCCAGAACAATTTCAATCAGCCAAAAACTTCTGGTGAAAACAAATCTTTGGTAAAAGAAAAGGTGTTTGGAAAAGCATGGATAACTGTTTATTGTTGATAAATGGCTATGTGTACCACTAGAAAATAACTTTCATTTGAGAATATTTGCTTATATTTTTATGGTGCAGGTTCAGTCAAAGGTGACAGAGTCAAGGAATCCAACATCTATAATCTTGAGAAAGGAAGATGGACAGTAAGTTTTCGAATCTGCATTATTAATTTGTTTCTTATTTGCATCAATTTCATTTCCTCCGTGTAATTTATGTACTTTGTTCTGAATTTCTTTTATACTGATAATTAATCTCTACATGATCTTGAATATGGTTGCATGCTTAAAACAATCATCGGATTAGAGACCAAGTTTTTGTTGGTTTTCGGTGGGAGAGTGTTGGTGATGGAAAGTGGAAACAGGATATACATGTGAATAAATGAGGAAGCACAAACAGTTAATCATCATATGAAGTTGCAGTGCACTTTTATCAAAGGCTTTTCCGGCTTTCCCCCTAATAGATAAAAGGGTAGCTTGGTGCTATAAAGCACCAACTATGTGAGTGTTGTTGGAACATGTGACCTTCAGGTCACAAGGCAACAATTCCAACCATTATGCCACGGCTCCCCTTCCCCCATTCTTCATAGCATAATTTATATTGTTGAATTAAAATGTTTTTTATTTTTTTATTTTTCGGTCTAAATGAGGGTCCACGAAGATGGGCCCAGGGGAATCCTACTAGAGGCCCCACAAGGAAGGGGGTGTGGACTGTGGACTGCATTGCTTAGTTTGAACCTATGCATTCTTCGGACTATTTAAGTAAAACTTTGAGTGTTTGATAATGTAGTAAAAATATGGAACAAATTAAACTGTGGTTGGAGAATGCTTAGTGGGGAAGGGAGAGAATTGGTTTATGTGATTGAGAGAACATGAAAATCATCAACCATACTCGTCCAAGAAGACCATTGGTTGTCAAACACCCACCACCCTCCTTCCTTCCTTATCAGAACATTTACCATAAAACTATATTTTGATGAATTTATAAGGAGTTCAATTGCCTGTAAGCTGATGCTGTTGGACGTTATTATTAAATAGGTCAGCTAAGGTTGACAGTATGGATAGAAGAAGTGCGAATGCTGTTCGAACTGCTTTCGGCCTAAAATTTGACGTTAAAGCAGAGAAAGGAAAAGAGGTTTGGCCTGACTCTTGATGCATGTCTATACAATCCAGCACCTGATATCTAGGGTTCTCATAGATTTTGAAACTATTGTTTTATTTTTACTGACCAAAATATGCTTTCTTTCTTTGTATTTTAATCAGTTTCCGAGAAAAATAGATGAAAAATTAAATTCAAAAGAGGTAGAAAGAACGCATCTTCAATTGAAATCAAAGGTACTCTTTCCTTCTCTTGCCATTGCTTAAGTGTGTCTGCATATATTTTATAGTGCATTATAACCAAATGATAACTCTATAGAATGGGTGTTATCATAAGTTATGAGCTCTTTCATGCTATTTAATATGCATAAGTGGCATGTCTTAACATTGTTTTCTTGACAAAGGAGGAAAAGATAAAACATATTTCCAACGCCACACACTTGCCAGCTTTTCACCGGGGTCAGAAAACATTAAAAAGTCATCCAGAAAAGGTATGCTACTGTGCATTGTAAATTTTCTCATTACCAGGTTAAAAGGTAGGGTGAAGACTAAGTGTAGTGAATTTTTTCATATATGAATATTAGTTTGTTAAACTTTATCTGGGAATTTTTTTCTTTATGCTTAATACTTCAATTTTAATTGAAATCAACTTGTGTTCTTCAACTTAATAGTCTGGTGATTGTAGGAAAGTAAGGGAGCAACAGTGTAATCTGTCCGTCTTATTTTGCTCTTAAAACCAAACCTATTTTTCTGCCAAATGAGCATATTGATTCAGTAGTTGGTGGTGGGTCACACAAGAGATCATGAAAGTTCATATGGTCCACGTTTTAATATCATTTCAAGGACTACACCTGTAGAATATTAATGTTTTGTTTGGTAATATATTTGACCTTCCCATTAAGTTGTCTAATAATACCATTATATTTTCTTAAATTCAGTACAGCAAAAATTGTCTTTCCCCCCCTAGGTGGGTCAGATACTTAAATTAAACTATGCCATTGTGTGACAAATGGCAAATCTAAAATCTAATGGAGAATCTAGGAGGCATTGGAGTTATTTTCCATTCAGATTAAATTTCCCTTGATATAAATCATTTAGACTGAGGGTGAGCCCTGACACAGCGGTAAATTGTGCCTTGGTGACTTGTTGGTCATGGGTTCAAATTCAGAAACAGTCTCTTTGCATATGCAAGGGTAAGGCTGCGTACAATATTCCTTCCCCTTACCTTCGCATAGCGAGGAGTCTATAGACAATGAAGTACGCAGTTTTTAGTTTAGTTTATAAATCATTTAGACTACAGACTATTTTCCATTCTAAAACCGTATTTATTATGCTCCATTAGATGAGCTGCAAAACATAACATAATCTCCATGTTTCTTTGGGGATGTTTTGTGTCGATTCCTCTAGAGCCCCTTGAATTAAATTAATTAGGTGATCTTCAAAATATCATTACAGTAACTAGAGTATATATCATACCAAAGGAAGATATCTTATATGAGAGTGAAATGATTAAATATGGACCGTATAATCAAACATGGACGGTCAAGATTTTATGTCATGAGATCACTTAAAAAGTCATGTGAGTTTTAGACGTTAAATCTTAACTCTCCATGTATGATTATGCGGTCCAGATTTAATCTTCTTACTCTTATATAAGATTTTTCCTTTCATAAGATATGGCCTCACATTAACTATATTAATAATTAATAATTATATACAAATATACCTACCAGTAAAAATGAGGTTAAAAAAACAACATAAAGCTTGGCAAAGGAAGCATTTTCTCAATAATTCAAATTGTAGTTCACCAACCTTATCGTGTTAAATCTTTTCATACTTTATGGAGAAAGTCTCTGCTAAAATAACTGCTATTCTGTCTTGTCTGCTTGTGCAGGGGGATGTTAAGATTGAGAAATGGAGGTAGCCTATATAATCAAGAGAAGACGGGATTGAATACATCAGTGGGCGTGTAAGATCTATATGTTCAGAGGAAATGCTTATGGCTACAACTCAAGTCACACTATGAAGATATTTTAGTTTAGACTTTAGTCTGCAACGGGGGAAAGATATCTAGTTATATAAGACTATAGGAGCATATGAACAATGTGAGGAGGAGGAGGAGGAAGGAGTAAAGCATCAGTTATTGATAATAAATTTCTTGTGAGAAATAATATTGTATAACTATAATGTCTAATATGAGAAATGTACGCATTTCTAATAATTAATTGCATCATTTGTCACATTCTATGAGATCTTTGTATTTATTTTGGGTGGGATCAAGGGAGATACTCTTGGGACCCAAGTGGGAACACAAAATGGGGATTAAGTACACAAGAAATAACTTTTACACTTCACAATTCTGCACATTGGTTCCATCTGAGTTTAGTTTAAGGTGTTTTTTCTTTTTTTCTTGATTGTTTTTATGGATAAACTTAAAAGGGAAAACCTACAGCGTGTACTTATGAGTGTGCAGGTGTGTAGTATTGCTGGATGTACTAAAATGCAATAATGAATTAGAATTTATTTTATGAATATATAAGAGATGTGGGTGGTTATGCCAAATTTACTGTTTCATATAGAGGAGTTGTTGACAGCAAATCAGATTTGGTGAGGTTGGTAGCAATCTGATTCGATTTCCTGGTGCAAAAAGTAAAATAACATTGTTTTTGACATGATTTTCGTTGGCTCATGAAGTCAACTTTTTGTTTTGCACTAGACTTGTTCTCTTGTGACCTGATCTATGTGAAGGCAACTTTGGAATCTTATCTGGAAAAAATTTAAATAAAATCTCGTTTATCCAAAATTACAAATTACAAAGGGTATATACAGCAGGAAATGGTAGAAGAATACGACCAAGTTCTAGTTCATGCTAAAGGAATCCAACAATGATATACACCAGATTTGAAAATTACTTAGAACTATTGACACGTACATTTGGACGTTTAATTAATACTGGAAAAATGTTAAAGCCAAAAAGATGGTTTCAGCTTTTGAATTGTAAAAGCATAGCCTGCTTGCTTTGCATCCACAATATTTCTGAACATCCAATGGTTAGGAACACTAGACTTGAGTTGAAGCCCATTCTTATAACTCTTAAAGACTTTGAATGATGAAACAACAAATCTCCAATCCTCAGAAATCTGATTTAAGGGACTTTAGCCCTCTATTCCAATTGCATAAGTGGAATAATTTTTGGAGTTATCTGATGTGATATGTTCCAGTGATGATGACTAACTAAAAAGTGCCTTGGGAGGCTTCCTCTTCTGCATGTCACGTGCAATCTCAATGCAAGTTTGATCAACCATTCCCAGAAAATCCTTCACTATGACAAACAATTGAAGATTGTCTTCTGCAGTATCTTTTGAAGCTCCTCCTTGATAGTACTGTGCTGTTTTCTTGATAAGCTGAAACACACTTGTTTGCTTCTCCCTCACTAATTTCAACTCTTCTTCAGCATTTCCAAGAAAATGATCCATTTCTTTCACAAAATTTCCTCCTTCACCATTTCCACACAAGGAAACAAGTTGTCGAATTTCAACTAACTGGGTTGAGAGGGCTGAGATTGAACCAACTAAATTGTTATAATCTATTTGTGCTGCTTTCTTAACACTGGATAACTCAGAACTGATCCCTCCTACAATTGGCAATCCTAGTGTTACATATTCCCTATCTATCAGTTCATTTGAAGCAATGTTGTTCTCATAGTTTCCGTTGCTGTTGCTGCTGCTCCTACTGCTGCTACTGCTCAGGCTGCCATTGCGGTTAAGAGCAACCCGTTTTCCCTCCAAACGGACTACCTCTTCAACCACAAAGTGAAGTAATGTCGTTCTTCCGTTGGTGCTCTTGACATCAGAGAGCTTCCTTAGAGAAGCCAAATTGAAAGCTTGAGCATTACCTCTTGCAGTTCCTGCATTCATTCGATTTCCTGCCTTAAGAACTGCTTCAAGAAGCTTCAAAAAGAGTCCTTTTCTTTTAAGCTCGTTACACCCCAGTTCAATGGTCTGCAAAGATTCCTTGATTTCTTGAATCTCTGTGTTATAATTCAACCTGAATAGCATGGCATTCAAGTGCTTGAAAGCCGACGGAACAGCTTTAAGGATGATAAAGAGGAATGATTCAGCTGCTGCAAGTCTTGCTGGATCTCCTTTGTATTGAAGGATAAGAGATTGCTCTTCTTCTGTTGGGGAAACTCTAGCAAGCTTTTCAAGGGTATCTGCATTGAGGCCCTTACCGTCAGTGAGTGCATCGAGAATTTCACCTTGTGAGACTGCAAGAGATTTCAAAACAATAGCAATGTTTTGTGATTTTCTAGGATCAAGAAGGAAATTAGTTTTTGCTGATTGAGCTGAGGCATCCTTGCTAGGAATGGCTGAGTGACTCTTTCCTTTGGGAGATCTTCGGTTGGTCGCAACATAACCGAAGAGAGCTTCCATAAGATCTTGATCAACCCTGAAACATTATATTCAAAAGCTTGGGATGATCAGTAAAATCTAAACTTATGATCAAAACATATACATTTATTTTACAAAATTTAACACATGATGATTACCTGAAAGAGCCGCGATCAACTTTATCCCAAACCATGGAGTGATCAGCATTATTAGTATTCACCTTATCCCAATGCAAAGGCTTCAGCTTCACTTGATCATTGCTGGTTTCCGGCATGCCTTTTCCTGAAGAGTTTCTTTGCTTAATAGCTTGCATTTCAATGGGAGCAGGCGGTGGCTTTGACGACGGCGGAGGAGGAGGAGGTGCTGGATTCCTTCTAGTTGGGATTGGAGGAGGGGGAGGAGACGGCGCAGGAATACTCGTTTTCGGAACCGCTGCAAAAGAAGTAGAGGATGATGGTGTTGATGGTGAAACTGGAGGAGGTGGAGTTGATGGTTGAGTTGGAGAATCTGGTTTCTGAACACCCTTGATAACAATTCCAGCTGATGCAGGAACACTGGAAGGATTAGGAGCAGAAACAGAAGCAGAAGGAGTAGGAGAAGGAAGCGGCGAAAATCTATAAGGCTCATCCTCTTCTGGAGATACATTCAAGTGAGAAGTTGAAGATTTCCCTCTAAGCAGAGGAACCTCTTGGATATACTTAGATTTCTTCACTTGATTTTCATCATGACCATGTTGTTCATCTTCTTTTTCTCTGTTTCTAGAACTCCTCACAACCTCCTTATGCAGAAGATCCTGGTTAGAGTTCTTCCCTTCAAGCTTTCTCCAATAAATCACATCCAAACCATCCTCATCAACAATCAACCCTCTCACATTCCCATCAATTCTCTCAAACAAATTTCCCTGAGGCACAACTCGGGTATCTCCACCACCAGCAGCAGCCGTGTTACTTCTTATCTCCTCTCTCCTTCTCCTTCTCTTCCTCAAGCACCTTTGAACCACAAAGAAAATTAAACCACAAACAACTATGGTGCTAGCTGCAGTAGCAGCCACCGCTGTCGCTATGTTACGGTTCGATGAACCGTGGCTAGGCGCTATGTTAGCGGTTGGTACTGGTGATGGTGGTGGTTGTGTTGCTGGGGCTGTGACTGAAGTTCCATTTGGATAGAAAGTTTCAATGTTTTGAGGAGGAGAATTGGTGCTGGTTTGGCAATGGCAGGTTGGTGTTATTGACAAACTGTGCAAAAGTAAAACAAAAACAAGGCTCATAAAAGGCCATGATTGAACCATCATCGTATTCAAAGCCATGAGGCATGTAGAACAAACGAGGATTCTGAAAAAAAATATGCCCTTCTGCTTTTTCTGTTCATTGAAAAGTGTTAACTGCAAGTTTTGTTTTGTTGTGCTTCTTTGTCTTAAGCTACTTGGTTTTGTTTGTTCGCTGACAGTTTCAAAACAGTGGAAGAAGCGGTTAATTCTTGTTGGTTGGCCTTCCCAGAATTGCAGTTGAGGGTTGGTTTTTCTTTTTTTTCTTTTTTTTTTTTTATTTGTGAAAATTGAAGACAATATAAGGAGATTTACAATAATTCGAAAGTTTCAACCAATTGAGCTATGCCTGCTTAACAGTAGAGGGTTGATTTGGTACTTTCATTTGAAGAGTCGGTGTTGGTGTTGAGTCATAATAAATGGGACATGCAATGCAGCTGGGTCGAAAGGGAAAGGTTTTACTTTGTCAAACGTGAAGTGCAACAACAACAACTCCTCCCACGTATGAAGTGGTGCTATCATTGATTCAATGCGTTTTGTTTTAGCCAAGAATTTGTCGTACAGTCTTCACCATTTTGACTTGGTTGTGATGTGTAGCTTAAGAACTACCAACTCCTATTAAACTATAGATTATGAGGGGGTTTAAAATAAGCAGAATGGGAACCAATTCCATTATAGGGACTTTTTGGAGAGAAAAAATGGTTGTGATTTTCTATAGTCCTTGTGGAGCCATGGAGAATATTTAATGTTGAGAATTGAGTAAAGTGGCTCACCAAATTGTCTTTTAGTTGGCACAATGCAATGGCCTTACAAAAAGGCATTTTCCTCCCATTTCTATTTTGCTTTTGATTAAAAGTTTGCCTTGGATTCTGTTCTTTTCCTTGCTTGGACGGTCATGAGATGAGGATTGTTATATCTATCATATTTGCTTGTTAATTTTCAGAACTTTACAAGATCTCACGCGCTTTCTTAGTTTGTACTCCAAGTCCAAGGTCAAATTTATCCCCACGTACTGTTTTGTTTGTTTATTTCATAGTTTGTAATTTTCTAGAATGAAGAAGTAACGTTTTGCATTAAAATGTCTTTAACCTAACTAACAAAATGAATATTTAGTAGTCACTCAGTCTTATCATGGTTATATATATTTCGAAAAAAACTCCAATTACATCCGTAAGATCGACATTGCTATATGGAGGGGAATGCTGACCAACACATAGGCAACATGAGTATAAAATAGGGGTAGTAAAAACGAGGATGTTAAGATGGATGTGTGAATATACGAAGATGGATAAAATAAGAAATGAGGTATTCAAAAAAGGTATTAGTGATACCGGTATGTAAAAAGATGAGGGAGCATAGATTGAGGTGGTTTGGACACGTTATGAGACAACCACTGAAAGTTCCTGTAAGAACAAGAGTTTGTTACCAGCTGGACACAAAGACTGATAGAGGTCAATCGAAACTTACCTGGGGAAAGGTAGTTAAACAAGACTTAATGGAATGGGATATAGATTGACGGACGATATGTCTTAGGACGGAGTGGAGAAAAGCTATAAGTGTGGTAGAGAATTAAACCCATTAGTGGTTCTATGTTCCAGTCATTCTCTTGTTTTAGTTCTTTTTCTCTTCTTTTCTCCCTTCTCCCTTTCACCATTTTTTCTCTCTTTTGTCTTATTTTCACTTTTTTCTTCCCCTCTCCCTTTCTCTTTCTGTCTCATTTACGATTTATCATTGAGTTCATCTACCACCGACCCCAATTAACTTAGGTTAAATGTGTTGTTGATATATATATATATATATATATATATATATATATATACACATATATATATATACACACACACAACTTCATAAACCAATAAATATATTATTGGTCTAAATGAAATTATGTTCAGATTTTCTAAACAAGATATTAGATTAGAGTTTTGTAAATAAAAAAAAATTAATTAGAAGGAGAAACTTTATTATTGGTGGTCAACGAAGTTTTTTTAGTAAACATTGTCATTGATTACGTTGATAATATTTTACATCTATAACATGAAAATCTAAAATAATATATATGATCACTTTGTAATTTATCTCGTTTTTTCACTAATTACATTAAAAAAAATTATATATATATATATATATATATATATATTCATCCATTCTCTCTTTCTATTTTTCTTCCTTTTTAGTTACATGGGAAATACTTTGCTTTTGGAGTGAGAAACATTAGAAATATATATTCTAACATTCTCTTTGTTTTATAGAAATTCATGTAAGTCTCATTGATTATTTGAATAGTACATTCTTTATTGGATGAGTTTTATTTTCAAACTAGTGAATCTTATGTAAACTTCAACGGATAAAAGAGTGTACTAAAAAAATCAAAGGACGTGTTAACATTATTCATTTTTGTTACAGTATTAGTGATACATTTCTAACTCTCTCTTTTATTTGTTTTCTATTTTTTTTTCTGTGCACATCTCAATTCTCAAGTCTGGTGAGAGTAAATCATAAATCGCAAAAATAAACAAAAAAAAAAAAAAGTGTCTTTGTCCGTTAAAATGGACGATTCGTTCATATTTGGTAACAAGTTGAGTTATATGGAAGTGAAGAAACACACAAATTCAAACATGATATCCGTGTCTGTGTCGCGTAAAATCTGTTGTTAACGGACATAGTCAAATTCAGACTAGCCCTATATCATATGTGAATGGAAAACCTCAGTGGGTAAAGGAGAAAAGCCACATCCATTAACCAATATTATCTATGGCCATAAGCTTTGACTTTGAAAAGGCTTTAATTGAAGAAAAAGATATAATGCCACTAGAATATTTGGATATAAAATAATAGGATAATTTTGACAAAAAGATGATTGGTCATTGGTGTCTGAATTAGAAATTTTATTTTTAAGTATGATACACAAATTTTGGAAGGGGATCGTAGATTTATTTTGCATGGGACCAAATTAACTAGCACACAAATAAATAAAGAACTAGCTAGCTTTGAAATGAATTCGAAGTTGAATTTTTATTCTGACATGAAATTAAAAGACAGTCAATTGTTATCATAATACTAATTCCTATCAAAATGGTTAAGAAACTGAATTATCTATTAATTATGTTGGATCTTTGTTAATTGTTGGTGACTAAATAATTAATATATATATATATATATATATAGCGTGTGACGTGTTTTACAAATAATTATATTATTTAAGGTCTGTTTGTTTACGTGAAAAAAAAAAGGCAGAAATGATTTAGCAACAGGAAGGAAGGGAAATGATGAAAATTTAGATTTTTTCTCATTTTTTATCCAGGATATTTATATTTTTATACACGTATTCTATTTTTCTTTTCTTTTACTTTCTCTCATACAATCAACTTAAAACATTATCTTATATTCAATTTTTTTTTATTTCCTAAATTAAGCATAGGATTTTATCCTCAATTCTATATGAAAGAACATTTTACGAGAGATTAACCTTTTAAATAAATTTTAGTATTTTGAAAAAATTGTTCTAACTTTTTATTCAGAAATAGCTAAGACACCTTTACTTTAAGATTTTTTTTTTCGTTTTTATTTTTTGTTTTCGCTTCAAATAACAAAATTGTTATACTTTGTTTTTAATTTGTTTCTTGTTCTCAGACATTTGTTTTCTCTATTTCATATACAAATCTTTAAAAACAGATACTGAAAACAATGTGCCAATTTTGTAATTAAAAGTGAAAATAAAAAATAAAAATAGAAGAATACTGCCCCTAAGGTTAAAAAAAGAAAAGAAAAAGAAAATGCACTGATGAAGCTAGACTAATATATATATATCTTTTGCAGAAACTTAATTTAATGGCCACACTCTTTACTTTTCCAATATAGATCTTATGAAGGCCCCGCAAGGAGTACGACCCCATTGTGTAGTTATATGGTAAGAATAGTAGTTTGTAGGATGGCAGATATATGTTTGGAAATTGAAAAGGACAAATATTAGATACATTATTTTGGATATTATTATTATATATTATTTAATTAAAATCGACATGTCGTTGTAATAATCGAATGAAAGTAATTAAGACTTGTAGACTTTAGTGTACTCTCCACAACTTTTGAAGTTTAAAATGACTACGTTTTAAAAGTCAGTCAAAAGTCAGTCATCTTGTGAGTCTTCGAAGTTTTCTTTTGCTTCATTTTGTTGGGTCTTTTTATAGAGTTGACATCTTTGAACTTTGTATTTTTTATTATTGTAGTTAACATCTAATTGTTCTGTTTGTGATGAACAGAAATGTCCAGTAAAATTGGCTGGGTAATTACTGTATGATCCAACTCTCTCTCTGGAAGTATTTATAAGAATCAAATATCTCCGGTGAGAGGATCACAATGCTTATAATACCACAATTGACGTGGGGTGTGTGCACTGTATAGAAAGAAAAGAGAGAGTAAGAGTTGTGTGTACATTTTCCTCTGAATTCTACCGCTATTTATAATGTGGTTACCTTGTGGACAATTGTAGATTTTCCGATATTTCCGGCCGAGATCTTCAACCACTTAGCAGCACGTCCTTTGAAATAGCCGACACCCACGATCTGGCTTTCTGTTGGAGATCAGTAATCCACTACTCCTCAATGGGCCTCATTACTGAGTCCATTTATGGAATCCGTAACAGTTGCCCCCCAGCCCGGTTGTCGAGGTATCTTGATGACTGGGATGCATATAAGTTGATCTTTTTCCACCACTTCTTGGGTGATTGACCCAACTCGCAAGTCGTTTAACGACTACTGTGTACCGTAGTATTCTTCATCTTATCTCAGCCATTAATTGTCGGGATCCATTGGACGCCGAGGCATCCTTCCTCTCACCCCGATCCTCTCACCTCGATTCTTAAATACTAGGATTCTGACTTGTGCCCATTTCTTCTATAATCCCTATCATGATGTTGGTAACCAGATTCATCTTGATCACATCACTTCTATACTATAACAAGGTCACTGAGAAGCCATCATTAAGTTTTGTCTGTAATTGTAGCATGCAGTCTGCACCATTAAATACCCCATCGTTTTACTTCACGCTTTAATGATGATGTTTGGGTGAACATGTCCTTTTTGCCCCCATTATTGGATGGATTTGACCTTTCTGCCCTTATCTGACGTTTCGCCTTTGCCAACTGTGCACCCATGTCGCTTCGTGGGTTCGACGGTTAAATTTTCCCATTTATTTTTTTAACTTCTTCCCTTCTATCCATCTTCCATTCTACTATTCTCCACTTATTTGTGCTTTCTCCTCTTCGAGTGCTCTGCATTTGTGCGCATTTGTGTCTTCTTCTACATTCTTGTTCATCATCTTTCTTCTTCAAATATCTTCAAGATTTTCCTTTTCCCAAGTATCTTCGCTACCATATACCCTTTGCTATTTATAATTTCCTTGCTCTTTCATTTTTTGCATTTTCCTCTCCTGCATTTCCATTTCTGGTCTATCCCTCATTTTATATTTGTTCCTAGTTCGTCATCTTCATTTGTTCTTCTTCGTTCTTGAACTTGAAACGTTCTTGAACTCTTAATTATCTTCATCATTCTATAGAACTTTTCTACACAAACCCCCTGTTCCACCAGTCATCTTGATTATAAAGAAACTTACCCCAGAGGAAGAGGCGAAATTATGCCAAACAGTTCCTCCATTAACTAGGTATTGGCTTTTTGGAGTCACTCCCACTGAAGAAGAAAAAGAGAAAATTGAAAGGGAAAAATCCCAACCTCGTTCACACACTGTTGGAACATCGAATCCTAAGAAGTTGAAACCCAGAACTTCAACAAACCAATCCCCCAAGACCTCAGCGAATCCACTCCCTTTATATGGTAGACCATCGGATGTTAATATTTCAAAACCGAAAACTTATACACGAAAATCCCCTTTTCATGAAAATGAGGATAGATTAAGTGTTAAGCCTTCCCCTAAACGTCCCCTGCCTCGGTCTGTACATCCCGAGTTATAGCCTTCACCATCCCCTTCGAAACAAATAGATCTTCCTGTAGAGCATCCTTTCGAAACTCGGTTCGAGCCATGTATGGATTGCGTTATTGAGAGTTCTTATTATGTGAAGTTTGGCTTCGATTCCAAGGCGGATTCAATTCTCGGACAATGTCGCCACAATCCAGTCCTTGTACCGAAAATCAAGCCTTATCGGCCGACCCCAACTCGGGTGCCGAATGATCTTCCTGACCTCGGCTCTTATACTGAGAAGTCCAAAGACGTAATTGTCATCTCGGATGACCCTTCTCCACCTCGCCTGACCGACATCTCTCCAGGTATATCGTTGCTTTACTATGATTTTCTTTTACGTAGGTAAATTTTGGATCCGTCATCGTCAGAATTAGTTGCTGAATCTCAGTCTGCCAGGTCACATTCTAACTTCTCTTCAACTTTAGCTGATAAGTTCCCGTGGGTCACCCATGAAGTGTTAGACACCTTTTGTGATTTAGATCCAGAAAGCATCGTTGTGCTTCCAGTTGGCAATCAAGAAGGGTTTAGTGTCCGAGTTCCCGGCCCGGACGAGTCCATCTGTTCTTTTCGGGAGGGGAATGAGCCCAACTTCTTCTTTTTTTATAGGGACGTGATCTCCCGTATGGGTATTTGCTTTCCTTTCTCAGATTTTCAAGTACAAGTCCTAAACCATTTAAGCTTAGCTCCCTCCCAACTTCATCCCAACAGCTGGGGATTTATGCAAGCTTTTGAACTTTTCTGTCAGGGTCTAGGGGTCCCTTGTACACTCCGTCTCTTTTTTTATTACTTTACTGTGCATACCGCTAGAACAGGTAGGGAACTTTCTAATAAAAAGGGGTGGACTTCCATTCGAGGTCATTCCGATCACAAGCTTTTTTTGATCTATTCGGAGTCCTTTAAACACTTCAAGAGTAAATTCTTTAAGGTTGTCGCCGAATCCATCAAGCAACCATTCTTTCTTTCTTCTCCTGAGTCCTTGGATGTGGAGTGGAAATTTCCCCTTTATTGGACTTGTGTCCATCATGACCTCGCACCGGCCTCTTATCGTTTTTCAAAGAAACGAATTTATCGGACTCTGAAGCTTCATCAATTTCCCGGATTGAGGCATATAGGGGCACTCACGCGTTGATAAATACTGCATTTTTTCTGCGTGAATATCTTTCCAGGTCCCCCACTGCATTGAGTATGAACATAACTGATGTTGATTTGTAACACATGATTTATTCTGCTCTAATGGTGTTATTTGTATTTGCAGTTGACAGTATGGAAACTCTAGTTGCTTCCTCAGTTCCCTCCACTGAGATCATGGTCTCAGGTTCTACTGCTACTGTGGTGGCTGTACCTCCTGTGGTAACGGGTCCGACCCAGGCTGCTGCCAAAACAAAGCCGCCGTCCACCAAGCCGGTTACCAAGAGTTCCAACCCTTCCAAACAGTCACAACCCCTTCGTATGTTACTCTCTTAGATAAAGGAAAGGGGAAGAGACAAAAGGCCGTGGGAGTAGCTCGGCCAAATGTGGCTACCGCTGAGCAAGGTAGCCCAGCCCCTTTCGCGAAGCCGGGGCCGTGACGGCCGCTTTGCCACCTCCCCTTATCACAACCTCCAAGTCATCTCCAGGCTGCCTTTGGTAGAAGGGGGTTACCAAGGACGTGATCCGTCTGGTAAAAACTCCAAAGCACTTTTCGGATTCAAGTCCTTTTTCCGACGATGACATCAAAGAGCTTTCCATTATCCAAGAACATATCTTCAAAGGTGGTGCCCTGGTACAATGTTTTGGTGAATTTGAAGGGTAGGCATGGCAAACTGTTGGATGAGCTCAATGCCTCTCGAGAGGAGACCCAAAAGACGCACCAGGAGCTCCTTGCTGCCCAGGACACCACGACCTCCCTTCGTCAAGAGCTTCGAATTGCCCTGGATAGCGCTGAGGGTGCGCAGGCGGCCTTGGAAATGGCTCAACAAAAGAACGCGTTCCTGGTCGGGCAGCTCAATGACTTGAAGACCATTTTGGATGGGAGTGATCTGAAGGTCAAAGAGGCTGAATCTTGGGCCCTGGCAGTCGAGTCTCGGGCACTGACAGAGGAATCCTTCGCCAATGCATTGGAGCAGCTGCACTATCTGAACCCGGGGCTTGAACTGAACAACTACCAGTATGCACTTTCGAGCATACTTGGATGGTGATAAGCTAATCCCTCCTTCTTCTACTTGCGAAGATTCAGCGATCCAGATGGATGTGGATTTACCTCAGGGAGAGGAAGTGACTTCTGCAGAAGGGGGTAGTGATCCAGTTCAGACCCCGGTATCATAAGTATACGAAGGGATGCTGGTTTTAAGATTGTAATTTTCCTGGTTGTAATTTCGCTTTTTTGTTTGCTATTTTGAATATGGTCGGGTTACACCTGGTTGTTTGAATTTGACTTGGTTGATTTTCATGTGATTCCGTATTGATTTGTCATGTGTGTCCTAATCGACTCCGGATTAATATTTTGGCCAACACCATTTTGCATGCTTAAATAACTATTTATTTGGTTCCAACGACCAAGTAATTATTCATTTGGTTCCAATGACCAAGTAATTTATAACAGATTTTCTGTAGCGAGATCCCGGTTGTCTTAATCGGGTTTACCTGACAATGGTTACCGTGCTATATGTGAACATTAATTTTCATTATCAATTGTTCGACATCCTAACCTAATCGGGGTTAGAATAGCATTTCGTCCGTTGCCCATATAATAATGATTACGGTACCTCGTGATTTCACAATGGTATTAGATAGTAATTGAATTTAGAATGATTCATGTTTTTGATGAAAGAGAACAATATGAAAACGTTTAGAGGCTTAGTCTGCCATGGTTCATACTCTCGATAAAAGAAAAGACATGAACTAATATTGCTAATTCCGTCGAAGGAAAACATTTTATTATCGATTAATCAATCGAATTACATTTCAATTTATGATCTCGATGAAAGAGAACTATATGACCCCGGGTTGACAACTTGTAATTCCCTAGCTCATACTCTCGATAAAAGAGACACAAATTATAATATTTTTTCCGACATGGGAAATAAAACCTTCTGCCATACGGCTTATTATTCCTTTCGTCCAACCCAGAGCTAACTGTAATATATCTTCAATTTGCCTGGGTTCCAAGTACGCTTTATCGCCTTTTTGTCAAGAGTTTCCAAAATATATGCCCCTTGTTCGAGGTTCTTATCACCTGGTATGGGCTTTCCCAATTAGTTGCTAGCTTTCCATCCCGGGCATTTTTGTTTCTGATGTCTGCTTGACGGAGGACTAGGTCGCCCTTTTCGAAACATCTCGATCTCAACTTTTTGTTGAACTTCTTGGCAGTCATCTGTTTCATAGTGAGGTCCCGGTGATGTACCGTGGACAAGACCTCCTCTATCAGTTCTAACTTGGTGGCCAATGTTTCGTTATTGTTGCCCTCTCCTTCGCGGAGTGCATGCTTCCTTCGCCAGGAAGGTTATCCGATTTTCACGGGTATCATTGCTTTGCAATCATATGTCATCCTAAATGGGGTCTCTAGGGTGGATGTCTGTGTTGTGGTTCTATGTCATGCATTCATTTCTTCAGTCCATCCAGAATAACTTTGTTGACAGCTTCAGCTTGTCCGTTGGATTGCGGGTGTTCCACAGACGAGAAGTGGTGTCTGATTTGGAATCCGATCATCATTTCTTGAAACCTCCTATTGGTGAATTGGGTTCCATTATCCGTAACGACTTCTGTCGGGGTCCCAAATCTTGATATTATGCTTCTTTCAAAAAACTTCTGAACTCGGGTCGAGGTGATGGTGGCTAGCGGCTCGACCTCGATCCATTTTCTAAAGTAGTCGACGACTACAATTAGCCATTTCATTTGTCCTTATGTTGCTCTGAATGGTCCTAGCAGATCTATTCCCCATTTGTAAAAAGGCCAGGGTACAATGATCGTCGTTAGCTCGGCGGGAGGGGATCGTACGATCTTCGCATGTTTTGGGCAATTTTCGCATCTTTTTACATGGTTTGAGGCGTCTGCCTTCATCATTGGCCAATAGTACCTAGCCCGAATGGCCTTCATTGCTAGGGCTTTTGCTCCCATGTGTTGGTCGTTGATGCCTTCGTGTATCTCGACCATGACGTATTCAGTTTGGTTCGAGCCCAAGCATAGCAGCATTGGGGTATGCGAGCCTTTGTGGTATAGCTCATCATCTTGTATGGTGTACATGGCCGCATCTCGGGTTAATTTCTTGGCTTCTATGCTATCGTCTGGTATTGTTCCTTGTTCCAAATAGTTGATTATGGGCTTCCTCCAATCCTCGACCGCCGAGATCATCATTATACAAGTAGGTTGGGAGATCTCCTGTTGAATTACCGTTCTATGATTGCCCGTGCCCTTTGTGCTTGCCAGTTTGGATAGTATGTTGGCTCGGGCATTTTCTTCTCTAGGAATATGGGCAACCACAACTTCGTCGAGTTCGACTATTATTTCCTTAACTTTGCTCAGATATTTGATCAACAATAGGCCTTTTGCTTAATATCTCCCTTCAATCTGTGTCGTGACGAGCTGGGAGTCGATAAATACATTTACCTTCTGTGCTCCTTGTTCATTGGTTTGTATCAGCCCGGCTATCAATGCTTCATACTCGGCCTGGTTGTTTGATGTCGAGAAGTTAAGCTACAGGGACTGTTCGATGGATACTCCTTCTAAACTTTCGATTATTATATCGGCTCCACTTCCTTTTGTATTGGACGAGCCATCAACGTATAATTTCCAGACTTCTTTGCTGACTCCGATTGTCGGGGTTAATTCTACCAAAAAGTCAGCCAGGGCTTGAGATTTGATTGCATGTCGAGCTTCATATTTTATATCGAATTCGGATAGTTGAATAGCTCAACTCATCATTCTGCCAACTAAATCCGGCTTGTGTAATATCTGCCAGATTGGTTGATTGGTTCGAAACATTATGGTATGGCCTTGGAAGTATGGGCGGAGTCTTTTGGCAGTGACGAGAAGCGCAAACGCTACCTTCTCCAGCTTTTGATATCGTAGTTCCGAATTTCTAAGAGCTCAGCTTACAAAGTACACCGACGATTGAGACTTGTTAATTTCCCTGACCAATACGGCGCTGACCACCTCCTCCCCTACTGATAAATATAGGATTAATGTTTCACTGGGTTCTATATTCGACAGCACCGGAGGGGAGGCTAGACACTTTTTGATTTCTTGGAAGGCTGCCTCGCACTCCGGGTTTCAACCCGCGTTAAATTCCTTTTTCAAAAGTTTGAAGAAAAGAAGTTCTTTTTCTGCTGATTTTGGGAGAAATCGTGTAAGCGTGGCTATCCTTCCTGTCAGTTGCTGAACTTCCTTTTTGTTGGCTGGGAATTGCATTTCCAACACAGCTTTGCATTTGTCCGGGTTGGCTTCAATTACTCTATGGGTCAGCATGAACCCTAGGAATTTTCCAGCCGTTACCCCGAACGCGCATTTGAGCGGGTTCAAGCGGATGTTATGCTCCCTTAGTCTGCGGAATGTTTCCTCCAGGTCATGAATATGATTCCCGGTAGCGTCTGTCTTTGCTATCATGTCGTCTATGTATACTTCGATGTTACGGCCAAGTTGTTGGGCGAAGACTTTATTCATCATCCGCTTATATGTGGCTCCGACATTCTTCAGACCAAAAGGCATTACATTATAGCAATAATTGGCTTCACCTCCTCGAAACACTGTTTTATCTTGGTCGTCCGGGTACATAGCAATTTGATTGTATCCGGAATAGGCATCCATAAATGATAGTATTTTGAAGCCGGATGAATTATCTACTAATTGATCAATGGTTGGGATTGGGTATGAATCTTTCGGACACACCTTATTCAAGTCGGTGTAGTCAACACATACTCACCATTTGCCGTTGGATTTCTTAACCATGACCATGTTAGATAGCTATGTGGTGTACTGGATCCCTCGTATGAAACCGGCCTCCAATAATTCTTTGATATGCTTCTCTAATGCTTGCTTTCTTTCGGGGTCAAGGTTTCTCTTTTTCTGGGCCACTGGTTTCAAACTGGGGTACATTGATAACTTGTGGCAGCAAAAGGTTGGTTTTATTCCCAAAATTTTAGAGGCTTTCCACTCAAAAACATCTTGATTAGCTTTTAGGCATTTCGTTAGTTCGGCCTTGATGGTTGGATTGGCTATTTTGCCTATCTTGGTGATTTGCGACGGCTAGGCTCCTATTTGAATATCCTCAAGTTCGTCAGCCGGCTCTAACCTCCTTTCTTCAATATTCTCTCTCATGTCGAGCTCCACTAGATTTATCGCTTTTCTCGTCCGGCATTCATCGACTTTCTGTTCAACCTGGTCTCCTTGACAAATCCGAGGTGGTGAAGATGGACCACCTTCGCTTTCTTTCATGGCATTGTAATAGCATTGACGAGATTCTTTCTGGTCCCCGCGAATGGTTATTACTTTGCCATTGCTCCCTACCATCTCCAGCTTCTGATGCTTGGAGGACAGTAGCATATCCTATCTGTGGATGGTTGGTCTTCCCAGGATGATGTTGTATGGAGAGGAGAAGTCGGTTACGACGAACGTGACTCTTTCCGATCTGAAGGCCTCCTTTGTTCCTAACGTTAGTCGGAGATTGATGGAGCCTTTGATATTGGTATTCCCACCGTTGAAGCCTATTAGCATAGTTTTGCATGGTTTCAAATCTTCTTCATCAAGGTTCATCTTCTTGAAAGCACTCCAAGAGATGATGTCTGTTGAGCTGCCGTCGTCTACGAATATCCTCTTCCCAGCAGTTGTCCAATGTCCCGGTGATTACCAAACCATCTTCATGACTGGGGACCACATCCTTCATGTCCTCTTCCGTGAAGTAAAGTAGAGGGAGTTCGGTTTTACTACTACTTCCTTTAAATTTGGGTTGCTCCCTTACTGAAAAGAACCTCCTTAAGGTATTTTCTTCGTTGAGAAGCTGTGTCTCCTCCTCCTCCTCCCATGGCTCCAGAGATCACATTGCACTCAAATTCTGGCTTCGGGAACTCGTCATCATCACGTTTGTTCCTCTTATCATCCCGACCCTTTTGTGGTTGGGCTTCGTTCTGACCGGCTTTTCGTTTGCTTCGCTGACCTTGTGTTTTGATTACATATTGTTTCAATTTACCTTCTCGGATAAACTTTTCTATGGCATCCTGTAAGTCCCAACATTGATCGGTGGTGTGGCCTGGCCCATTATGAAATTCACAGAAATGGGAATGATCGAGTCCAGCCTTCTTGAACACCGACCGAGGTCGGTCTGCTTTTTTCATATCTGTCAGGGCGACTTCCCTCCATACTTGTGCTCGCGATGTGTTTAGCGGGGTGTACTTATTATATTTAGTTTCATATTTTCCCGACCTAAAATCGGGATCAATATTTCTGCCGGGATGGGGGTTACCCTGATGATGGTGGTTCCTGGGCGAGGAGTTCTTCCTTCTAGGAGCTGTATTGGTGATCTCCATTTGCTCTAACTCCAAGTATTTCTTTGATCGTGCTCTGAATTCCAACAAAGATTTCACCGGGTCTTTGTATATTGATTTTGCTAACCGAGAGGATCCACTGAACCCAGCTGATAGGAGATGTACGTGTACTTTCTCCTCCAAGCCTTGTACTTGCAGGGCGGCTTCTTTGAAATGGTCCAAATAGCTCTGCAAAGTCTCTCCAGGCCGTTGACGTATCTTCCGCAATGCGAACTCAGATTTGGGCTATTTCTTGCTAGTTGCGAAATTTAGCAAGAATTTTTGACCGAAATCTTCGAAGTTGCAGATTGATCGCGGTGGCAGCGTGTGGAACCATGTCTGAGCAGCACCAGAAAATGTGGTGACAAAGATTCGTGATATTATTGGTTCGTCAATGCCTTTGACACACATTTGCATGTCGAACTTGTCGATGTGCACTTGTGGGTCCTGACTCCCATCATACTTTGACAGAAAGGATCTGTCAAAATCTTCTATGAACTGAGCGTTGACGATCTCATCAACAAATGGACTGTTATTGTGTTGTCCTCGTCGATATTTCCTCCGGTATACGTCACCTATTCCGAGTTGATGTACCTATATCAATATCCTCATATAATGCCTTTATTGCTTTTACCCTATACATTCACTACCAAAAATTAAAAATTAGTCACAAAATTTAGTGATGGAAATTATTATTATGTTTTTTTCATTAATATTGAGTTACAAAATTTAGTAACAATTTTTCTTAAATTACATATAAAGTGTTTTGTCACTAATTTTATTTTTTCTTGAAATAATTGTAGTATTTTCTCTTTCCCTATTTTGTTTTTTCCCTTTAAATTGTAGAATAAAAGGGCTCTGGATTTAGAGAAAGGGGTTGTTCTATTTTATATTGTGTAGGCTGATGGAAAGCTGAGACTTTTATGTATATATATTGATTGTATTTGGATGGTTTTATTCTTAGAATTGAGACTTTGACTGTTCTTAAGAATTTAGCTCATCACAGTCTTTTTCTTATATACTAACCCCACTCATTCCTGTCTCTGTTTTCCCATTCATAAAAAAAAAAAAAAAAAACCCCACTCATTCCCAAATTTGCAATAATTTATTAATGATGTTGAATATTAGGTTTTAGAAAAGAAAACGACTGAGATGGAATTTTCTTGTTCCGATTTTAACATTCCAATGCTTTTTCTTAAATAAAAAAAAAAAAAAAAAAAAAAGAAGAAGAAGCATTCCAATGCTTTTGATTTTGAGAAGAATTATGAACGCATCCTTTAACTGAATTAAATGACTGGCATCATAAATTTGACAATTATTGAGTAAGAAAGAAAGCAACCTTATATGTCTTATAGAGAAATAGAGATAGAGTATAGGATAACGCGGTAAAGTGTGGTTTATCTTCTCCTTTTCTAATCTGGACTTTGTTGTTGCTGTTGGAAGAAAAGTCTTAGAATCAACTCAGCCGAAAAATGTCAACATTATTATTTTATTTTGTCAATTTTATTGGTGCCCGAGTCAAGTCAACGAAACACGTTGATATTTCTATATGTATTATGTCCATTGTGTAATAGGAATTAATGGAAATAGGCCGGATGGCGATGGTTTACAATTTTTGAGTTTCTTACTTTCTAAATAAGAGGAATAATAAAGATATACACTCCCATGTAACAAAATTGTCACAATTAATCAATCATAACCGATAAATTTGTTAACTTTTCAAATAATTATTTTTAAGTAATTTAAATGATAATTATGATTAGATATAATATAAAGATTAAGTTTACTTAATTTATTTGATATAAGGTATTTTATAAAGTTTTGAGCAAATTAAAGAAATGTTTCCTGATATTTGCTTTATTTACATATGCCTCCATTCCTTTTTAAATCATTATATTGACATCTCTTGTTGGTGTTAAGCTGCCGCCTGAAAATTAAGAGATACATACATTAAATTTTAATTCATTTTTTTAGGAAAATCTAGAATTATCCCTAATTTTTAATTGACCCAAATAGAGAGGATTTTTGTCTCTTGCTACTATGCTAGGTCGTCTTCTCTATGCAGTCAAAGGTGGAGTTGTGCGTTCCTTGTTTGCCGTCGTCACCTTGTCTTTATGTTCGCATATGCGGTAGTGCTAGGTGCATTCTAGTCTGCCGCACATTTCTCCCCCACCTCTTGTTTTTCTTTGCGGTGGTGCTAGTCATGTTCTCGTTCATCGCACGTTTAAAGCTATTATATATGTATTTCCTGAGGTTTTCAAAATGATACACATTTACCCTTGAGGTTTTAAAATTGTTACGAATGTACCCCTTGTCTTTTACAGATAATACATGTGTCCCCTTTGTTTCACAAAAATTATACCTAATACCCCTCTTCCCCTCACTTACTAGAATGTAAAAAAAATGCAGCAGAACAGTTAAGAATCATCAAAAATGAAAAAGAAAATCAACATCATGAACATTAATCCATAAAAACAAACTAGCATTAGTTTCACTACACTCAACAACAATAGTGGTTTGTAAAGATTAAACAATGGTGTGTAAAAGATAGGATTTTAAACAAAGGAAAGAAATGAGACTAATTTTGGGATTAAAATTTTAATAAAAGTCAGCCAGCTAGGTCAAAAATTTTAATAAAGCCTTGATTCAATTTCTATATATATATATATATATATATATATATATATATATAGGGGCGGATCCAGAAAAAAAATTAAGAGGGGGCATTTTTGCGGGGGTTCGGGGGCAGCGCCCCCGAAAATTTTTTTTAAAAGAAAATTAAAGGAACAAACCATTATAACAAAAGTGTGAAAATGGTACAATTTAAAAGAAAAAAATGACAAAATTAACGTGTGATCAATACTTAAAAATAACAAGAATGTGATCACTGCATTCATAAAAATTACAAACATACATATCCAAATTCACTTCTCTCTTATTTTTCATCTTTTTTATTATTCTTTTTCCATACTTTTCAATTTCTCGTACAAATGCCTAAACTATTTATTTATTTATTTTATTATTATAAAAATTACCCAAAAAATAATACTTGTAAAATTATTATTGAGAATTTAAGGGGGGGCACTGCCCCCCCAATCATTAACGTGCGTCTGCCCATGTATATATATATATATATATATATATATATATATATATATATATATAAAAGAGTCCAAGCTAGCTAGGTCAAAAATCTATTTAAGGATATATTTTATAATAAGACTTATTAAATGAAATTATATATTTTTATAATAAGTATTTAATTTCAAAAAATTTATAATAAAAATAGGCTTAAATATATATGTTTTGAATTCCTATAAAAGAAGCATGTTTTGATTTTAATACTTACAAATATTGTTTTTTTGTTTTCCATCTCTATAAATTTAAAATTATTTTTTATTCTCTATAAAATGAAGCAATTTTTGGTTTTGATCATTGTAAATAATTTAGTCTTAATCCCTTCATAAAATTCAAAAATATTATTTCCTATCTCTAAAGTTCATGTTAAAGAAGATAAACTACATTTATTTTAGAGATCTAGAAGAAAAGTTGAAGGTATCATATGCTAACATTGTACCATAAACACTAGCAATTATTATTATTTTTATCATTATTATTATTGTTGTTGTTAACACACTCTTGGTAATGTAACAACAATGATCTCTTCAACTAATTCATAAAATAAACATCAGCAACTAAAGAATAACTAATAATATAGACTTTTGATTAAAAAAATAACAACCAACACACAAATTATATAAAGTAAAAGCATGATTACATAGATTTATCATACATCAGAACCATGACTTCATCGGCAAATCTTGGTTTAGTTGATTTGCACAACAGGGCAAGAATTTCATCTAAAAATCGATCAAATGTTGCATCCAACTCAATCGAACCCTTGCTACTAAATTCTGAAAGATGAAAAACGTTATTTAAGCTCCATACACTCATATTCAACAAACCCCTACATAAACATGTTGGTGGTAAAAAAGGTCAAGTAAAATTTTGTTACCTTCGATGACGTCTATAATTGTTTTCCTTACAACATCAAGTGACATATCCTCATTTATGGTGATGATTTTAAGACCACTATGACATTAAAAAAAATACTTCTTTAGATGATGAAATCATGTCACCATCGCAATACAACAGTATATACACTCTCCACGTTTTCAACAATATAATGAATATCAACCAAAGATGTTGAATTACATCAAACTTCTACTACTATTAATATTAGATGATCTATTGTTCTCTTGCGAGGCATAACAACTCACACCAATAAAATAAACGGTTTAGATTGTGTCTATATTTAATATAATTGATATGTGTATCAGAAAAAAAAAGTAGTGTTAAGTTAATACGTATCATAAAAAGCAGTGTTCAATGTTACAATGTTCAGTCAATAAAAAAACATCAATTGTATTGTAAATATTTTTCACCCCAAATAGTGCAATGGAATCATAATTCAGTTGTATTAAAAGGGTACCAAAAAAAAATCATGATTTCGTTGTTATGTCTAGGGTGACAAAAAAATATACAACAAAATCATGATTTCTTTGTACAATATACAACAAAGTCACAATTTCATTGTGTTAGCAGGTTGTAAAAATGATTGCACAATGGAATCAAGATTTTGTCGTGCATGTTATATAGCAGAATCATGATTTCGTGGAAAAAGACATTTTGGAAATAATAAAAAAAGGGATCAGCCACTTGGTAGGGACCAATAACAACTTCCTTCCAATTTTATCTTACCCCAACAAATCTTAAGAGAAAAGGCCCAAAAGAAGAATAAAGGAAGGCCTAAAATAATTTGGAGGCACCGACTCACACTTAACAAATATGTGACTTTTTGTTTTGACCTTCTGAAATTCCATTAGTTGCTGGTAAAGATTGGGTTGAAGATAGTTTTTGCAACAACAAAAGAAAACATATGAGATTCATTCAACATCCAACGTTAAACAAACATACATAACAGACCAAAAAAAAGGAAAAAGAAGACTAAATGACATTAAATAAAGCAATAGAAAAGAATAATGGAAGACATAGTAAATTGGCTAAAATGTGTTTTTCATCTCTCTAAAATTGTTTGTCTATCTTTTGTTCTTACATAATTGAAATATACTATTTTTTGGCTTGGAGTTAGGCTTGATTGATTCTCATATCTACGAGTCAATCCCTCATTGGTCCCAGCTACTCTCTTCTTACAATTTCTAGGGGTTAAAAACTCACACAAATTGCAAAACAGTCACTGCAAATATTACAACATTAAAATACTTTTTAAAAATGGCTTAATATCACTTGTGGTCCATTATGTTTCACATTTAGTTCGTTTTGGTATATTAAGTTTTAAAAGTTTCATTTTGGTCCTTTATGTTTTCAAAATATATCATTTTGGTCCTTTTTTCAATTTACCGTTAGAAATGTTAGTATTCTATTAACTTTTAAATTTTAATATGGTTTAATGGTACTTTTGGTCCATTATATTTTGTAATTGTTTCACTTTGGTACATTATGCATTAAAAGTTTCATTCTTGTCCTTTATGTTTTTGAATTGTACCATTTTTGTTTTTTTTTTTCAAATTTTTGTTAGAAACGTTAGTGTTTTAAATTTTAAAATAGTTAACTTAGTGAAAGTTAAAAACGATCACTAGATTTTTTATTTAAAAAATTAAAAATCACTAAATAAATGAAAAAAAGATGAATTTGAAACCACAAACAACAACAATCACCTTCACTCTCATATTATTATTATTATTATTATTATTATTATTATTATTATTATTATTATCCATTTAATCATTTAATAACGATAATAATTTCATTCACTAATTATTCTTAATCACAATGGGTAAGGGCCCCTTCTCCTTCCGTCTACCTCTCACCGTCAACCCAAAAAATTGTTGTCATGCCTCCACTTTCGCCCCCACCAACACCTCCCTACACGACCAGAATTGTCGCCTCACCTAACGACAACAATTGTCTCATCATGACCCCTCTTTGTATTGTTCTTCTTCGCTCGACCCGGTTGTAGATGTCAAATGAGAAATTCTCTACTTGCCTGATCCAATCGTGCACAGAGTGGAGGTCTTGCTCGCAAACTTCACAAAGAGCCAAATTGTGACTTTTTCGTTCAAATCTAGATTAATTGGCGAGTTATGACATATTTTTTACTTTCGTCGAAGAGAGAATTCTTGCTCCAATCTCCCTTGCTTCTTCTATTTCCAATATCATAGTTGTATGAAAGGTTTTGGTTTTCAGGTAAGGAATATAAGAATTTTTGTAGTTCCAGCGAAATTATGTGTTGACGTCGTTCAATTTGTGTGGTGTTGCATTTTTTACCTTTTCAAATCTCAAAGAGGTTGGAGGAGATAATGAATTTTTTAGTTTATTTTTTAAAAATAAAATAAAGATAATGGCGATTTTTAGCCGTCATTATGTAAAGTTAATTATTTTAAAAAGCTTAATGTTACTTTTGGTCCATTATGTTTCATTTTGGTACATTAAGTTTTAAAAGTTTCATTTTGATCCTTTATGCTTTTGAAATGTATCATTTTGATCTTTTTTCAAAATTTAAAGTCAGCATAATAATAACGTTTAAAATGGGAAATTAAAAAAATTACCAAAACAATACATTTGAAAACATAAAGGTCTCGTATGAAATTTTTAAAATTTAATACATCAAAATAAAATAATTATGTAACATAATGAATCAAAAATGACATTAAGCCTAAAAAAGATTCTTTTAAGTTTTGTTGTTTGAGAAATACCTACACTCCTCTGTCGAGTATCGATGGCATCATCGAGATGAGGAGGTTTCTGATTGGTCATTCAAACGACATCAGATCCAATGACATGTAGCAAAAATACTAATTCCATAAGTAACAGAGGTCCTCCCGAGAGAGAGAGAGAGAGAAAGAGTTTGTGTGAGACCATGAGAACCAGCTTCGACTTCATGAATTCCAAAGGATTCGTTAACTTTGATTTGATGATGATTCAGTTCGAGCTTGAGGCACTTCCAAATTTCGAAGTTCATGTTGGGTGGCGACATTGTAGGAGTCAAAAGGTGTTGGAGACAAAAAAAAAAAAAAAAAAGGTGCTTCCAATTGTAGTGTTATACCACACGCATCATAATAAGCTACTCATTGTTAGTGTATATTAAAAAAGGATTGAATGTGAAATAATTTAATGGATAAATAGTCATTTTCGTCTTTGAGTATATAGAGAGCTGACAAATTCATCCTTAAAAATATAAAATTCAAATTTTAGTCCTCGAAAGTGAAAAAAGTACGACAAATTCATCAATCTGTTCACTTCCGTCGGTTACTGTTAATGAAAGAGGCTAAGTGGCACATTCAGAGACGAATTTGTCAGTGTTTACACATTCAGGGACGAAAATGACTATTTACCTAAAATATAATTTAATTTTCATTTCTCCCATTTTTTATATTTGCAAACATAACATTACGATAAGCACTTAAAAAAATATGAAAGCAAACATAAGTTAGAACAAACATAATAATAAACATAATATTGATTAATAAGCATAATCTATCTGTTGCTCTGAAATTTCTAATGTGATTGATAATACCTTACCTAAAATATGAGACTCAAACAAAAATGCATAATCATTAAGTTAATCTTTTACAAAATAATGAGACTCAACTTGATTTTGTCACTACCTATTGTTGCCACAATAAAAATTTCAAATTAACAGAAAAATTGTGTTTATTAATTAATATTATGTTTGTTCTAACTTATGTTTGTTTTTTTTTTAATTTTTTAAGTGTATATTGTAATGTTGTCCTTGCAACAATTAAAAATGGGGAGAAAATGAATATTAAATTACATTTTGGATAAATAGTAATTTTCATTCTTAAATGTATCCCTGAATGTGTCAGTTAGACTCTTTCATTAACAGTAACAAACGGAAGTTAATGAATGGATGAATTTGTCGCACTTTTTCATTTTTTGGGACTAAAATTTAAATTTTTATTAAGGACAAATTTATCAATTCTCTAAACACCAGAAACAAAAATAACTATTACCCTAATATAATTATTATTGGTGAAGTTTTTATGATTGCTCTTGTGTTGTTTATATAACTGCTAATTACAGTTGATTTGTCAAGTTCGACAACATCACTTATGCATGCAGGGTGTTCGACCAGACCAAATGCCCCAATCAATTATATTACTTAGGATGTGTTATTCACATAATATATTAATTGATCAATTATAAAGCTAACACTGAGGCTTTTTTTCTTTTTGTTACTATTTGTCAAATTCATGATGAAGCAGCCTAAAATAAATTTGAAAATTTAGGTTTTTTTCCTCATCTACACCACTTTGGGTGAAAAAATGTCTAATCTACACTACTTTGGATTTTATTTCCTTGTTGACACTAGTTTTGTGTTGATGTAAGAAGTTGGGAAGTGGGTACCCGACTTCTTACTAGCTTTTTCCTTCTTTTTTTTTCCTTCTTTTTTTAAGTTTATAGTATAAAATAAAAATAAAATACAATAAATTATTTATGCACTGTTGGAAGTCGGGAATTCACAACCCGACTTCCCGTACAGTTTTATTTTTAAAAAATTATATCTTTTAAAGAACATTTGTAATTTTTTTTGGAAAAAATTTAAAATATATTTTTTGGTTTAATAATTATTAGTTGCATTAAATTTAATAAATATTTATGTTAAAATAAATAAAAAAGACAACGTGATTAAAAAATAAATTGAATATATAATCATCATATCTCACTTATATTGTACAATGAAATTAAAACATTAAAACAACCAAAAATATTAACAATTACATAAGATAACAAATTGTCCTAACATACCTTCATAATTTTTTCTTAGAGAAATATTATTTTTTATGTATTTTATTTATGATATTATTTGTATGTTCGTTTATTGATTGTTAATATTTTTTGTTGTTTAAATGTTTTAATTTCAATGTATAATATAACTAGCATTGGCAAAACGAGCCCGGCTCGGCAGGCCGGCCCGTATAACCTACAAAAAAAATGTGGGTTGGATTGACACTTCCAGCCCACATTAGGAAAACGGGCCAGGCCAACTCAGCCCACTAAAATACGGGCCAAAATATGGGCCGGGCCGGGCTGGGCCAGCCTACTGGGCCACGGTCCACCAAAAAAATATATTATTTTTGTATTTTAAATTTAATGTATGGAATTATGGATGTTGCTTTGTAAACTTTAATTTCATTTATTAATCTAGTGTTAAACTCTAATAACATATAATTTTCCATGGATTTTATGTTGGTTTTTACATATATATTTGATATTCTAATTTTGTTTAATTGTTCTTGGAAGTTCAATGAATGTTGCAAGACTTGTTGGATTATGTTGTTTTTGGTTTCTTAAGTTCTCATCATCTCATGTGAGGTAAGGTATCAAAACGATTGCAGACATGAATTTAACATTAATTTTTAGTATAACTTAAATAATTTTTATTTTTTAAAAAAATATTTTTTATTTTTTATCAAATATTTTTAAGGTGGGTTAGTAGACTGGAACGCTGACCCACTAATCCACCTTAAAGTGGGGTGTGTTGACATTTTCAGCCTACTTTACAAAAGTGGACCAGTCCAACCCGGTCTTAGTGGGGTGGGCCAATCCGGCCCATTTTTGTTGGGCTGGCCCACTTTGCCAACCCTAAATATAACTTAGATATGATAATTATATATCCGCTTTATTTTTTAATCACGTTGTCTTTTCTATTTATTATAACATAAATATTTATTAAATTTAATACAACTAATAATTATTAAACCAATAAAATATATTTTAAATATTTTTTCAAAAAAATTACAAATACTCTTTAAAAAAAATTTAAAAATAAAACTGTACGAAAGTCGGGTTGTGAATTCCCGACTTACCATAGTGCACAAATAATTTTTTTTATTATTTTATTTTTATTTTATAATATAAACTTAAAAAAAAGAAAGGAAAAAAGAAAAAGAAAAAAGCTAATAAGAAGTCTGGTTCCCACTTTCCAACTTCTCACAGCAATACAAAACTAGAGTAAACATGGAAATAAAATTCAAAGTAGTGTAGATTGGACATTTATTCAACCAAAGTGATGTAGATGAGGAAAAAAATCGAAAATTGATGGTGTTTTTTAATTTTTCAATTTGAGAGTTTTTAACCCTAATTGTAAGAAGAGAATAACCAATAGTTGAACCAATAAAAAAGTGGCAAGAAAAAAAAAATTACATGAACAAAATTCATACTTTAATGATTTTATTCTGATTTTACAGGGGAAAAAATTATATTTTAACCTTGTAAATATGACTACCTATACACCATGTCTTATGAAGCGTCAATTATAGCTCGATAGTCAATAGCATAACATGATGAGATATTGCCCCTTTTTGCTAACTGGTCTCAATAACTCCATGGGGTGAATTGAGTTACTCTGAAAATTGCTTCGCACCCAACCTTTAATCCTCATTAAGCTCAGCCATCACTGGGAACAACAACATTCCTATTATTTCTAGAGGCACCCATAGAGGGATTTCTACGATCACTAGAACATCCCGATTCGTCGCGACCAGAGGGTAACTTTGCAATAGACTTTCGTTAAGACATCTTGGATAACAAGAAAACCCAAATGCGAAATAAATAACTATATTAGGAGGATAGAAAGAAGAGTGATAAAAGTAAAAGTAATGGCGAAAAGTACCTGCAAAAAAGCGAGATTTTCGCACGGGAAAGGAAGTTGTGGGAAGATAGAGCACTTCAAGAAACAGCAAATGCGAAAATAAAACCTAAAAAATTAAGACAAAGTAATTTTTAAATGCCTGCAGAGAAGCATTTATGCAGTTTAAAATTTCAAGAATTTGAACCATTGTGGCTATGCACAGAGTTAACTAAAATGTCACGCTGAAACGTGAACGAGAGAAGTGCAACGGTTGCAAAAATAGAAAGAAAAGCAATGCGTGCATAGCAATTGCATCATAAGGCAGATAATAGTAAAGCCCACGTTACTTCTATAAAGTAATATGGATTTGGGGCAACTATTTCGAGATTAATCTTTATTCGATCCACTTGTAAAGTCGATATTAATTCTACGAAGTGTTGGATAATTTTCGTTTTTAGTTGATAGATATATCTTTATGTGATAAGATATTTATTTGATAAGATATAATCTTGTTTTTATTTGATAAGATATATTTGATGGCTTGGCCAAGCCCATTGTAAACCTAATTCATCCTATAAATAGATGAGTAAGGGTAAGTGTCATATTTAAGCAAGCCACCGTGTTTGCATATTTGACAGATTCTTAGAGAGTTTGAGTGAAACACTCTAGGTTTCTTTTGAGTGACCATCATTGTTGGAGAGGTTGAATGTATCACCACTTTGGTGTGTTTTTGATTCATTGTAACTCATATTTGTTGTTATAGTGGATTTTGATACTGGACTAGGTCCCGTGAGTTTTTCTTTTCTCACATTGAGGAAGGTTTTCTCACGTAAAACAAATTCTGATTGTCTCTCTCGCTCCCCTTTTGATTTTATTCCGCTTCCGCAATTTGATATTTGAGGGTCCGAGATACCCAACAGTGGTATCAGAGCCCAGGTTCGAGGGTTCTGAAGGAGCCAAGATGGAGACCAGTGGCATAACTCACGACGGAGATATGTTCAAGTTGATCGCAGATAATTTCAACTATTGGATGTCGATGATGGAGGATCATCTTATCTACAAGGATTTATATGATCTCATTGTTCTTGAAGAAAGCCGACTGGGAAGTCAGACAAGGATTGAGAGATCTTGAGTCGGAAGGCTGTAGCTACGATCAGGAAACACATTGACAAAAGCCTCTTTGAGCATATCCGAGTTCACGAACGCGTACAAATTGTGGAACAAGTTAGAATCCATGATTCAGAAGAAGACTCTCAGGAACAAAGCACACCTGGTTCGCCGGCTTGTGAAGCTTGAGTACAAGGACGGCATGAGTATGATCGAGCACCTCAATTCCTACAAAGGAATTGTGAATCAACTGTTCAAAGTCAACATGAAGATTGATGATGAGATGCAGGCTTTGTTGTTGCTGAGTTCGCTACCGAAAAGTTGGGATACTTTGGTAGTAACATTGAGCAACTCGGTTCCAGAAGGAAACTGACGATGGATGCCGTGACAGACAACCTCCTGAATGAAGAAGCCAGGAGAAGAGAACGAGGTTTATCCAGCACATTTGAGGCTAACGTTGCTGAGAACAAAGGAAAGACTGGCTCCCGGGGTCGTGGCAAGAACTGAGATCGGGGTGGACGAGATAAGTCCAGAGGCCGGTCTAAGTCCAAACATGACTTGAAGTGCTTCTACTGTGGGAAGGTAGGACACAAGAAGTCGGACTGCAGGACTCTGCAGAATGATGAACAGAACGGCTGTGTGAAGCCGGATCAAATTGTTCCCAGAAGAAGAAGTGATCAGAGCACCACGGCTGTGGCTGCTAATCCGAATACCGAGATATTCCTCCTCAGTGAGGAAATGTTGAACATAGCCCATGATGATTGCACCTGGATTGCTGATTCCGGTGCCTCGTACCACGTCAACCCACATGAGGGATTCTTCTCTGCTTATAAGAAGAGAGATTATGGTGTCGTGAAGATGGAAAATCAGGTGACCAGCAGAATTGTTGGTATTGGTGATGTAACCCTGACCACAGATACAAGGTGACGGGTTACGTTGAAGGATGTGAGGCATGTACCTGACATGCGTCTGAATTTGATCTCGGTTGGAAAACTAGATGATGTTGGGTCAGTAAATTACTTTGGAGAAGGTAGATGGAAGCTGACCAAGGGAAGCTTAGTCGTGGCCAGAGGAAAGTAATAAGGCTCCTTGTATGTCATGCAAGGAAAGACCAATGGCGGAGAAGCCAATTCTGTACGAGATGAATCGAGCTTGGAGCTGTGGCACAAGCGCCTCGGCCACATGAGCGAGAAAGGACTCCAGATTTTGGAGAAGAAACAACTACTGACTGGGTTGAAGGGTCAAGTGCTGGAAAGTTGCACGCACTGTCTAGCTGGAAAGCAGCACCGGGTTTCTTTTGTGAAACCGGATCAACCCAGACGACGCAAGAATATCCTTGACCTTGTCCACACTGATGTCTGCTCCATGGCCGAGAAGTCACTTGGTGGAGCTCAGTATTTTGTTTCTTTTATTGATGATCACTCCCGCAAAGTGTGGGTTTATCTTCTGAAGACAAAAGACCAGGTACTCCAATCTTTCAAAGAATTCCATGCTATGGTGGAAAGGGAGACTGGCACGAAGTTGAAAGTTGTTCGATCTGATAATGGTGGTGAGTATTGCGGTCCCTTTGATGCTTACTGTAGAAAAGCCGGGATCCGACTTGAGAAGACGCCCCCCAAGACTCCACAATTGAATGAACTGGACGAGAGGATGAACCGGACTATTGAAGAGAAGGTCCGAACTATGTTGCCCAATGCCAGGTTGCCGAAAACGTTCTGCGGAGAAGCCGTCAAAACTGCTGTTGACTTGATCAACCTCTCACCATCCCGACCGCTTGAAGGAGAAGTTCCAAAGGAAGTTTGGACCGGTCGAAGAGCAACTTATGATCACCTGAGGGTGTTTGGATGCCGAGCTTTCGTACATATCTCCAAAGATGAAAGGGCAAAGCTCAATGCAAAGACAATGGAATGCATCTACCTCGGTTCACCGAAAATCGAGTTTGGGTTCAGACTGTGGGATCCTATTAAGAAGAAGATAGTGAGAAGCCAAGATGTGATTTTTCATGAAGATGAGACACTTCATGACATCTCGAAGCCTCAAGTCCGGGTTACTGTCAGACGTGAAGAACCCAACCCTTCTGACCAAGATGAAGAACCCGTCCCTCTTGTGCAGACTGAAGCAGGAGGAGAAACTGAAGATGATGCTGATGAGGACCGGGATGAAGATGAAGAACCGGATTCTCAAGTGGCTGATGAAGAACAGCCAAGATACCCCACTAGAGAAAGAAGACCTTCTATGAGGTACCCACCTGATGAATACACTGTCATTGCTGAAGATGGTGAGCCTCAGAGTTATGATGAGGGCATAGCGAGCTCGGAGAAAGAAGCGTGGGAGAAGGCAATGCAGGACACGATGAATTCCCTGCATGAAAACCAGACTTATGAGTTGACCGAGCTACCCAAAGGGAGACGAGCTCTGAAGAACAAGCGGGTGTATAAGATCAAGCAGGAAGAGAACGGGCAGAAGCTGAGATACAAAGCCGGATTGTAATGAAAGGCTGCAATCAGAAAAAGGGGATTGATTTTGAAGAAATCTTCTCTCCTGTTGTGAAGATGACCTCTGTCCGGACTGTGTTAGCTATGACAGCTACAATGGACCTCGAGGTAGAACAGATGGATGTGAAGACCGCATTCCTTCACGGTGAGTTGGAGGAGGATATATATATGGAGCAACCTGAAGGGTTTCGAGCTCCTGAATACGACGGCAAGATATGCCGATTGAAGAAGAGTCTCTATGGTTTGAAGCAAGCACCTCGGCAGTGGTACAGGAAGTTTGATTCCTTCATGACAGAACATAAGTTCATTAAGACGAAGGCCGACCACTGTGTATTTGTGAAGAGGTATGAAAACGAAGACTTTATGATCCTTCTCTTATATGTTGACAATATGTTGATTGTAGGGCAAAGCAAAGAAAAGATTGCCACCTTGAAGAAGGCATTGAGCTCATCCTTCGCTATGAAGGACCTCGGCCCTGCAAGACAGATTCTCGGAATGAAGATCATTCGGGATAGAACGAAGAAGCTACTGTGGCTAAGTCAGGAGAAGTATGTTGAGAAGATCTTGAAGAGATTCAACATGGACAAAGCCAAGACAGTTAGCACCCCCTTAGCCGGACACATGAAGCTGAGTAAAAGGCAGTGTCAGAAATTTGGTGTATGCAATGGTTCGCACAAGACCCGACCTGGCGTTTGCAGTTGGAATGGTGAGCCGGTTTCTTTCAGACCCCGGCAGAGAGAACTGGGAAGCAGTGAAGTGGATCTTTAGGTACTTGAAAGGTACATCCGATTTTTGCCTCCGATTTGGAGATGGTGAAGCCGAGCTGCAAGGCTACTTGGATGCCGATTTAGGGGGAGATTCCGACTCGAGGAAGTCGACGACTGGGTATTTGATGAGATTTGCTGGAGGAGCAGTCTCTTAGCAATCAAAATTGCAGAAGTGTGTGGCACTTTCAACGATCGAAGTCGAGTACATTGTCGTGACTGAGGCAAGCAAGGAGATGCTGTGGATGAAGAAGTTCATCATGGAACTCGGCCATGAACAAGAAAAGTACGAGCTGATGTGTGACAACCAGAGCGCAATTCATCTTGCGAAGAACTCGACCTATCACTCCCGCACCAAACATATTGATGTGAGATATCACTGGATCCGGGATGTGGTGGAGGCTGGACAGCTCACACTTGGCAAAATGCACACCGATTTGAACTGGTCCGATATGATGACCAAGCCGGTATCAGCATGGAAATTTGAAGATTGCTATGAAGGAGTCGGGCTGATGAATTCGGCACATTGAAGCCGAGAAAGAAGGCCGGGATGTTGAAGTTGAAGAACCCCGGTCTCACTGAAAAACGGAAGGGGAGATTTGTTGGATAATTTCCGTTTTTAGTTGATAGATATCTTATCTTTATTTGATAAGATATAATCTTTTTTTTATTTGATAAGATATATTTGATGGCTTAGGCCCAACCCATTGTAGACCTAATTCATTCTATAAATAGATGAGTAAGGGTGAAGGCAAAACACACAGAAATTTAAGAGTCTCAAGTAACAGTCTTGAGTGTCATATTTGAGCAAGCCACCGTGCTTGCATATTTGAGAGATTCTTAGAGAGTTTGAGTGAAACACTCTATGTTTCGTTTGAGTGGCAATCATTGTTGGAGAGGTTGAATGTACCACCACTTTGGTGTGTTTTTGATTCATTGTAACCCATATTTGTTATAGTGGATTTTGATACTAGACTAGGTCCCGTGAGTTTTTCTTTTCTCACATTGAGGAAGATTTTCTCACGTAAAACAAATTCTGATTGTCTCTCTCGCTCCCCTTTTGATTTTATTCCGCTTCCGCAATTTGATATTTGAGGGTCCGAGATACCCAACACAAAGCAATATCAAATTGAAGCCAATTGTTTCAGGATGAATCTTCATTTCACTTGTCAAGTTGGCATTACTTCTATAAAAAAAAACATAGACTCAAAGACAATTGTTTATGGTTACTAAAAGTATAAGGGTCACTTTAAGACAGAAATCTAAATAAGACTCGACTTAAGACGTGAAACCCTTAAGATGATAAAATCAAAATTGAGACTCGACTAGAAGAATAAGAATCCCAATGCAAATAAGGGGACAATGAAAATCTGACACGTTACAAGAGGGACCCTATTAGTAACTGCTATAAATTAATATAGGAACCCATAATTGAATGTAATCAACTTTACTCATTCAAATACAATCACAATAGATTTTCTCTAATTCTCTCTCTCAACACTACTCTTGATTCTCTAATTACTCCATATTGAATCTCATATATTTACCCCTTGTGATCAACACACGGTAACAATATTAAATTTCAACCATCCTATGATATATCATCTCAATTATCATCTCAACTATCATGCACACCAAATTTTAGATGAATCGAACATTTGTAACTGGTTAATTTTATAGTCAACATTTACTAATAATTTAGAAAAGCATATTATACACTAGTTTGAATTCACTTAATGAAGTATCAAATAGCTTTCAAACTTAATAAAAAAAATTGTTTTTGCTTTTGCTTGAGAGAATAAGATGGTTATCATATTTTTCCTTTTGCTCCTTGTTTTATTATGCCTGCGTTAAGAGCTGATATAGCTCAAGTTTATTTTCCTAGAGGCTTCTAGTCCTCTTGTTCTTGATGTATTTCACAAAAATAAAAATAGCTTTCAAACTTAATAAAAATTAATAGACTTTATCTACTCACTAATATCTTATAATTTAAAGTTGGATTGTTGAAATTTAACATATACCAAGAGTTACTGAGTGAAGAATTTTTTTATCAACTAATATTAGTTGTTAGTTTTTGTTAGAGTAAATTATACATGCACCTTCCATGTTTTGCTCAAATTTCATCCGATATTCCTTCCTTTTTGTACCCTACGAAAAATCCCTTAATTATCTAATTCACATTACACTCGAACCCCTCCGTCCTAAACACCGTTTAATAATTTAACAGAAATTATATACATGCTGATCACTCGACTTTTAATGAAATTTTATGTCTAAAATATCTTCATCTTCTTCCTCTCTACCTGAAAATATTTTAAGACTCTTACTTCTTTTTGTTTTTTATGCAATTGGACGTGAATCAAACTTTTTGTTGGACGTGGACCCACCTTGTTGGTACGCAGTGTTAACACCTTTTCTTCTTCTTCTTCTTCTTCTTCCTCTTCCATTTTTTAGTTCAATTTTTTCGCATATTGAATATGGTCATTTGCTTCAAATTTTAGTGTTTTACTCCTGCATTTGTGTTTTTAACTCCTTTCTTTGAAATATTTTTTTATGGCAAGATGTTCAATATAATGTCTCAATCAAGAGCTGCAAGGCACAACATAATGTTAAAATGAAAAGATTGAGTAATTTAGTTCAATTTATTTATCGCTCGTCCAATTTCATCTGAAAAATTATACATTTCATTTGCCTCGATGATGTAACAGAGACACGACTATTTAAACCAGCCGACAATATTAAATTGCTTTAACACATTGATTTTAATTTCAAAATCAGTTTTGTTGGTTATTTACTCATGAGATGTTTCTTTAAATGAAGATTGATAATAACCCAAATAGTAGACTGTAGGAGAAATGTTATTTTCATTCGAGAACAAAGACAAAATTAAATTTCACTTGGAATTTGGTGATTGGTCCATTATCTTTCCTTGTGTTCTTGAAAATTCTTCGCAACTAATTATTATTATATTAATAAATTGTCAATAATGTTTATAATGCAAAACTGAGTATAAATTAGGACCAGAAACATTTCAAACTAGATGTATTGAGGACACAATGCAAAGGGCTGGATAGTTCAAATAGATTGATTCATAATTAGCTTAACCTCTTTTTAAATAATTTCTTCTTAATTGCTTGAGTCACGTTGATTTGCTAGGAAAATATAACTAATCACAATATTCTAGGAAATTTTGTCCGCTAACATTTTGAAGTGTCTAAAATCTCAAATGTAGACCTTGTGCACTATCCAATAATAAAGATAACAATTTCATATTAAGTTCATAAAAGGTTGCTCCAAAAAGTAGCAATATAGACCTTTTTACATAAGTTTGTCACATAAAACAAAAAAAAAAGCCCTTGCACAACTATATATCAATTTGTTTCTCAATGTGTATATCAGTTTCAAATTACAAAAAAGTATGATCCTTCACAAGTATGTCTATATCCAAAAGTGATCCAATAATTCCCAAAAATAAAACAAATTAATAGTCAATCATGCATCTTACATCTGTGTCTTCCTTTTAGCTCTAAGTTTTTGTCTTTTTTAAGGTCTTGCTCCTGTAGTGTTCACTCCTCCGCTTGAAGATTCAACGAGCACATTTGAATGTATTTGTGTTTGCTGAAATTGAAAAGAAAAAAATCATAGGTTCATTCATACATTCATTCATAGGTTCATTAACATTTGCATTCACATTTTCACTCACAAGTTCATTTACATTTTCACTCACAAATTCATTCAAATTTTCACTAACAGATTCATTCACATTTTCACTCACAGATTCATTCACATTTTGTAGGTTGCAAAACTCATCCTTTGTTCTACTAACATACATATGAATATAAACTGAATTTTGATTCTCAGCGCATCATGATCAGTCTTAAGGGGAAGAATTTTACCACTAGCGGTAGAACGAAACCACAAAATAAAAAGGTGACATGGTGGCAAGTCTAAGTCATTAGCAATGTTGTTCACACTCATGTGCGTCGAACATTCCAAACTTATTAGGATCAACATTGCATATCTCACTTGGTTTGTCCTGTTAGTCTGTAAAGTTGACCAAAATATCCACGTTGTCTGGTTCAGGACCCATGTATTCCAGTTCATCCATTGTGTTCCTGTGGTCCCAAACATCAATACTATTTTAATCAACAATAATGAACAAATGATTTTCAATTCATCCATTGTGTTTCTTGTGGTCTTAAACATCAATACTATTTTAATCAACAAGAATAAACAAATGATTTTAAAAATCATAAGTGGTCCCAAATTGTTCCCCATTGAAATCTCATTCAGAAATATGCAACAATGAACAATCAAAATTAAATCAATAATCTTAAAAAAGTAACATATATACAAGGTCCAGTGATCACTTACAAGCAGAACCTAGCGTAAACAGAAATCGTGGAATATGAAGAGAAACAGAGACACTCGTGAACATCGAAGAGGAAGACAAACGAAGGCGCTAATGAACGTCACGAACTAGAAAAGGAACAATGGAGAACTCACGAACTGGAAGATGAACAGTGAAGAACTCACGAATAGTGAAGAGGATTGGAACGTGAACGTCATGAGATGAAGAGGAACTCGCACCCTTGGATGCTGAAGAAGAACTCGTCAACAAGAGGAAGAGGAACAGTATTCGCGAACGGTGAAGAGGAATGGAACGTGAACCCTAAATTCTGAAACTAATTGGGAGGGGATAATTTGGGTTTTACAATTGAAATGTAAGGATAATTTCGTCTGCTCACATATTTCAATTGACGTTATTTAATGACGTTAAGAGATAAGATAAAAGTAATATGCAAAAAGAGAGGAATATCGAGTAAAATTTGAGAAAATACAAGAAATACGAGTATAATTTACACTTTTTGTTAACAGGGGATTCAAACATTGTGTTCTTCCTTCACCACTTATTGAGTGAAGTAACTATACTTGTGACTGCGTGTAGATTTTAAAATATAAGTGTGCGCATATAAAAGAATATAAAAAAATAATGCTATAAGATGAATTGGGTGATTAAGAGAGAAGGGAATGAAAAAAAGATTATAGATTCAATTTCGTCTGCTAATAAAAATTAACATTATAATAAATTAACATTTATTAATAAAAATATAATTTATTGATCAAGTTGCTCAATAGATATTATTGATTGTCAAATTCGATAAATATCACCTATAACATGGGAAAGAAATATATTACATACTACAGCTTTTAGTAATAAAATATATGACGTGTGACTCAACCTGACGTACTTTAGCCATATGCAAGTAATAGGTGAATCCAGAATGATTGTGATGAATATTTTGATTAGGCAACTTGATGACGATTACTCCTCTTTAGCATCTTAGCTAACCTATTTAAGGCAACGGGAAATGCTTTTAGAAACGAAAGGGACAAGAGAATCTATACATGATCCATTGGTACTTTCGTCTACAATCATGACAAATTGACAACAAATATTAAATGGACCAGATGCCCCATAGTAGCGCAATCAAACAAAACATAGCAGATTTTACGTATCATGATTTTGCCATCCATGAGGGACATAATTAAATTTAAACTTTGCACCAAGACAATTTAAAGGGCACTGTATTATGGGACCGGCCTTCGGATACAACATTGATGGCCAGCAGAAAGGTGGTTATTTCTTCTATTATACCTGGCATTTTGGGTTTCATGGGCCCCAAATAAGAAAATGCAAATCTTCTCTCCTAATTGCATAGGCCCAACCCACGTACTGAAATTGATCATGTTCACTTCATATCATTCTTTCATATGCACCTATTTATTACTGGAAAAGAATCCATTTTATTGCTTTAATTTATGTATATGTTTAAATTAGAGATTACCTAACCTAATAGGCATAGTTCATTGACAACATAGGTTGAATTAGTGAAAAAAGATTTAAGTTCCACCTCGCTGAATGTTATAGAAGTTATAAGGATAACCAAGTCTCGAACTAAAAATTAGTCTTTTAACTAAATCAAATGATAAACTTATAAAATTTTGTTAGAATACCTCGAATATCACCATGAAGTCAAAGTTCATAATTACGGTGTTAACAAAAAAAAAATTAAAAGTTAGCTATTGCAACTAATTTTTTAATAGGAAAATATTGATTCTGATGTATATTTTAAAAAGTCGTATGCTATTATCTAATACTGTGTTTTGTCATTTAATGAGCTTCACATCTTATATAATCATTAACCAATAATGATGTGTCGACACATGCAGCATTAAATTACAACGTGAAATTATTTTGAGGTAATAGCGCGTCAAAATTAAACATATATATATATAGTATGCCTTCTAAAATTGTGTAAGTTATACTTTACTTTTAAGTACACGAAACATTGTCAAAAACTTTAATTTTGACGATGATAGTAGTGAGTTTGAATTTGTGACATCATACATAGATCCTAATGGGTTAAAACAAAAACAAAAACTTTCATAAATCAAAATGTTATGATTTTTCTTTTTTTTTTTTTCAGTTGGATACATCATTTAAGTTATAATTTTGGATGTTCAATTCAAGAATTAAGCGAGCCAATATGCAAAATTTCTCAACCACATTAATTTTAAGATTGAATTAGGATAGCATTATTTGACGGATGTTGAAGGAGTGTGATAAGAATCATAATATATGATCACGCCTCAATTAATATTGGGTCAAGAGAGCGCACCTGGTAATTATAGGAATCTTGACTATTTTGTTAATAAGGCTATTATCTTCGTGAGAATGGAATAGGCCGAAAAAGACATAATCTAATGTAGGGCTAGCAGGGAAGAGAGAGAAAACCAAAACAAACTCAGCAGTAGACACATCAACTGTTCATGCATGCCAGTGTCACACTTAATTGAGTAACTTCTCTTGAATGTTTCATGTGCCAATGCTTTTTTGTTTTGAACAGTTTGGATTTCATGTCAACGTTTTGAAGTAAATCATAGAAGTAATTCTGTCATGTGCTCTTTTATTTATTTGGTATCACTGTAATTAAGTTTTTAGATTTCCAGTGGTACGTACTCTAAAGTATTCTTAATATATATCATTAACTGTGTTGCATTCATTGAGTAATTCTGCATGTGTTTGATAAAGTGATGCCTAAAAGGGATGAGGGGTTAAAAATTGAGATAGGGAAAAAGATTAAAATTAAAGAACCAAACGTACAAGAGGGTGTGAGTGTCCCCTACTCACTTTAGGTCACCCTGGTCCAGGAGCAATGACCAAATATTCCAATTCCACATGGGAAAAGGTTTGGTAATATAGCATAGTAAACGGTTTATGGAAGAGAACCCTCCTCCATTGGAGACAACTAGACAAATATTGAAGCCCCTCTGACCCCACTACACTTTCCTACCCTTCTTCGTTAGAGAGACACTTCAAAAACATCCAATTCACATCCCTATTCTTGCGTTATTCTTCATACAAACAAGATCTTGCACACTTATATTCCATCCCAGTCATATTATCTGGTATCAAATAATTGACATGATAACTGTTTTTATCTCCTTTATTTTTTATTTTATCATTCTCCAAAAGTAATGGAAATAACTTCTTTTTTATTTACACAGACCACCTATACAGGTATCTTATATCATAAATAATTTTGAAAAGAAACAATCCTCAAATTAGATAAAGTCACTCTAATTAACAAAGTTCTTCCACGATTTAACTTAATTATAAGTCTAAGATTCAAACTCAAAATTTCTGATAAAATTAGAAGTTAGAATAATAAACAAGTTGATTTACGAGCTTTATGGTAAAAAAATAACTTCTATTGTCAACATTTTGTGTTACACTAACTTTTTCCTATTCCATCCGTTTCACATAATTTCCAACCCTAAATCCATTGCTCTTGTCCAACCAACATTACTTTATTTCCTTTTTACGCTTCTTCCCAGTTAATTTTGATTGCCAATTCATGCAAACTCACAAAAGAGCTCAATCCTTTTGCTCAATTTTACTTTTACCCTTCTGTAAAAAACGAAATAAACAGTAACTTAATCACTCAATCATTTTCAGTAATAAGTGAACAACTTTATTAACCAAATAACCTTCATATAAACAATTAACATAACTTAGATAATTAAGAAGAGGGAAGGGCAACAAAAACCGTTATAATTAACGGGAAGGTAATTGCAATTTCAACCCTAAAAGAGGAAAACAACAAATCCAAAAAAAAAAAAAAACACTAATATATATAATTATAAAGATAGACATTGCAGGCTTGCAGCTGTAGTGCCTACAGGAATGAGAGAAAAAAAACAGCAAATTAATTGCTAGAGTATATCAATCAGTGCCGGTCATTTTAAGCCGTCTGATTGGAGAGTCAACCACTGAGCTGGGTGAAGATGGGAGTGGTGATGAGGAAATGGACGGTGGTGATGATGTTGACACATCAGAGGTGTCTAATAGCTTCCTCTTGTTGATCCCTTCCCTGTCTTATTGGCTTAATTCACCCCTTATAACCTCCTTTGTTGTCATGAAATCCTTCAAACGCTTCACATCAGATAACTTCACTGGCTTCACTATGAAATCCTCTGCACCCTCCTCCAAACATCTGCAAAATTTCCAAAATTTCCAAATCTTATTATTCACTATTTAAAAAATATTAAAAAAACTCAAAAAAAGATACACAATCAATAGGATAAGAAACACAATATAATGATATATAGAAGATATAATGTTGGCTCGATGATAATTGGGAAAGGAAAAAGTAAAAAGAAAAAGGTTGTAGATTCGAATCTTCTTACTGATATTTCTAATAAAATTAACTATTAACATTTCTGATTTAAAAAATGACTAAAAATGATACCTGTCTATGCGTGGCAAAACATTTTCGGAGGACATAATCACCACAGGAGTTTCCTTGAAACTGGACGATTCCTGTTCCAATTGTTAACTCACCTTTTTAAAAAACCGATTCTGATTTTATGGTAAGATTATATTATATAATGTGGAAAAATGAAGGAACATTGTTTTAATTTTCTAACCTTGATTTTCTTGAGTAATTCATAACCGGTCATTCCGGGCATACAATAGTCTGTGATGATTAGATCCACCTTTAAACCCTGTTAGGGAAAAATAACACGACCCAAATTAAAACATTATATGGTTTCATTCTGATGAGAAATTTTCATTTTCAGGGAAAATGAAATTGAATTAATTAATCAATTCCCTATGATAATACATACCACAAAACCATTAGTTTCAGAGGGGATTTTCTGCTCGTCCAATAGTCCAAGCAATTGTAGTGCTCTCAGCCCACTATCCACAGCAGTAACTGCAATTTATTAAAAAGAATTTTTTAAAAAAAATCTTCAATCTTCAACAAGCAAGGGTGTTTTAAAAAAATAAAAGAAGTTATTTGAGAGCACTAACCTTTACAAGCTAAGACTTTGAGCAAGTGTTCGATGACTTTGCGATCAACGATACTGTCATCAACGGCTAAAACATGAACCTCTTCGGATTGTTTCTGTTTGAGACCGAAACCATCGATGTTTTCCGGCAACCTCGGCCAAGAAACGACGCTGTTAGAGTCCATTTCTTGCTTCGAGGATAGAAAAAGAGAGAGAGAAACAGAAGAGAGAAAGGGAAAAGAGAGAGAGAGAGAGAGAGAGAGAGAGAGAGAGGGAGAGAGTAAGAAAGACAGAGACAGAGACGAAGGAATCCTCAACGTAACTTGGGTGCTTAGATCTTAAATATAGCTTATTGTAATATAATAATGTAACATGATATGTTCCTTCTATCAATCTATCAATTATCATGTCACGTCCTCATTTTTCTTTCACTTTTTTGTATAACACATTTATGGGAAACTTTCACAAGGAAATAAAATATTCTCATACTTGTTAGAAAAGATGATAAAAAGTTCAAATTAACAATTGAAAAATTGAGAGGGAAAAATATTTACTAAAAGTGTAATATTTGATTTTAAAAATCATAAATATGCCTTTATTAAAATTTTAAACAAAATTATTACTTAATTTTTTTACCATTACTTTTCATTTTTCATTTTTTTTGGGAATGACAGTTTACTTTTTAAATTATAGATACCAAAATTGTAACAGTGTTTTTCTAAATATAAGAGACTCTTATAATATTAATTTGTGAATATTAAGAATAAAATCTTATGTTTCACGTTATTATAAATAAAAAATGAATTTGGAATGAAGTGATTGTAGAAAATCCTTTTACATTATAATCTAATATAATATAAATTATTGTGTATGATAAAATTATTGTTTTTTATAATAATTACTTTAATTAAATGGTGTATTTAAGATTATTTTTTAATCAAATTACGGTAAAACAATATTCATAATGATTAAAAACTTAAAAAATAATCTTGTAATAATCAATATATTTAGTTTTTTTAAAATAATTAACTATATATATTATTTTAAAAATAAATTAACAATAATTAAAAAATATTATTTTAAAAAATGATTGAATTATGAATGAAAGATTTTCTATACCATATATCAACTAATATCTCTCTATAATATAAAGTCCCTTTGGCAAAAGCAAATCTCTTTGGAAATCACAAAATCTCCACTGTACCTATTTCTTCTTGTAGTTACTTTTTTAATGTTTAGACATGGAGCTGAGACTCTGAAAACCACTTCGAACTATGATATCTCTGTATCACATAAATTTTTTTCTAATATTTTTGGGATGTGCAAAGAGATGACATGTCACACAGTGATTGGTCGGATTGGTTGACCCAAAGTCAATGCTTTGCAAAACTGCACCGTCAAATCCCGTGCCGGTCCATGCAACTCCTTCAACGCTTCAACTGGAATGGAAGCATCATAAACAACCCTTTTTCCGGCGACACTATTGCTTCTCTGAATTTCTTTCTTTCGCGGACAAGATAATTGGTGACAAAACGAGTGTGTTTTCTTCTTCTCAAAATTTCTTAAAAAGGTGCGATTTAAACAAGTTGTTTACCAGAGTATTAGGAGTGTGATTTGATGTGATTAGTTTGAATCAATTAAATAAAAAATTTAAGTGTGTTGTAATTTGATTTGGTATTTACGAATTTAACAATTTTATTAGCAAGCGTTAAAAATGTTTAAAATTTTTGTTATTACTTGAATAAAATTTGAATAATAATTAGTTCAAACAATCAGTGATATAAATGAATAACAAAAGTTTCAACAATTAAACTTTAATTAAAATAGTAATTATTTTTAAGTTGAAAAATAATTGAATAATAATCATTCAACTTAAAAGTAAAAACAATATATTTACTTCCAAGTTCCAATGACTAAAGTTTTTTTTTTTTAAATAAAACAATATTTATAACACTTGCTTCTAACTAGGGACGGATATACCGAGCACTAAAGATGATTTTAAGATTATATAATAAATATATTTATATATAGCTGTTATAAAATTTGATTACTTTTAGTTATTAGGGTAGAATTAAGGATAATAGTTCACAAAATATTACGTCCAACAAGTGATGGACATATCCAATATAAGGAAAATATACATGGTTAACATTAACACATAAGAAAAATACTAATTTATTTTAGAAAACAAATGAAAAAGTGCAAAGCTCATGAATATATTTAACATTTTTTTATTTCAAAAGAATAAGAGAAATATATATGACACAAATATATTAAAAAAATATTATTTTTTGATAGTTGTTTAACCTCTTTCAATTGAGTATATCTATTTTTTGTGTTAGTTATTAAAGAGAGAAGATGACATGTGTGATGAGAGAGAAAAAAAAATCTAATACCTAGTATAAAAACAAAGAAAAGAGTATACTAAAATCTCAAGAATTTTTGTGAGATTATTTGTTAGATGTTTTATAACAGCTATATAT